>CM076570.1:730197390-730797390 GCA_034641835.2 Pinus albicaulis | reverse complement strand
CATCGACGGTTCTATGGAATCGCTCCAATTATGGGAATACCACTCAACCCACAAAAGCGGTGCGATATGGGCAATCCACCTCCGCAAATCCGCTCGTGGTTTTGGTACGGGGCTTGACCAAGGTTCACGTCGGGTTTGTGTTCTCCTTTGTATGCCTCAACTCAGGTTTGCTACTCGGGTTGGGAATTCTAATTACCAACAAACAAATGTAATTCTCTTTATTGAGCGAGAATTATATTATCATAAAACAGAGTTCGATGACAATGGCTTTCCTACTCTGACCTCGCTTGCGAGTGGGGTGAATTCACAGGGTTCATCCAAACAATTTACGGGAAATCAAAGACAGAGAAACGGAATTGCCAGTACACAATCGCCCCACAGTTAAACAATTCTTCACAATTATAAACTCAAACAGTTTGGAAATCAACGAGACTTGAAGTTTATTCAACCGGAAGCAGTTGCTCAATACACAAATTTTTATTGCAAAAATCTCTTCCTTTTCTCTCCCCTCTCCCCCATATACATCCGAGGGATTACATTTATATACATGAACATTTATTTGTTCGGTTCCTCTGTGAGGACCGTTTTAGAAAATCAACAGCCTAATCAAAATAATTCAAATAATTGAAATATGACAGATAGACTAACTGAACTATTCGACTTCTAAATAATCTAAATGATATAGTCAGCTGAGGTATTGACACCTAGCTGTTACAATTCAAATGTTTTTGAACCCTCTTAGCCACAACATGTGGACAAAACTTCCTACATTGCTGGTTAGTGTCTAATGCCCCTGCATCAGATCCCAACTTCCCTTCCTCCATCTATAAAATCTTGCCCTCTCCATTAGTCAGCTAGTTGAACTTGTAGGAAGGAAACTATAGCTGGGCAACTATTGAGAGTTGAGCCGAAGAGAATCCCGTAAAAGAGAAAGCTTCATCCAGATTTCTGACAAGCTTTGATGAGACACGCTCCGCTGCAAGCCTCGCCGAAGGAAGATCATAGCGTCAGAGCATTTGGTTGTAATCTCCCTTTTGTCATCTATAATATAAGCGACTCTGATTTTGGTTCCATTCTTGTGTTTACTCTTTTATGTAATGCAAAAAATTATATCTTCTCTGACTGATATATAGTTACATGGTTTAAGTATTACATTGTATGCAATCACTTCTCTGCGTGTGTATAGGTGTCCGGATGTGACGAACGGAAGGATTGTGATCTGTCAAGCTAGGGACGAGGAGCACCGCTTCTTCATCGACAACAACCGCGTGGGATTTGAGGTAGGCTACTTATCGTAGTCTTTGTCTTTCTTGTAACTAGGAACCAACGTCATTGTGTGATTTGATTGTTGCTAGACCCAACATAGGGCTAGTGGGATCGCCTCTTTCCGCACAGGGGATTTACCTCCTCAACAAATTTGGCGAATCCACGGGGGAATCAGTGGGAGTTAGTCCTTCCTCCTTTGGGTTGTTTTTTGTATTTTGATTGATTTATTTGCTTTTCTGGTTCGCCTTCCTTGGTGTTAAACCCCTGTTTAGCCCCCATAAAACCAAATCCAGTCTCTGTTTGTCCATTTTCATCATTTTTCTAGGGTAAACTCGATTGGCGTAGTTTTTCCCCTGACAGTCGCGCCAGCTGGCGCTTGTTGCTAGTTAGGCCCCCGCGCCAATGCATTTTTGGCGCAGATTACAGCCAAACAGGCGCACCAACTCTGCTTAGTGTTAGGTTTGCTTGCTTTTGGGCTCTCTGAGCTTGAATTTTGGTCCTAGTGTCATTTTTCTGATTGATTGAGTGCCTTGGAGTCATTTTTTACTGTGTTTGGCCCTTGTCCTCCAATTTTTTTCCCTTTACTATCACTTTTGCATTTTATTCCTAGGGCTTCTCGGTGCTTCTATGTGTTGAGCCTCCCGTGGGAGTTTGGGGTCTTTACTTGCCCGGTCAATTTTGTTTTTGCTTCTCTGCATTCGTCTTGTTCAATCCCATTGAATCATTGCGTTAATTGAGTGATTGTCCTTTCTTTCGTTCGATTTCGCTTTGTGTTACTCCAAGCCTAGATTACACGGTTTGTTTGTGTCTCTTTCGAGATTCTTCTTCGCTTTGAGGGATTTCATCATCGGTTTGAGTCTTAATTGTGTGCGTTTGTATTGAGTGAACTTGCTTGTTTCAGCTCTCTCTCTATCATTTCTTGAATTGGTGTTTTCATTAGTTTTTCATTCATTTAATGCATTTGCTCTAAAATATTGAAAAATACAAAAACAAAATCTTTTGCATTTTGATTGGCATAGTGAAAATTGAAAGCTCTTTCGCATTACTAGTGTTATATAACTCTAGAGAGAAATTTTCTAGTTTCATTAGCTTGCATTGGAAACAATAGTGGATGTTTTTGTGTGTTCATTTTGTTGTCATTTGAAAGCTCTCAACTCTCCCGTAGATAGCTCTTCATTGAGCAAAATGACATTTTGTGGCATGTAGTTTGCATTTAGAGGTTTTATGAGATCCGACATTCGATAGGGCCCTGGAAATTGAAACATAAATTGAAGATAAACTTTAAAATTTACTGAATTAACCTAAGGCAACATTGAAACATTAATGGAACATCTAGTAGTCTAATGTAGAGATGTGTTCCGGCGTCTTTAAGCCTAGCAGTTGTTGCACGCCATCTGGCTACAGACAGTGCTAGTACAGACTTGTGTTCCCCGTACCGTCGCGTATATAAAGGGAGACCCCATTGAGTTGCAATCCTTTATCTGTAGGAAGCCGAGTTTGCCACCTTTTACCCGTGATACACTAGACATAGCATTCGGGGAGATTACCTACATGTACGTTAAGTCCTTGGTTGATTTCTCTTTCATTTTTACCAAGGTGTATATGGAAGTTCACGGATATCTGGTACACCCATTTACCTAGATTACCAGAGCAGTCATTTTGATCTTTACTGACTCACTAAATTTGAAAAGATCATCAAGCGCTTGTCCTTTCACACTTGTTTCCAACTTGAAAGTGATAGAGTCACCTTTTACTGGTTTCTAGACTCTTAAAACATGAAACAGTGAAATTTCCAGTTTCAATGTGGTAAAATTAATCACCTATGATCACATGCCCATTTAGATTGATTTTTTGGCTTCTTGTTGTTTGCCTTGGTTTTTGCCTATGTGTCTTTGTTTTTGATCTCTTCCTCTTTTCGTTACAGTCACAGTGGCAGAACCATCAGTTTCGTCTACTGGTAGTCCTTACACAAAAAATTCATCAGAGGTCTCCCAATCCTCTACTGAGTATCAACAGCCCATTGTATCCGAGTTTCCCGACGAGGGACCGGTTATATCTGAACTTCCCTTTGGAGGACCAGTTGACTTCGATTGGCCCTTGTCCAACGCTTGGTTTGGATTTGGAATAGGGGAACACTTCCCTCCTCTTACATCAGGATCACCCTTTTTTGCTGCTATCATACCTCCTAGTCCCCGTCGTCTTTTAGAAGATCTTACGGCAGGGTCAGATATGGACTCGTCCAGTCCGTCTCCTAGTGAGGGAATTCATACTTCTGGTGAAGATTACCAGCTTTTTCCCGAAGACATTCCCGAACCTTCTGGTATGTCTTCACCTGGTCCTTCACTCCCAGTTGGATATAGGTCTTTAAGTCAGGTCATGGCCGCTATTGCCTCTATCAGAGTATCAACTTCATCCACGAGGCCGACCATTCCCATGTTGGGGATGTCGCCATCGACGCCTCTCACAGAATCTCTTTTTGTTACATCGACACCTGTTAGACCTACTGTCTACGTGGCTACTTCTATGCCTTTTGTCACTACTTTGTCAGCTAGGACCTCGTCAGTTCCTGAAGATGTTTATATAGCTTCTACTATTCCGGAGAATATTTCTCTCGAGGAGTATCCACTGTCTTTACAACTGTCAAGCTCCGAGGTTGGTCAGTCCTCTCAAGATCTTAAACATCCTTACTTTTCTCATTATGGACCGGATGGTTCTCTGATTTATGTATTTCCATATCAATATGATGAGCAAGGAAACCCCCTTCGTTTTCCTACTCATGAGGCTTATCAATATATTAACAGTTTTCTGTCTACCCAACCTAGGCAACCTTCTAATCAACAAGGGAAAAACCTTCAGGGACAGCCTTTGTTTCAGCAAGGATATGCTTCTGGCCCATAAGGAAAACCCTTCCAGGGACAACCTTCGGCCCAGCCAGGTTATGCGTACGATCCGCAAGGACAACCCTTACAGGGACAACCTTCGGCCCAGCCAGGTTATGCGTACGACCCGCAAGGACAACCCTTACAGGGACAACCTTCCGTCCAGCAGGGATTTTTTTACGGTCCGCAAGGGCAGTCTTACAATCCTCAAGGTCAACCTCTGCAGCCTCACCCTGTGGTCCAACCAGGGAAACCTTGAGGACCGACAGGGCAATCGGGGTATCAACCTGGACCGTTGTATGGTCATGGGGGGCAAACCCATCCTTCTCAACCGTTGGTGCAACCTTAGTTACCTCATTTTCCAATTGGTCAAAATGTTGCACAGCTAGGCCCATATTATGGTTCTGTCACAGGTAAACCTAGTTATCAGGCACAACCTGGCCCTCTCCCACCATCAGGCCAACCTGCTTAGCCAGGGAAGCCTGGTGTCCTTCATCAACCGGGTCAACCTGTTCAACCAGGACAACCTGTTCAGCCAGGTCAACCTGTTCAACCAGGGCAACCTGCACAGCCAGGTCAACCTGTTCAACCAGGACAACCTGCACAACCTATTAACCCTGCTCAGCAGTCGATCTATTCCATGCCACATCCAAATCCACCTATGCGCCTGAATTATCAGACTCAGTAGGGTCCCACTTACTAGCAGCCCGTTCGACCCCAGGGTGGTTATTACCTTCAAGGTCAGTCTCGACCGGTTTACAACCCACCCCAAGGTTCTGGTTATTACCTTCAATAGCCAGGCTACACTTATACTCTGTAGTCAAATCCATACACTGCTCAAACGGGGCCCACATATAATCAGAATCAGTACCCTAGTTATCAACCCCCGTATCCTGGTTTTCAGTCGCCATATCAACCCAGTTATACGGCTTATACCCCCTATGGTCATAATCCTCTGGGACAGAACCAATGGGGGCAAAGTTATGCTCAAACAGGCTGGAGTACAGGTACAGGTCCTTGTCGGGGACCTGGCATGCCTTTTCTCGCCACGTTGGAATTACCAAACGTATCCAAACTGACCAATGATTCGATTATTCATAATCCATATTAGCCTCCAGTTCCGACGAAGGTGCTTGGTGATTGTCCTAAATTCGAGGGTAAATCTGGAGAAGACCCCCAAGCACATGTCATGACATACCATTTGCGGTGTTCTTCGAACTCTTGGATAGATGACTCGATTCGTCTATGTATTTTCTAGCGCACTGTCACTGGTGCTACTGCTAAATGGTACATAGAACTACCCCGTGGTATTTTTCAAGATTTTAATACTCTAGCTATGGCATTCCTGATGCATTTCCAGTTACCGGTTCATTATGAAGCCGGGACACATCTCCTGACATCTTTGAAACAGGACAAAGCCACTCATATTTCAGATCATATTCACGAGTGGAGATGTCGTCATCATCTGATCAAGTTTGATATTCCTGATCAGCTTCTAACCCACTAGTTCACTACCTCCTTTGTCAACAAGATTGCACAAGACATTGCTATGGGGGCATGTGTAACCGAGGAACAAGCCATTGCTCATGCCCAATACCTTGATTTAGTGTACTCCCAGTTCGACACGTTATATGATATCTTGACTGATGCCCTACGACCAGGGACCTCTAAAGCACCAGCTCCCCCATCGGTTGACTGTGTTATTGGTTCTGTCTCTCAAACTTCTCGCAAGTCTTCTAATGGGAAGCAGAAATCGAATTCTTCCAACAATTCTACTCCTCTAGCTACTCTAGATTTTGGTAAGACCGCGGAGGTCAATGCCGTTCAGGCCAATCCTGCGGACAATACTTCCAAAGGGAAGAAGAAGGGCAAAGGAAAAACCAAATATGATGCCCCGAAACCAGAATCCTCCAAACTACGTGCTGATGATGGTTCGCAATGAAAACCGAAGTACCCTTTCCTGATCTGTGATGAAGACCACTACACCAAATATTGTCCCCAACGATCCGAGGTTAGTCAACTTATTAAGGGCTCTAAGGGAACTCCGACAGTTCTTAAGGAACCTTTCCCATCTCAGCAGGCCCAGATGGTCGAGCAGCCTTCACCATCTGCACCGTTTGGGTCTCAGGTTTTCATGATGAATGGTGCTACACCTGTTTCTATTGCCACTCGGTCGAAGGATTGTGCCGGATCATGCTAGGCAGCTGGGAAGGAAGTCGTTGATGGCCCGCCTCCCCCACCTACCTCTGGTCCTCTTAAGATTGAGAAGCCCAGTGCTGAACCCGTTGTACGGCCACCTTCCAAAGGTGTTCTCCACAAGTCTTCCTATAATCCAAACGCCCGTGCTGCTCAACATTGTAGCATTGTTGAGGATTTGGCACAGGCGCCTTCCGCAATGTCTGCATTGGAAGTACTTCAGAGTTGCCCATCTCAACGGAAAGCTTTTTTATCTGCAATCGGTGGCATTGAGCCTGTCGATTCTAGCCTTCTCACCTTCGATCTAGAGAATTTTGTCCCTCAACTTCCACACCAGATTTCCCTTGTTATACAAGTCGGCATAAACGACCTCAATATTCATAGAGCCGTTGTGGACGAAGGTGCCTCTACCTCCGTTATGTCATCTGCTTGCTGGAAGGCCATCAGCTCTCTAGCCCTCACTTCATCTCCCAATGCCCTCGAGGCATTCGATGGAAGGGAATCAAAACCCTTGGGTGTTCTCGCGAGTCTACCAATCACATTGCAAGGTAAGACAGTCAATGTCGAAGTAGAATTTTTTGATGCCAAACTCAACTACAATCTTAAACTCGGTCGCAGTTGGACCCACGCCATGTTGTGCGTTCCGTCCACCGTCTTTCGACTTTTGAAATTTATGCATGAGGGAAAGATTGTTACTGTAGACCAGTTGTCTTTCATTACCTCATCCTCTAAGAACAACGTGCCATACGTGGATCAAATTCCTAATCCCCCCTACAGTATAAGACCAGTTCTTTTCCAGGACCCTATTCTCATGGATATTTTTCCCATTCCACCACCGAACACCGTTCAAGTCAACATGATCTCTAGGTCAGATGACCCGTGGATCATCCCTTCTCCTGAACAGGTTGCCTATTTTGGAGAATCGATGCCTATAACCCCAGTTGAAATCAATTATTGCGAGATCGTTGCCGCATCGGATCCTCCTCTTGCTGATAATGCTCCATTGAGCATGGCTCTTGATGTTTATTCTCAATCCCCTTGGCTCGGCGATGCAAATTCGCCTGATCCTTTGAGAGAATTTTTTCCATCTGATGAAGCTATCATGGAGACTATGTCTCTCAAAGATCTATCGTGGAGCGATGGACATCATCGTTCCTCCTTCATGCCCGCCCTGGGGGTAATGTCTAATCGTCTCTAGCATTTTGCATCTCACGCTGCTCCTTTGAGCTTGTCAGAGCATAGTTCCTTTTCTTGTGTCAAGCTCCCTAAACAATGAAACAAGCTGCCTCGAGGACAGTTCTTTTAAGTGTGTCAACCTCGTTAAAACAATGAAACACGGTCTCGTTCAATTCGATTTTTTTTTAGATATCATGAAATTCAAGTCGAATCGCTCTTACTCTTGTGTTTTGAACCTTCACTCCATTTTTCATATGGATTGAAGCTTGGGGGGCATGTACCTCAAATTGAGTCACCATGCTGGGGGCATGCCCGGTTTCCCTTGTCATTTCAAGCATAGTTTATTTTGTGTTTTAAGCTTGCATAAAAAATAAAACTCATTTTCAAGCATAGTTTGCGTTTGTGCTTTTAAGCTTGTGTAAAAAAATAAAATATGGTGGTGTGATGCATTTTGTGAACTTTTAACTTTTCCATTGGGTCGTTATTTATGCAGCTAATACATTAGATAACATTGTATTAAAAATTTGCATATTATATAAAAACATCATCATATGTAAGCAAGATCCATGTAGAAAATAGATGTATATATATATGTCGAGTGTTTGCAATGTGTGCATCATATAAAATCCAAAAATATACATGTTTGTTTTAATTACATCTGGAGACAACATGTCTCTCAAAAATATTCAAATGAAAGCCTAGGTGACTAATCGGCATGGTGCTCATGGTAGCACGTTACTTCCCGCACCAACTGCCTCAGTAAGCGATGGAGGTGACTTGGCACCCCTACGGTGTGCCTATGGTAAGTCATAGGGACATCAGCTAGGTGAGCATAGTTTGGAACCCCACGAGCAATCCCCTCGAGGTTCTGTACCAGTGCGTCCCCCTCGCCCCCCTCACCTTGAGGGTCATAAGCGAGAGGAGTCCTCCTCCCTATCGGTGACATCCCAGCAGGCCTCTCTGGGCCAACATCTGCATACATATAGGATCAGTTGTTAGAACATGCATGTATACCAAAAAATCATAAAATCCATAAAAATAAAAAAGAGTCTTACCCAGCTCCTCATCCCAGTCCTCTCCTTCCGGAAGCAGAAGGTCTGGGTCTCCAGTAAAATCAGTGCCCCCATAGGGCCAGTACTCTACGACGATCAGATGTCATCGGAGCCATCCAAAGAACTCGAGCTATCATGACATCTGCTGGCCGCCCCCTGGCCCTGGAAGATAGGTAGTTGTTCTAGGAAGAATGATACCAAGATTGACCCGTACCCAAACTGCTTCAGTTTGGCCTTTTTGAATTTGGTCAATTGCCTTTTGATGTTCATAGTCATGGCTGTGGCCCAGTCAAACAATGTGGGATTCATGCACTCTGATGCCAGGAGGAGCTGTGTTTTGGTAGCCTCGTGCGGTGCCTGCGACCCCGCAGCCCGCGTAATGGTATGTAGCACCACTCTGAGTGCTAGGTTAGGAACAGTATGGATGTCGACTTTGCCGCTACCTGATCCCGTTTGTGCCCCTAGGCACACCTTCTCCATGACCATCGACATTTTTTCGCCAGAAGGACTGGTGCCTGTCATAATCAGAACTGGACCTCTGCATGACAGTCCAATGATGAAGTAGACATCAGACACTTCGAGTTCAAGTACTTGATCTCGAAGTTTAAACTTCTCTTCGTCCTCATCCCAGATACTTATCAAATATTGTAGTAATTCGGGTTGAGCCCTGAGACATGGTGTTAAGAAGTATTTCTTTAACCCGCAATTTTGAAGAGCACTCATGCATTGCTCATTCTTCATTGCCAAATCATATTCTTCATTGTGCTCCCTTTCTTTCCATCAAATCACCATTTTTGCTTTATACCTGCATCAAATTGGTCATAATCACATTGTAAGATCCCTTGGGCATTTAAAATGACAATTAATTGGCTCATTTTTTGTTAAATTTGAGCGGAATATTGGGTTGCGTAGTTGGCGCGACCCCTTTGTAAAAAGAGGTTGATTGGCACGGGTCCGTGCTTGATACCCGTGCTAACCGCGGAAGCCCTAGTTTTTCAAATCCTCCCCTCAGGGATGCCAAATGAAAATGAAAAGCTATGAAATATGGCTTAAAAAATGGCTAATGGAAGTGGCTCTTACCTAGAAAAGACGAGATCCGGAATGGTGCACTGGACTGTCCACAGTCGTCATCGCAAGATCGCAAGGAAATAACTCACTATCGCTTTGCACAGAGGTAAAAAGGTAAAAAGTAAATATGTTTTTACTATTGGTCATATTTATAACTTTTCAAAATCAAATTTAGGTTTTGAGACTTGTTTTTCCAATATTTCACTATGTTTTGTCGAAAAATGGTTTTTACACTTGCTTTTTGTGCAGCGACAAGTTTTCATGCGATTAGGACGACGACACGAGTTGTATTTTATACTTTTTTCGGACTCAATAAAAACGCAAAAAAGTTACTACTGGAGCACCTTTTAGCTCTTTTCTGACTCTCTAAAATTGAAAATATCGCAGAGTCGCTTGTCGTTTTGAGCTTGTTAAATTGGCTGCGAAATGACATCTACCCAGTATACGTTTACCCCTTTTTCGGGCTGAGGTAGATTATTTACGAAAAAGGAATACCCTAGCCTATCGCGACTAGGAGGTTCTCTCAGACATAGTTTTCTACCTTTTCGGATCTGTGAGACTATCTACAAAAAGGGACTGCTGGAGTTTTCTTTTCCGCTGTCTTTTCAAACTCTTTAAACATGAAAATACGACGAGTTCTTCCTTTGTCAGACTCGTTAAAAACTGATGACATCAGACTCCGTCGCAATGACGTTACTCGAGTTCCTCCTTCCTAGGGCTCGTTAAATGTACTAGGTCAGATTTGTCCGAAGGACAAACTTATATCGCAAGCATATGCTATCCCCTTCAAGCTTGTTTCGAAAAATAATTGGGGTACTCGCCAGAAATGGTGGGGGAAAATGGAACCAGTATCACCGTCGTGTCGGCAGTATGTTGCTCTTGAACATGGCACTTGTCTGCATTCGTGTCGGGTTGGGGACATCTCATCTTGTTATCTGCTTCCCTCCGTGGGTTTGGGTAATCTCTTTTGACTGCTCATCTGCTCTTTGCCACATCATCATGACCTCAGATCCTTTGATGTCAAATACTGCCAAATCCAGTGTTTTTCCGCCGATATGTTCAAGAGAAGTTGGCCTCTGCAGTTTTCAACCTCCCTCCAATTCTCTATTGATCTTGATTCACAAACATCATGTTCTTCTGTCTCGTGTCAATGATGTGGGAAACACTATGGCCCACCTTCGATCAAGGTCACTTCCTGTCGACTTGAGCTCATTATCCAGGAAGCTGATCTAGAGACTCCCTTCGGGTACCTTGGAGCCTACATGCCTCAATGGCAGGTTCTTCGCATTCGACGCAAGGTTTTCATTATTGGCCTTCGATCGAATGATTCTGCAGGTGTTCGGCACCAGCTCACTGTTCACATTCTGTGGATTGTACCTCTTGTACCTTGAGGACCATCGTCATTATTGGTGGTTCCTCTCGTGTTTGTTAACAACTTTCATTATTGGCTGGTAATCAGGTGATGTTCCCGCATGTTCGACTTCAGCTCACTTATTCGCATGCTCGAACTTGTACTCTGTTCAGGTCGAGATGGAGCACAAAACCTTGGATCTTGTCTGATAAAATCCAAGCTACAGATTCTTTGTGGATTATCATGATTGGTTACATGACTCATTTGATTGGATGGTTGCAACCATACCTGATTCTACTTGTTGATCCTTCTTTGTTGGATGGCTGCGTCCATACCTTGGATTTTGTTTATTGTACACTCTATTATGGATGGCTGCGCCCATACCACATATCATGTATCAGAGATATCAGTCGTATTTGTATTTGCAGGTCTTCCGACAATAGTGTTTTCAATTGGGCACGTTCTCATAAAGCATTTCACCCCTCTCTCTCTCTCTCAGACCTCATGCTTTAGGGGGCATCTGTTACACAACATTTTGTCACCGTCCCTGCAATCCCTCATCCTGTACATTGGAGGACTATTCCCGTGACCTGTGAACAGTAAAATTTTCTGAAAACACCTTCATGGCTTCCTCCTACATAAGGACAAACATTCTCGTGAAGAACATTTCCTCTAAAAAACCCTAAAAACAGATGTTTTAGCCTTGGCGCGACTAGCCAGTTCATCCCTCGCGCCAATGGGGGAAATCCACACCAGAGGGCGCGCCAACTGGTGCTCTGTCCCTGTGTTTCACTCACGCCAAGCTTATTAAGGGATGTTTTTAAAAAATAAATGGCAGAAGTTTGATTCTAACAAACTCCAGAATGAATCATCAAAAGAAGTTGAGTGGTTTGGCTCCGGATATCCATGTATAGGAAGTGGTTTTCCACCTCTCATGGAACCTTCCTAAGAGATAGGACCTATCCCATGATTATAGGGATCCCAACTTCCCTTCCTCCATCTATAAAATCTTGCCCTCTCCATTAGTAAGCTAGCTAAACTTGTAGGAAGGAAACTATAGTTGGGAAACTATTGAGAGCTGAGCCGAAGAGAATCCCGTAAAAGAGAGAGCTTCGTCCAGATTCCCGATAGGCTTTGATGAGATATGCTACGCTGTAAGCCCCGCTGAAGGAAGATCATAGCGTCAGAGCATTTGGTTGTAATCTCCCTTTTGTCATCTATAATATAAGCAACTGTGATTTTGGTTCCATTCTTGTGTTTACTCTTTTATGTAATGCAACGAATTATATCTTCTCTGACTGATATATAGCTACATGCATTAAGTATTACGTTGTATGTCGTCGTTTCTCTGCATGTGTATAGGTGTCTGGACGTGACGAATGGAAGGATTGTGATATGTCAGGCTAGGGATGAGGAGCACCGCTTCTTCATCGACAACAACAGCGTGGGATTTGAGGTAGGCTACTTATTACAGTATTTGTCTTTCTTGTAACTAGGAAACAATGTCATTATGTGATTTTATTGTTGCCAGACCCAATCTAGGGCTAGTGGGATCACCTCTGTCCGCAGAGGGGATTTACCTCCTCAACACTATCCAAAGCACAAGCCTCCAAAATCCCTTTGCTTGAGTTATGAGGTTGCTTTTATAAAAACGGGAACGACCTTTCACATCCCCACGACTCTTGAGTTACCCTCATGACTCTTGGACTTCTATTATGATCTCTGTATTTCTATGCAACTCTTGAACTTCCAAATAACTTTTGGACTTCTTTATATGAGTTTTGGACTTTTGTACAACTCTTTGTCCATATATGACTAGGTGACTCTTCATATTCGACATGTGACTCTTGGACTTCCACTCATTACATTTTGTTCTTTTCTTTGGATATACATCATTACATTCCACATGATGAGGTAGCATGACACATGGACACATATTGACCATCATGATGACACTTGTACAAGTTGCAACTTAACAATGATGACATGGACTTAATGATGAGGAGGTGATGTCAAGTTGTCTTCCTTGTTGCTTCATCTTGCATTCTTAATGGTCGATCTTATCTATGCTTCATCTTCATGAAGGATCCACTTTGTTCTTCTCCTTCACCCTCCAAAGGGTCTTTGACCAATATTAGAATCCTCTGAGTCACCATGCAATGTATTCTTTATGTTTTGGTCCATGACCTTCTTCATGTCTCCATGATGGTTGTCTTTGTTCTTCTTCTTCGCAAGTGTTTCTTTATGCTTCCTCCTTTCTATATTCTTTGAGAATTACCTTGTCATGCTAGGAAGGTAATATTTCCAATGAAAACCATTCATGACAAGGCAAAATCAATCTTAAAATCATCTACTCTATCACTACCTATCTCATGGAATGATAAGCTCATGATAGGCCAATGAGAGGGTTAAAAGAAGAAGGCTTGATTAGGAGGGCGCAGTCAAACTCATCCGTGGCTTAGGAAGGCTCCACTCTTCATTTTTACTGTTCTTAAGGCAATAAAAGGTCAAGGCTCACAAAAGGCCTTCATGGAGTGCTTATCTGAAGGACGAAGGGTAATCATTCATTGGTTTAGGACGCACTCATGCACTCAAAAGATTCAAAGGAGAGTGCAAGGGCGCACACTGAAGAGACGAAGGGGTTAGGATTTGAGCCTTCCCATTGTGCTTATGCACTCAAGAGGAACTAGGAGGGTGCATAGGTGCACACCAAAGGAACAAGGGATCGGGCTTTGAGCCTTCCTAATGCGCTTGTGTGCTCAAGGAGGGCGCATTTCTTCGAGTCAAAGGAGTGTGCTCTTTCTTTTTTATCGTGCCATGTGCTTTAAGGGAAGAGGGAAGTATGAAGGCTTCATGATTCTAGGGTGCGCCATGTGCTCAAAGGCTTCAGGCTTCAGGACTATGCCATGTGCTCAATAGGAGCTAAGGATTCATTGTTCCAAAGTGTGATTCATTGTTTAAAAGTGTAGTTCATTGTTCTAAAATGTGCTTCATTGTTTTGAAGTGCACTCAGGCTTGTGAGGGTGCAGTTCTCTCCAACAGTGGTTGCTTGTTAATCTGGAATGCACTTTTCACTGAGGGAGGTAGAAAAAGGCTATGTGACATCCTTAGGAAGTACTAATGCACTGTGAGAGAGAAGAGGCCTTAGAAAAGAGTCAGTTCACAAGTATGGGAGGAAAAGATACGTCAATTAGGCTTATGAATAAGTTGTGTTCATCACCTAGTAAGAGGGATAATGCCTTCATAAGTTGCATTGAGTAGGAGGACCAAGAAGTGATCCAAAATGGCTAAGTGTGAGACCGATAGAGAAAAAGAGAGAAACACATCCAAATACAACCCAAACATGGACCACACACATAAATTCCATCAATACAAGCCAATGGAATGCTTAGGAGTCGTGAACAACAGTCATACCTTAAAACAACAACAAAGTGACACCTATTTCTAAGTGCAACAGCTGAAATGACACATTACAATACTTAGAACACAAGTTATGACAAAAGTGTCGATTATGGCCAAAAGGTGCGGTAAGTAGTAGGAATGTGTCTGGCGCATATTCTAATGATATGTAGGACCATCTAATGCAGAAGAGTGTGCCAGAACTAGCTTTAGTGACGTGTAAAGGTGCGACATATATAGGAATGAAAACAACAAAAGTGACACATGTGACAAGAGGAAAACATCAAGACGAAACTTGCAAAATGCAAACAAACTTGAAAGCAACACATGCTAGAGAGAAGATAACATGAAAATGACACTTATTTCAGTGGAAGCAAGCAAAAGCGACAACTGTGAACGTGAAAGCGACACTTGTGAAAGTGAAGGTGTGCCAAAATCGACGGTTGGGAAAACTCACGGAAATAGTAGTACAAACGTAACCAAAGTGAGGGGGACTATAAAACAAAGGTTGTACTAACTGTCAACATGAGTTGAACATAGCACAAACATTGTATTAATGGACGGTGTTATGCTTGTTTAAGCTTGCATAAATAAAGTGTGTTGATTTATGGTAGCATCAAATGTGCTCTAGCCTTGTAACTTTGTATATAGGCTAGGACACATGTATTCCATAAAAACCAGAAATGGTTTTGGAAAATTCCACTTAGAGATGGTTTAATTAAATTAATTAATCATTTTTTAATGTTTTCCTAAGTCTAAACTTAGGGAAACTGATTAATTAAAGGGTGTTAATTAAACTAAGGGTGAATCTTCTAGATAAAGTCATGGATCACCTCTAAGTTAATATTAGCCCTTGATTATGTTTTAATCTTGGCCGTTGAAGGTTCAATAGAAGAATATAAGAAGGAGGGTGAGGGGCCTATGGAAAAATACATTGTAACACTTGAGCCATTGATCATTTTCGATTTGTGTGAGGAGACATAGCTTTTGATCAAGGATCAAATCATTAGGGCAGGGTTTACTAAGTGATTGCAATTCAGTGATCAGATACAGAGAGGGGCAGAAGCAGATATTGGTCAGGTGGACCAAGAATACATTTCAGAGTGAGGTAACATTTACGTAGAAGAGAGACAGTGCAGTTTTTTGTAGAGGTGACACAGTTCCTGTAGAGAATCACGTAGAACCAACGCAGTGTCTCTTAGAGTCAGTGCGGAGAAAGCTAGAGGCTGGGGTTCTGAGCCAAGGGGCCCAAAATCTAGCTTCAGCTCAGCCAGATCAGCTGCAGAGAAAAGGTAACGCAGTTCCTCAAGCTTGCCTAAGCAAGTTTACGTAGATCCAGCGTAGGCAATCACGCAGGGGCAGTGAGGGCTTCACCAGCGCTGTTTTTTATCAGTCGGAGACTTGCTGAGTGAGGTATATCTCACAGTTATTTTTGTTGGCTATATTTCTCTGAAGGGTTTGTCAGATGTTGACACCCTAGTTGTATTCAAGATTATGTTGCTTAATAATACAAACCCTCAAATCTGCAGCACCAGTTTTCCCAAGTTGGGTTTTTCCGGGGACTTAGTCCAAAAACAACTGTGTCACATGTGGATGTTTTTCATTACTTTTGTTCAAATTGTTTCAACACTTAGATTTATTTCCGCAACATTATTTGTGTAGACTGCTTTAGAAATTAATTTGATATTTCACAGTGATAAAATAATTATGTAATATAATAGAAGAAGTAATTCAGATTTGTTGTAGTAGGAATCCAGATCTAGGATTTTTCACATGGTATCAGAGCTTAGTCAAGCTGAAGTGCAGGTGAAACACAAGTGAACCAACAGATCAACGCTGAAGAGTCTGGGATTTACATAATCAGTAGTAGACCCTCCCAGAAAATTATACTTTCCAGGCCAGGAGGGCATTTCAGTGCAGAAAAGGCTCCCTTTGAGAGAGTTGACAGAGGGGTAAGCTTTCTCTGTTGCAGAAGAGGCAGCGTCACTGAAGGACGCAATCACTGCACAACAGTAAGAGCTGGTGCATAAGTGTCAGAAAACTCTGAAAAACACAATTGGGGGTTTCTTGACATCAGAAGGGTTTTCTTACTCAAAGAAACTCAATTTTTTCCCGTGCAGCAGCAGAAGCTGTGACTTACTCCTCAAGGAGTGAGTAAGTCTAGCTGAGCATAAGGTTAGAGGAAGATTTCGACAAATTTGAGGAGATGGCCAGCAATGGACTGCGTGACCAAGATAGATTGGAGGGTGACTCCAACTATGTTATTTGGAAATCAAGGATAGAGTTTCTCCTTGATGAGCATGATCTAAAAGCCCTCATAGACAGCGCAGTTGCAGAACCTCTTGATGCAACACACTTGAGGCAATTCAAGAAGAATATGGCTAGAGCCAAGCGTTTGATCCTATATGGAGTAAAGGATCATATCGTACCCCACATAGTTGCAAAGACCACGGCTAGAGAAATGTGGGTAGGGCTGGAAAAGCTATACCAAGGATCTTCCGAGCAGCGGAAGATGTACCTTGAAGAGAAGCTGCAGAATATCAGGATGAAGAAGGGAGATCGTTTTGACTCATTCTTGTCTCGGATCTTCTCCTAGAGACTCAGAGCTAGTAAGGCTCACGCTGAACTCTATTTCAGAGGATTATAAAGTCTTTGTCCAAAGCATATTAGGTAGAGAAAGACTTCCAGGATGGGAAGCAATGTGGGTAGCCTTACAACAAGAAGAGTTGTGGAGAGATCTCCTAAAAATCCACTTGGAGGATGGCAGTAGCAGTTAAAAATTTAAAAAGGAGGAAGAAGATGACACTTCCCTTGCATCAAAAGGGCAAGAAAAGCAAAAAAAGAAACATCTTTCCAAAATCAAGTGCTTCCAGTGTGGGGAAATGGGTCATTATGCCACACAGTGTCCTCTTAAGAAAAAGGATAAAGAGGAGAAGGAAGATCCACAAGTAGTAGCTGCCAAGATCGAGGCAGAAAAATATTGTGCCATGTTAGCTCATATTTTGAAAGGAGAGAAATGGGCTGACTTGGATTTGTAGATTCATAATCTACAAGGAGGCAGGATTCTTGAGTATTTCCGAACCCTTGGATCACATGTGAGCTACAACAGCCTAAAGACAGTAGCAGGATGGATAGTTGTAGCGGAAGATGAGAAGACAATGCAGTGGCTAGCAGTACTAGAGCCTGATCAGCGCAGAGAGGGGGAAGCAACATCAACAGTTGAGCAGCAGCAGCGCAGTGCACACTGGTGCAGCGCAAAGCAGAGCAGTGCTCACACAGTGCAAAGTAGCAACAACGTAGTATTTTCAGAGAGATAATGCAAAAACTAGCACCAGTCAGTCTTATTCTTCAGTTACATATTTTCTTGTCCAATTTCGGATTTTTTTTCTGTTGCGATTAGAAACAGTGCAACAGCAGAGATGAGTAGCAGTAGCAGCAGATGAGCAACAACAGCGCAGTGCACATAGGGGCAACACAGTGCAGAGTACTGTTCATGCAGTGCAACGCAGTGCACACGCATGGTTGCAGAATTCAGAGGGATTTGTAGTACAATGGAAGTTGGCAGCAGCATGCAGAGTCAGCAACAATATAGTTATAGTTGTCTCTTGTGCAGTGTTGTTGAGCAGCATCAACAACATAGCAGCAGATGTTCCAGAAGTCAGAAGCAGCACATTGAGTTGCTTTGCTATATCACTTTCCTCGCTAAGAGGGAGTGTTGATTTATGGTAGCATCGAATGTGCTATAGCCTTGCAACTTTGTATATAGGCTAGGACATGTTATCACAAAATTGCACCTGATAGGCTACTAATCAGACAATCTCATGTAACTGTTTCAAACTAATCTTTTGACTGAAGCTTAGCCTCTTTAGTCTGAGAGGGCTCTCTCAAAGGGTTAACGATATTGAATAAATATGTGTTTAGATGGCTAACTCTATTTAAGAAAAAAAAATTCTTATGATGAGTTTAGGTTGAAAATAGTATGAGTATGCAAACATTGGGCTTATGGAGTAAACACTTTCAGTGTTTCAGTAGTGAGCTTACTTGACATGGAAGCTGAGGCAAGTAAGAGTTTTTAGCAGTAGTACACACACACATGAAACAATAAAATACACAATCAATTCATATATAAAGGAAGTCAGAGCATTACAAGAATGAATTCTAAGTATTATAAATGAAAACAACTGCAAATGGGATACATAAAAGATATATATAAGATAGATAGGCACTAAAAACTCAATCAGAATCTCAGGTTGGTCAAGTGACAAATCTTTGTATTGCTGAAATAATCAAATTACATAAAGCTTGTCTCTGCCAAAAAATCTCCAACCCTTGACAAATTCGACTCAATGGAATTTAATAGACTTGTTACATAATCAGATGATCTGCCTCCTGGCTAGATTCATTGAAAATTTTCCTAATGACACCTTGCATAACCATAAAACATCAACTTAATGACAAAAAGACAACTATCCTACTTGACAATCCTTTTCCTAATAGGACTCAAACTATTCATTATTGCCTTTAACAACCTTATCTTCTGAAGTAATTACATTCTTTGACAATTATGCTTTCACATGTTCGAATTGAGGTGATAGGATTCGTCACTTTATGACCACTTAACTGACCTCCTCTAAAACTGGAAACAAAACCTTGTTTTTTAGGCAAATGGTCTTCTTCTTCCACAAATACTTTGGCTGCCAATTTATCTTCAATTCGTGGTCTTTGAGTGCTGAATAATTGCTTGTAATGGTATTTAACACTTCAATAATCTCCAAATGTCAAAAAATGCTCCAAGACCTGCTAAAAAGGCGCAAATACAGTATGCTACGAAAGTAAGGCAGTTTTATAGCGTACTTTCGTAGCGCTGCAAAACATGCCCTTTACCCTAAAAATTTTTGATTCTTTCCTTTTGCATAGTATTCATCATAATTAAACATATCTCCCACACCAATTTCACCTCTTGACAGTAGCCAAAACTAGTTCAAAAAGTAAAAAGAACATTTACAGTGGTTTCGCAGCGTTTTTTTGTCCTTCAAGCCCAAACACACTACGAAACTGCTGAAAATCTAGATTTTTGTGTAATTTTGAAAAATGAACCCTGTAAGTGCCAAAATCTTGTCTCTAACATGTCATTAGCCTTAAAAAACCATAAACCAACTCTCCTTATGATCCTTGAGGCATTTCTTCCTCAATAATAATTGGTTGAGCTATTGGCTCTTCAAGCACTATCATTTTAAGGCCTTTTTTCTATAACTCTTCATGAATTAGTTCAAGATGCTCCTTGAGGTCTTTGAATTGGTATTCAACATGCCATGGAACCCTATGCACGTTATGGAACTCATAAAACTAATGAGGAACACATTCCATCTCACCTTTAATACTTAAAACCACTTTGCAGATTTTTCCAGTTTTTTTTTCTCTGAAAAATAGGTCTTAGAACAGAGCTTATATCTCCTAATCCATGGTGTATTTTTAAAACTGGAAGAGGTTTTAGTCAATAAGAATGTTCTGAAGACAAAACTCTCTTGGGTTTTTGAAAACCATCTCCATTTGTCCAGAACCTGCATTTGAAAAACATGTGTAAAACAAGAAAACTATGTTTTCTGAAAATAAGGCTCAAATAAATCCTTGTATCTCCCAACTGATAGCACCTGTGAGAAAAGTGAGAGAGGTTATTTTTCCTTGTCCTGTGATTGAAAATAAAATCTCTCATTATTTCCAAATCCATCTCTTTTCATTCAAAATCTTCTCTTTAAACTTACTGCTCAAACAATCCAAAAACACAGCGATTTCCTTGTTGCAGAAATTCAAACAACTTAAACTGATGCATGCTTCAACAAAGCTAGGGTCCTCCACGAATAGCTTAAGGTCCATGAGCTTCTATATTATCCACAAAGCCTCCTTTGTGTGCTTTTTTGTACATGAACATATCCTTTTATAACCAATATGCCCTCTTAAAAAGGTGACACTTGGAAAGCCAAATTGGACAACAAGTTGCTTGGTGTGATGAAACAACTCTCAAAAAGTGACATTGAGATGCTTCACATGAAAGAATGAAGGTTGAGTGACAAATATCAGCTTAGGATAATTTTTTTTTATTTTAAATGATAGCTTATGCTTAAATCATGACACACACATGCCAAAAGGGTAATGCTGACCTCATACATGACTATGTTTTTTCTGAAAACATAGGGTTCAAAGCTGAGTTCTTATCTCCCTATCCTAGATAGATATTTCGAAACTGAAGGAGGTTTCTGTAGTTCAGTATGTCTTGAAGAAAAACCTCTCTTGGTTTTTTGAAAAACATTTGCAGCTGTCTATAAACTTCATTATAAAAACATGTACAAAACAGGAAAATTCTACAATTTGAAAATAGCGCTGAAAGGCATCCCTGTATCTCCCAATATGTAGCACCTTTGAGAAAAGTGAAAGAGGTTATTTTTCCTTGTAATTGTTTCAAACCAATCTTGTGATTGAGGCTTATCCTCCTCAGTCTGAGAGGGATCTCTCAAGGTTTAATGATATTAACTGAAGATGTAGATGGCTATCAGAAGCAATTTTGTGATAACATGACACATGTATTCCATAAAACCCAGAAGTGGTTTTGGAAAATTCCACTTAGAGATGGTTTAATTAAATTAATTAATTGTTTTTTAATGTTTTCCTAAGTCTAAAATTAGGGAAACTGATTAATTAAAGGGTATTAATTAAACTAAGTGTGAATCTTCTAGATAAAGTCATGGATCACGTCCAAGTTAATCTTAAGCCCTTGATTATGTTTTAATCTTGGTCATTGAAGGTTCAACAGAAGAATATAAGGAGGGTGAGAGGCATATGGAAAAAGACATTGTGACACTTGAGCCATTGAGAATTTTCGATTTGTGCGAGGAGACACAACTTTTGATCAAGCATCAAATCATTAGGGTAGGGTTTGCTAAGTGATTGTGATTCAGTGATCAGATCCGGAGAGGGGCAGAAGCAAAGATTGGTCAGGTAGACCAAGAATACATTTTAGAGTGAGGAAAAATTTATGCAGAAGAGAGACAACACAATTTTCTACAGAGGTGACACAGTTCCTGCAGAGAATCACGCAGAACCAGCACAATGTCTCTTGGAGTCATTCCGAAGAAAGCTAGAGGCTGGGGTTTTGAGCCAGGAGGGCCAAAATCTAGTTTCAGATCAGCTAGATCAGCTGCAGATAAGGGTGACGTAGTTCCTCAAGCTTTCCCACGTAGGCTTATGAAGATCCAGCGTAGGAAATCACGCAGGGGCAGTGAAGGCTTCACCAGTGTTGTTTTTGATCAACCGGAGACTTGTTGAGTGAGGTATATCTCACAATTATTTTTGTTGTCTAGATTTATCTGAAAGGTTTTCCAGATGTTGGAACCCTAGTTGTATTCAATATTTTTCTTCTTAATAATACAAACCCTCAGATCTGTTGCATCGGTTTTCCCAAGTTGGGTTTTTCTGGGGACTTAGTCCAATAACAATTGTGTCACATGTGGATGTTTTTCATTACTTTTGTTCTGATTGTTTAAGCACTTCGATTTATTTCTGAAACATTATTTGTGTAGACTAATTCAGAAATTACTTTGATATTTCACAGTAATGAAATAATTATGTAATATAATAGAAGAAGTAATTCAGGTTTGTTGCAGTAGGAATCCAGATCTAGGATTTTTCAGAAAGTGCACTCATGAGTTCAACTAGGACTGTGCACATGTGAGAAAGTGACTTTTACAGGTAAACATATCAAAAAACATCAATATAAATGGAATGACATATCGTGAGATCCTCAATAGACTCCAAAATTCAAGTGTGGGAAATATTTTGGATAGTATTGATCACAACGTCAACACAACCCCTCAAACAGTTCTTACTTAGTTTAAAAGCAGTTTTCCATACATCATTTTCGGAAATCCTTATATGATGGTATCCACTGTGCAAAAACAAATTAGTGAAATAAAAAACATTCTTCAATTGATCAAGAAAATCATCTATATGAGGAAGGATATATTTTTTTAACCGTGATCTTGTTGAGAGCCCGATAATCCACGTACATTCTCCATGTGTCATATTTTTTCGACATCAACACAATTGGTGAACCACATAGGAATAAGCTGGGTCTAATGAATCCGTTGTCCAACTAGTCTTGCACCTACTTCTTGATTTATTCCATTTCCGCAACTAACATCCTGTACATGACCACATTTAGTAGAGGGGCATCTTTTTGAAGATGGATCTCACTTTGAATTTCCATCTTGGGAGGTAATCCACTTGGTTCTTGAAAAATTTCATCATAGTTAGAGACAATATCAAACATATATTTCTTGTGAGAAGGATCACAACCTTTGAAAGCATCAGACTCTTCAAGATATTTTTCCTTCACAACCATGAGCATACAATTCATGTTGGAGTTTATCAATCTCTTCATATATCTTGCACTAATAAGAGTTGAGTTGACTTTCATGCGGTGGGATATAATAATATATTCCACTCCATCTTTGGTGAGAAGACAATTGTTCTCATTCTTGAAAAACAGTTCCAACTTCTCACACAAATATGGGATTCCCAAGATTATTCCACAAATGTCAAGTGGGACAACATCTAAATCAATCGTATCTATCAACTTTGAAGATGTTGTAGCCATTTTACTTTTTATTCTTAAAAATAAAATTTCCAAAAAAAAATGCAAAGAAAAAAAAAATGCTTAAAAAAGAACAGAAGAAGAAAAGAAAAGAAAAGAAGCATGAGTATGGGAATCTTTAAATTTGTGCCTTGTGAAATTTTAATATAATTTCTATACGCCTAATGTTCCAAGCTCAAGGTTTTTGGCAATATTAACATATATTTTCAAAGGGAGTGGGCCAACCTATGCATACACCAAGCAGAGAAAAGAAGCTATTAAAGGGCATGTAGCTTTTAAAGCACATCACTGTAGCATTGATCAAAGGTGTGCCTAGACGGGGTCCGACATCACGAAGTGCACGAGGCTTATGTTAGAGGGTGAAATCGAGGAGTGGTTTTGAAAAGAACCATCAGGGTGATCGACGGTTGTGATCAACCCCAACATCACATGGAATCAGACCCATTTACCACCCAAGGTGCCCCCGAATGTGGTAAATGGTTTCTGCCAATTTGATCGAACGACAACAAGCGAGAGTGGGCAAGTAAGTGGGCTATCAACCAAATCACCTCCATGTCACCTTACTTCCCTCCACTTCACCCTAAATACTTCCACATCATCTTACACATTGTAATTCCACGTCATCCCTCCATATTTATTTTATTATTATTATCATAATTACAAATTTACCGTTTTTCCGTCCATAAAACTCCAATTTCACTCATTCTTTCGGTATCATTCACCATTTTCACTCTGACTGCTGCTCTTAAAACATTGTTTTTTCCACCAATTTCTCTCGATTTTACTAGGTATTTAAAATTTTCAGACCACCCTGTGCTTTCTAAACATAAATTTGAAAATGACTAAGAAAACCTCCTTGTCCAGTTCATCGACTCACATACCCTTAATGGACATGGAAAGGGACATATCTATCATTTAAATTCAATGGAATTATGTCAAGATATCTTCGTCAGTCAGGTCGAGTCATAATTTTTCTGCGGGTGGTCAAGTTTGGGTTACGTGTAACAATTATCCCTTAAACCTACTCTTTCCCCGAGTATATTAGTTGGCTCACATCATCCTTGTACCCACAAAAAAATTATGTAATGAATTCACTTGGTGAGAATATTTTGCAAGAGTCTTCCTTGTTAATTCGACAGACCCTAGACTTTCCGCAATTTGAAAATTACACAAAATTCTCTGATGAAACCCTGTTGTGTGTGTATCAAAGTCAATCAACAAAAGATGAGAGTAAATTATTTAGTCTTGTTTTGCCTCTAAATGTTTTTCTTCCACCAGAATCTACAAAGTTTCCTGTAGTTCATTTTTTTGAAAATGTACAACCAATTTTGTTTGTAATTATGGGTTTTTTTATGAAGGGATGACACCACAGTGGTTGATTTTCGAGCCTTAGGGATTTTCCATCTAGTAATACAGTCTAATGTTGTGTTGGAAATTCCCACTTTTTGGTAACATTCCATTAACCTGCAGCTCCTCAACTTTAGCATTTATGGGTATTTTAGGTTCCCTTCATTGATGGTTTACCTCTTCCTATATGATCATGTTGATCAGTTCATGGATTTGGGTTTAAATATTATTAACACAAAGAAACAGAATCAAACATTGATAAATTGGATTGGTATAATCAGATGTAAGAAAAAAAATGAAGGTTTCTCTTACTACATTGTTTATTTTATGTCAGTATGCTATAGAATAATCGATAATGCTACTACTCCAAGAATTTTACCAGAGGCACAATTGTTGAGATTCAACAAGATGATGAGCTTAGTGAAAAGTGTCGCCTTCACTAAGTGGGCCCACAGGCTGTTTTTTGGCGCAAGTCTATTTTTAGACGTGTCGATCATATTCTATGAGTTGCAGGATGCTATTTGTGGATGGTTGGTCAAGTTGGAAAAATATATGGAATTCTATTTTTAGACAGATTGGGCGGAGTCTATTTTTAGACTGCCAGTCTAAAAATAGATATGTCGAATATTATTAGCTCTTAATAATATTTGGACTCTAAACATTATCTTATTCTCTTGGAGCACTTCAGTTAAGTGCAAAAATGTGGCATAACAACTGACATAAGGAATTACGCTATTCCTAAGGGTTTACTGGAGCTATTGCATGAAGGAATTTAGTTAGAACTCATGTGATAGAGTTCGGTGGAGTTGGAGAAGTAGTTGGTGGAGTTGTATTTAGTTTAACTCAGTTAGACTCAGTTGAGCTAGTTTTATCTAGTCTAACTGATTGATACACTAGTGAGAGTGGTGTGAATTAATTAGTTAATTAATTCACTAAATAATAACTCATTAATCAACTGAAGAATACATCAGTTAACTAAAGTGCATGGTAGTTTCAGTGGAGACCAGTGGAGAGATAAGTGAAAGAGCAAGTGTGACTATCAGTTGTGACTATAGTGATGCATTGATTGCATCCAACACTCAATGGAGATGCCAATGAGGATTGCGTGAGCAAGGCTGTAGTAATTCGAACTCATTCAGAGCCATTCTTCAACAGGGATTTCGTAGTAGAGGCAGGCTAGCAGGTGGCAAAGATCGGTGCATGGATTTGCAAGATCAGGCTTGATTAGTGTGTAGCGATTGTATTGTACTAAGAGCTTGATATGATCAGCTTTGTATGAGGATTTTTACATGATCTCTATGAAATATATTATATACATATAGTTGGGGTTTTCAGCTTCAACCTTTCTCGTTAAACAACTGTGTTAATTTGTGTGAATTTTTATTGTTTCATGTATGCATTGCAATCTTGATTTAATTTCCACAAATGATCAATGGTGGAATAGATTATGCATTTTGCATGAAGTTAAAATAGTGCGATATCATTAGAATCTTGGACATATAACACATAAGTTATATAATTTCTACATGGTATCAGAGCAGTTGATCATTGGAGGAGATTGCAATTATTGAAGCAGTTGAGTTTTGTGCTGGTGGAATTGAATTTAAAAGAAGCTTTGGTGTCGAAGTCAGAGCATCATCAAAATGTCTTTCAAATGCATTGCGATTGAGCATGCCCGATGGGAGTCAATTGCATGAATACGCAGCGGACATGATGGAGGGGGCGATGTTATATTGAGGAAGAATGGGGTTGAAGGAGCTCATCGATAAAGGATGTTCCTAAGCCAGATCTAGCGATGTTGCACACTTGATTTAGCGGGAAAAGAAGGTAGCAAAGTGTCAAGGATTCGTTGGAAGGTGTGAAGGATCACATTGTGTCTAGCTTCTCCTTCATTGTAGTCACTCTATTCTTAATGGGAAGCTGAGACGCAATCACAGTGCGAAGTGACCAGAGGAAGTTGGCGCTTAAAGACAAGCTCAGAAAAATAAAAATGGAGAAAGGCGACAGTATTCCAAAATACCTCACGAAGTTTGTCCACTGCAAGGATGAGATGGGAAGTGTGGGGGTTACTATTAATGAAGAAGACTTGGTGAGCTTGGCCCTCCTTGGGCTTCCGAAGAGTTGGCATAGCTAAGAAGACTCTGTCAATGGACGGGAGAAACTGCCAGGATGGGAGTGACTTTGGTCAAATATTGTGCAGGAGGAGATAAGGCAAGGTACCAGGGACGGATCTTCATCGAAGAATGAAGATGAAGAAAATTGTGCTAGGGCTGCCAAAGCTCGGAAAGGAAAAGGGAAGAAATCTTCCAAATTCGAAGCTAAAGGTAAGAATCAGGATTTTTCCAAGGTGAAGTGTTTTCACTGTCACCAGCATGGGAATTTCGCCACTAATTGCCCACAGAAGAAGAAGAATAAGCAGGTTGCTGGTTCTACAGTAGGAAAGGCCTTAAACTCGCATTTTGAGTTGGATTTTTCTTTGATCGCATGCTTGGTATCAAGTGTGATGGGATTGGTGTGGTTCTTGACAGTGGTGCGTCTTTCCATATGACCAGAGACAAAGATTTTTTTAGTGATCTGCAGGAAAAGGATCTTGGAGTGCACATCGAGATGGGCGATGATGGTAGATATAGTGCGACTGGTATCGGGACTATTTCCTTTGAGAGGGAGTCCGGTAAACCTTTCATCTTGAAGGATGTCATGCATGTTCTAGGATTGAAGAAGAATCTGATCTCTGTGGCGATGTTGGAAGACAAGGGTTATGATGTTGTTTTCAATGAGGGAAAAGCCTTCCTTCGACATAAAACAACTGGTCAAACCAGGAGGATAGGGATTCGAGTTAAGAATCTTTATCAATTGCAGGTAGATGGCTGCGCAGCAATGGCAGGCAAAGCAGAAGGAGTGGTGAGCCGGGATGAGGGCGAATTGTGGCAGAGGAGATTGGGCCATCTTCACCATGGTGCTTTGAAAATTTTGCAGTAGATTTCTACCGGGCTTCCCAAAGGTACACTTGCACAGTCAGATCAGTGCAAGGGATGTACTTTGGGAAAATTTGTGAAGACAACTTTTCATGAGAAGGATAGTCGCGCCTCGACAATCCTTGAGAGAATTCACACAGACATGTGTGGACCTTTCTCGGTTGCTTCAACAACAAAGCACAGGTATTATGTGATATTTGTTGATGACTTTTCTCATAAGTGATGGATCTTCTTCATGCAGAAGAAGAGAGAGACATACTCAAAGTTCTGTGAGTTCAAGGAGCTGGTTGAGAAAGAGTCGGGGAAGCAATTGAACGCTCTCTGGAGCGATAATGGTGGTGAATACATCTCTGGTGAATTCAAAGACTTCTGTAGCAAAGAAGGAATTCGAAGAGAACTCATAACGCCTCATAACCCATAGTAGAATGGGGTCACGGAGAGAAAGAACAAAACGATCGTGGGTGTTGCATGGGCGATGTTGCATGATCAAGGCCTTCCCATACACTTGTGGGCTGAGGCATGCAACACTGCGGTTTATGTGCAAAAATTTTGTCCTCATAGAGTACTTGGCATGAGTACACCCGAAGAGGCATTTTTTGGTAAGAAGCCTGATATTTCTCATTTGAAGATTTTTGGCTCACCTGTTTACATTCATGTGACGAAGGATAGCAGGAAGAAGCTGGAGCCAACCGCAGAGGTTGGGATATTTGTGGGGTACACAGAAACACCCCACAATTATCGTGTGTATTTTCTAGACAATCGGATGACTGTCGTGCGACGGGATATCAAATTTCATGAGGAGAAAGCCATGAAGTTGTCGCTTGAGAGGGAGCTACACTTGCATGCAGAGGAGGAGCTACTTGTTCCTAAATATGAGCCTCAATATGTGGATCAGCCACAAGAGGAGGTTCATGGAGTGGAAGAACAAGGCAGCGGCCAAAATCGGGGAGGGGGCGAAGCGCACTACAAAGCCGAGCGACCGAATCTCGATGGCAAGCAGAATACGAGGAGTTCCACATCACACAGACAGATGTGCTCACCTGACTTGGATGCATCGGATACATGGCTTCGATGGAGCAAGTGTATCGTGATCTGAGCCATCTTCTTCGAGGAAGCTTTGGAGGATCCCGCATGGGTAGATGCCATGGTGGAAGAGGATGATTCGATTGTCAGAAACTGTGCATGGGAGATTGTCCCAAGGTCGGAAGGGAAATCAGTGGTAGGTTTGAGATGGATCTACAAAGTGAGGCACGCTGCTGATGGGAGCATCGAGAAGAAAAAGGGAAGCTTTGTTGCCCGTGGCTTCTCACAGATCGAGGGGATCGACTATGAAGAAACCTTTGCACCCGTCGCAAGGTATTCTTCCATAATACCCATCCTTTCTCTCTCGCCATATGGGCCGGCACATTCATCGCATGGATGTGAAGATCGCGTTCCTCAACGGCCGAGGAGGAGGTGTACATTAAAAGTCTGGGCATGATTTTCTAGAAATCTTCAGCGTTGATTCGCATGTGTGCAGTGCTCAAAAGAGCGATGTATGGGTTGAATACAGACCTTGTGGTTTGCATGTACTTATAGACAATTATTTCACCGATCACGCTAAGAGTGAGGCGGACCCAACCCTGTCTAGATTGTGGTGAGGGTAAGATTTTAGACTAGCTCTTATGTAGATGATTTAATACTAACGGGTGATGAACTGTTGATACACTCATGCAAGGTAGATCTTGCAAAGGAGTTTGAGATGAAGGACTTGGGCCTCCTTCATTATTTCCCGGGATTGGAAATTTGGCAGCAGAAAGGTGAACTATTTATGTCTCAAGGCAAGTATGCCTGAGAGATACTGGAGAAGTTTCACATGTAAGGCTGCAAGCCTATCGACACTCCTCTTCCTGGTGGTTGGAGGAAAGAGGATGCTACATCGACAGAGGTAGTGGATGCCACTGTTTATCGACAGTTGGTTGGTTCGCTCATGTATATAGTCAATACACGACCGGACATATGCTATGCTGTGAACCAGATTTCACAAGCTATGGCTAAGCCTACCAAGCTCTTTTGGAAGGCAGGCAAGCATGTCCTTAGGTATCTCAGGGGCACATCTGGGTATGGATTGTGGTACAGACAGTCGGATGAGGTGAAGCTAGATGGCTTCACGGATGCAGATTGGGCAGGAAGCCCAATGGATAGAAAGAGCACATCTGGAGGGATTTTCAGTATCGAATCTACAACATTTTCTTGGTACAGCAGGAAACAAAGATCTGTGGCACTCAGTTCAGCAGAGGCTGAGTACATGGCAGCAAGTTTGGCTACATGCGAGGCTATATGGATGAGGAAGATCCTGGTTGGTTTGTTCGGTTCTCACTTAGATCCTACTGTGATATATTGTGATAATCAGAGTTGCATTAAACTCTTGGTTAATCCAATATTTCATGATATATCTAGACATATTGACATTCGGTACCATCATATCAGAGACTGTGTGCAGCGGAAGATCATGTTGCTTTCTTACATTCCTATGGAGGATCAGGATGCAGATATTCTGACGAAGGCGCTCACCAGGAGAAAATTCGAATACCATAGAGACAGGATCGGGGTGGCAGATAGTCCCTATCTTGTTGAGAGGGAGTGTTGAAATTCAACAAGATGATGAGCTTAGTGAAAAGAGTCGCCTTCACTAAGTGGGCCCGCAGGCTATTTTTGGCGCAAGTCTATTTTTAGACATGTCGATCATATTCTATGAGTTGCAGGATGTTATTTGTGGTTGGTTGGTCAAGTTGGAAAATAGATGGACTTCTATTTTTAGACATATTGGGCGGATTCTTCTTTTAGACTGCCAGTCTAAAAATAGATATGTCGAATATTATTAGCTCTTAATAATATTTGGACTCTAAACATTATATTATTCTCTTGGAGCACTTCAGTTAAGTGCACAGATGTGGCACAACAGCTGACAAAAGGAATTACGCTATTCCTGAGGGTTTATTGGAGCTATTGCATGTAGGAATTTAGTTAGAATTCATGTGACAGAGTTTGGTGGAGTTGGAGAAGTAGTTGGTGGAGTTGTATTTAGTTTAACTTAGTTAGACTCAGTTGAGCTAGTTGTATCTAGTCTAACTGATTGATACACTAGTGAGAGTGGTGTGAATTAATTAGTTAATTAGCTCACTGAATAATAACTCATTAATCAACTGAAGAATACATCAGTTAAATACAGCGCAAGGCAGTTTCAGTGGAGACCAGTGGAGAGATAGGTGAAAGAGCAAGTGTGACTATCAGTTGTGACTATAGTGATGCATTGATTGCATCCAACACTCAGTGGAGATGCCAATGAGGATTGCGTGAGAAAGGATGGAGTAATTCAAACTCATTCAGAGCCATTCTTCAGTAGGGATTGTGTAGTAGAGGCAGGTTAGCAGGTGGCAAAGATCGGTGCATGGATTTGCAAGATCGAGCCTGATTAGTGTGTAGCGATTGTATTGTATTCAGAGCTTGATATGATCAGCTTTGTATGAGGATTGTTACATGATCTCTATGACATATATTATATACATATAGTTGGGGTTTTAAGCTTTAGGCTTTCCCATTAAACAACTATGTTAATGTGTGTGAATTTTTATTGTTTCATGTGTGCATTGCAATCTTGATTTAATTTCCGCAAATGATCATTGGTGGAATAGATTCTGTAATTTGAATGAAGTTAAAATAGTGTGAGATCAGGAGAATCTTGGACATATAACACATAAGTTATATAATTTCTATAATAATCCCTATTATAGTTGATGAAGATTTTAAAGTTGGAGACTAGTTTTTGCTTGAAGAATATATGGAAATAAGGTTGTATGGTGCATAAGCCTCACCTTACCAACTTCCCATTTTCGTGCTTATGATAATTTTTGCATTAGAGTTTATTGGGTAGAGTCTAAATGTGGATCAATTCCACTTTGTCCCTGCCAAAAAGGGGTTTTTGTTTAAATTTCCAAGAATTGTAGGCCCCTTTATTGTAAATATTAGACAACCAACATAAGAGATTGATAAAATGTTGCAAGAAATGAATTTTCAATAGGGGGAGAAGTGGCACTATTATCCACACCAGATTATCTAAAAAAATAGGTTAGAAATATCACGTGCCCCATGTTATGAAACCATCTCCAAAAATAGAACAAAAGAGAGATTAATACCTTAGAAATCAGCCACTTCGAGGGGGAAACCTCCAATACATTAAATAAATGAACAATTCTTGGATGATAATGACCAAAACCTCCTTCTATATAAGGATTCCATGGGCACACAATATAATCCTAGCCGACCTAACAATAACAATGTAAGGGCACAATAATAACAATATTAGGGTTACAGGGGTACAACAATAACAATAAGGGGGCTACATTAATAACAATAAGAGACTAAAATAGTAATATAGGGACCTAACATGCCCTTATCCTTCAAAAAAATGTTGTCCTCAATGCTTGAGTAGCTCTGGGTGCTTCTGTATAAAATTATCATCCTCCCGTGTAGAATCTTCAGTGGGTAAGTTCTTCTACATGATGAGATACTCTGAAATTGATCGATTTCGTAGCTTTCGAGTTCTTGTTTCTATGACCGCTTCAGGTTCCAATATGATTTTTCCTTCCTCATCAAGTTTTGGAAATATTGTTTGAACTCTAATATTTTCACCTATAACCTTCTTTAAGCATGAAACATGGAAAACTGGATGCACTCGCGAAGAAGAAGGAAGCTCCAATTTGTATAACATAGTACCAATATTTTGCAACACCTTGTAAGGACCATAATACTTTGGCGATAATTTATTATCTTTCTTAGCTTGCTTGAGGGACATTTTTTTGTATGGTTGTAGCCGTAAAAATACCCGGTCTCCTACATCAAAACTTCTCTCACTGCGATGTTGATTTTCCTATTGTTTCATTCGATTTTGTGCCAAATTTAGGTTATCCTTTAAGAGTTGGAGAACTTCTTGTTGATGCTCGATGTGATCTTACATTGCTTGAACCTTAGAATTTTATTTTAAAGATAATGTGATGGACAGTGGATGATATCCATAAAGTGCCATAAATGGGGTCATTTTTGCTGCAGTATGGAAGGAAGTGTTATACCACCATTCAGCGAGAGGTAACAACTTGACCCATTGTGTTTGTTTATCAGATACAAAACAACGAAGATATCCTTCCAAACATTTATTCACTATCTAAGTTTGACCATCGGATTGAGGATGATAAGATGAGCTATGAGCTAATTGAGTACCCAAACAAGAAAATAACTCTGTCCAAAAATTTCCAGTAAAAATGGGATCTCTGTTGCTCACAATAACCCTTGGGATTCCATGTAGCTTTTGAATTCTGTCCATAAATGTAGTAGAAATTGTACTTGCTTTAAATGGATGAGATAATGCACAAAAGTGTGCATACTTGGTAAGTCTATCAACTACCACCATGATGACACTCTTTCCTTCGGACTTAGGTAAACCTGTGATAAAATCCATTGAAATCTCCTCCCAACGTTGACTTGGAATGGATAAAGGTTGTAGAAGTCCCGGGGTCTTAATTGTTTCCACTTTATTTTGCCGGCAAACCAAACATTCCGCCACAAAATTTTGAATATCAAATTTAAGGCCATCCCAAAAAAAATCTTTCTTTACCCTGTGGTAAGTTTTTAAAAATCCTGAGTGTCCTCCTAAAGGAGAAGTGTGCAATTCCAGAAGAATCTTTTGTTTTAGTTGGGAATTCTTACAAAGATATAATCGATCTTTGTACCATAAGGAATCATTTTTCCAACTAAATGTATCAGATGTACTAGGATCTTGCTGCAACTTTTGAATGAGTGTCCATACATCTTTGTCCTTCTTCCATTCATCTCTTGCTTCGGTTATCCAATCTGGTTGGATAATAGAAATGACACAAAGCAATGCTTCCACCTCTTCATTCTTTCTTGAGAGTGCATCTGCAACAACATTTAGCTTCCCTTTTTTGTAGATTATTTCAAAGTCATAACCCAAAATATTTGTGAACCATTTTTTCTGCTCTTCTGAAGATAGTCTTTGTTCCAAAAAGTGTTTAAGACTATCATGATCAGTTTTTACCTTGAAGTGTCTTCCCATAAAATTTCCTTCTCATAAACAACTTTCTTTAAATACTTTCCTTTGATTGGATGACTTTCAAAAGCAATGGGTCTTCCTTCTTGCATAAAAACAACACCAATTCCATTTCATGAGGCATCACATTCCACAATAAAGGTTTTTGTGAAGTCTGGCGTAGCTAAGACCGGTGCTAGGCACATTGCCTCTTTAAGATGTTCAAAGGCCTTAGTTGCTTCAGGAGTCCATGAAAATGCATTTTTCTTCAATAATGTTGTTAGAGGTGCTGCTATTCTCCCATAATTCTTAACAAACTTGTGATAATACCCTGTTAACCTGAGAAATCCTCGCAACTGCTTTATGGTTGTGGGGACTTTCCATTCCTTAATGGCTTTAATTTTGTTAGGTCTACCTTAACACCCTCGTGAGATACAATATGACCCAGATATTCCACCTCTTGTACTCCAAAGAAACATTTGGATGTTTTTGCATATAATTGTTTCTCCTGCAATAGTTTGAGCACCCTGTCAACATGTTGAACATGATCCTTCCAAGACCTGTTTTAGATTAGTATATCATCAAAAAATACTAGCACAAATTTTGTAGGCAGAGAAAGAACTTTGACTAGGTTGAATTATACCAGCCTCTAACATTTCTGTAATCATACCTTCAATTGCGCTCTTTTGGAAATAAGTATATCTATAAGGCCTGATGTTTGGAGGAACACTTCCTAGAATCAAATGAATAGCATGATCATGATCATGAATTGGTGGGAGTCCTTTGGGAGTTTCAAACACCTTGGAATGATTATCCAAGACTTTTTGGAGATATGCAGAAATAGATGATTTTGATGTTGGAACTTCTAGTGAGCATAATTGTGCAATTAAGCCTTGTTGTTCTTTCTTCAGAAGCTTTGTCATGACATTAGAGATAATTATCTTTCCTGGCTTCCCTATGATACCCCGTAATTCGACTTCCTTTCCTTCTGAAAAAAAATTCAAGAAATTTTTTTGAAAATTAAAAGCTACTGTCCCCAAATATTGTAACCATTGTACTCATAGTACAACATCAACACCTCCCATAGGAATGGAAAGTATTGGAAAATTCAATACATATTCCCCCATGGTTAGCTTGATATTATGGCATTTTCCAGAGCAATTTATAGTTCCTCCATTTGCAACCATCACTTGACATTCTGGTGTTGGGTATAGGAAACAATTCAATTCCTTGGCTACCTTGCAATGAATAAAATTATGGGTGCTACCTGAATCAATCAACACTATTACCTTTTTCTTCTTGATATGTCCTTCTATCTTGAGAGTTTGAGGAGTGGTAATTCCTGCCAGTGCATTACACGATATGGTCGGATTCATTTCTTCCTCTTCTAGGGTTGGTTCCCGGTGTATATCCTCTTCTTGTTCATTTTCTTCTTCCTCTTCACAATCTATGTAAAATAATTTCTTCTCAGCACACTTATGACCTTTAGTGTATTTGCTATCACAACTGTAGCAAAGCCCTTTTGCTCTTTTTTCTTCCACTTGTTGTGGTGTCAACCTTGTAGGTTGTGGAAATCTAGGCGTAGCAACACTTCCTTCTTTATAGAATTGAGTGGTAGGCTTCCTTGTCGCCATAATTTTACATTCAACTTTTCTTGCCAACCTGAATGCCTTCTCCAATGAATCAGGTTCCAAAACGAGAACTTCATGTTGGATGTTATCCTTTAAAGTGCCTATGAAGAGATCAATCCTGTGTTCCTCTGGAATATCAGTTACCCTTATATTCAATTTTGGAAGTCCTCAATGTGCTGCCCCACTAAACCCTTTTGTTTGAGATTTATCAATTGGCTAAAGAAGGTGTTGCTCTTTGTATCCTCATAATGTGCTATCATTTCCTCCGTAAAAATTGACCAAGTGAATTTTTTTTTACGGGAGCAAAGCCATCGATACCATACAAATGTATTTTGTTATAAATGTAAAGTTGCAATGCGTACCTTTTGTGTGTTTTGCACATTATTGAGATCAAAATATTACTCCATCTGTAGTATCCATGTTATTGGATCCTTGCCATAAAACTTCCTCATATCCATCTTTGGAATATGGTGGTTCTTCCATCCAACATTAGAGTTTATGAAATCACAATTAACATTTATTTTGTTCTCATCACGAGTTTCCTCTACTATCTTTTTGTCATTAGGAAACATTTCTTGTATCAAATTTGCTAAACCTTCGATGTCTACTTTTATATCATTCTTCATGTTTTCCATTTTTTCATCTATCTTAGCTTCCATGTCATCCATCTTAGCTTCCATACATTCCATCTTAGCTTCCAAACCATTCATCTTAGCTTCCACGCCTTTCTTCAAACCATCCATTTTAGTTTCCATGACTTTCTTCAAAACTTCCATTTCATTTTTTGTTTCTCTTTGCGATAGCGAAATTTGGCGCACTTGATCTTGTAATTTTGATATCTCATGTTGTGTTTATTCGTCTTCATGAGTCATAGTAGAGCCTTCTGAAGGCTTAATGGGTGTTGAATTATTTTTAGGGGGGATTTTAGAACCCAATACTGATATCTGTTCTTCAATATGCCCTTGGAATAAATTCAAACTAATTTTTTTCAAACGAGACTTATGTAATTCGAAAAAAATACACACCTTTTTCTTGCTTTTGAGGAGCTCGATATTGAAACTGAATTATCTTTGTGATGTTGGATCTTCAATATCTGAAATTTGGGCCTGAAGTAGCCCTCTAAATAATATTTCGAATTCCAAATGTCTGACCTTTTTTGGATTCTTCAAGGCAAAGTTATGCCCAATATCCCATGATGACCTAATTATGAACTGGTTCAGTAGAGAGAAATTATATGACTTGCCACGTGTCACTGTTTCCTCCTACAGCTCTGAAATTGATATAATGAAAACTATAGTCCGTGTACTTGCAACCAATTTTTACAGAATCTCAATCCGACGCTCAGAGAGAGAGTTATGGCGTTTTTTCCACGATCACCTCTTTGAGATGAAATTTGGGAGCATGAAACAATCCTAACTTCCACAGATCATATCTCCAAAAATATTGCGAACCAAGATCTAAAATTTTATAGGAGGTTCTTCAGGATTTCGGCTTCGCACTGTTAAAATATTACCTTCTAAAAATTTTTATATGAAAATTTATAGTTAAAATTCCATGATGACTTATTTCAGTTGAAATTTGGGAGCCTAAAAAAAACCCTAATTTCCCTAGATCATATCTCCAAAAATATTGCGAATCAAGATCTGAAATTTTTATAGGAGGTTCCTCAGGATTGCTGCTTCACGCTGTCCAAATTTCAACTTCTGAACCTTCGTAGAAAAAAAGTTATTGCGAACATTCCACTATGACCTATTTGGAGAAGCGAAACCCTATAATCCAAAGCTTTGATACCAAATGTTATGAAACCAACTCCAAAAATAGAAAAAAAGAGAGATCGACGCCTTAGAAATCAACCACTTCGAAGAGGAAACCTCCAATACATTACGTAAATGAAAAAATATTGGATGATGCAAATGACCAAAACCTCCTTCTATATATAGGAGTCCATGGTCCCACAATATAATCCTATCCGACCTAACAATAATAATGTAAGGGCACAATAATAACAATATTGGGGTTACAGGGGTACAAAAATAACAATAAGGGGGCCACAATAATAACAATAAGGGACTAAACTAGTAATATAGGGACCTAACACCCCATATGCTCATGAGTCCAAACCATAAATTGAGAAATTTGCAAATTATGGTATGATGGAGACACAACAGGGCCTAGATGTGGAAACTCATTTCCCTTATGAAAAGGGACTAAAAATAAGTGTTGTTGACATTATATACCTTGATGGAGATGATTCCCAGAGCAACAAAAGGGAAAAAAAAAATAATGAGAAATAAAGTTTGCTCAATTTACATAGAGGCCTTCAAATGAGGTTTGTTTTCAGTTGCAGTTGGGAGGGATAAGGTGTGCACCCTCATCTCCCATTCCCAATGAGGAAGAAAAATCCTCCTTGAATGTTTTGAAAGAGACTTTTCAACAAATTGAGGAAAATAATGTGAATATAAATAGTAATGTCATGTCTCAATTGGAAGCACAATCCATTTATGGTTATCAAACCAAACTCCTCCCGGCCATGGATTTGGAGAGGAACTAGTTGAGGTTTTATTTCACTTGTCCTGTATCCTAGTCAATTTCCTTTGGTGTAGATTTCAGAACTGTCAATCTATTTGTTAATACTAAAGACATCCCATTTCTAGATAAAATAAACTTGCACAAGAAAACAGGGGAACTAATATATAATGATCTAAAAAAAACCTCTCTGGAAGCGAGTAAGGAATAAGATTTACTAGGAAAAGTGATAAATCGGTTGAAGTTGGAAAAAGCCAATTCCAAAGCTCTTCATACTTATAATGAAGAGTTTAAGAAGTAGATAATAAACCTTGGAGTAAATCCAGAGGATAAAGCAATTGTTCAAGCTTTAATCCAGGGTGCAGAATCTGAAATTCAGTCTTTGAGGAGAAAACTGAAGCTACTTGCAGTAGAACATTTACAAGCTCTAGAACTAGCACAAGTGGAAAAATAAAAGGAGACCCTCACACATGAGCTATTTGAAAGAAATAATGATGTTGCATTTATTAAGAAACACAATGCAAATCTATTACAAAATAAAGAAAAGCATGTCTGTATAATTGTGGTGCAGCTTGATTCAGAAGTTTCAACTGAGAAACTAACCAGGGCATGACATAGCTCAAAAATTCAGAAAGTGAATTAAAGAAACTGCATAGATATTTGGATGATTCAAAGGAAAAACTGAGGCAGAAAGAAAGGCAATTGAACATGAAAAAAGTGACTGCAAACCAAAATGATACAAAATACCAATCAACATGTAATGAAATTAAATAATTGAAATAGAAGTTGAATGGAAACATGTCTCTGATCCAAGTAAGAGGAATCATATGGGGAGGCATCATCCAACATATCAAGGTTTTCTGGGATCATATGGTTGTCATAGATGAAAAAAAAACCACGATAAAATATTTTGAAGCCATAATTTATACAAATAAGGATCAAGTACACGAGGGAGCACAACAAGAAAAGAAAATCATTAGTTACTTGAACACTAAATCATCTCAAGAAGTATGAGTAGTTTATATTGTTGACAAAACAACTGTAGTGGCTGAGATAAAAAAAATGGTTGAGATAAATTTATACAGAAAGCAAGCAAAGAGCAAGGTTGAAGAGGCCAAAGTATTTGTAACTTCTTTTAACTCTTAACAAGAGGATAAGAGCAGTGTTGCCTACATGTCAGGATCAACAATGAAACCTCCTTTCTTGGGAACAATATGAGACATTTCCAGTGGAAGAAAAAAGTAAGATAAATTCTTCCCATGAGAAAATAACAGTCTTGAAAGGGGCAATAATTGTAAATTATTTGTAGGGATATTTCCAGCTGTTGTGGTTAGTCAAGACCTTTTTTACTAACAAGCCTAGCTACACCAAGTTGAGCAACTTGAAAATGGCCTATAGTAGGATACTTCAATGCCCAGTTCCCGATTTAACACTCTGGAAGAAGTTCCAGAACCCGATTTCATCAGTGAATGTCTGAGTTGTGGAACCTGGAGCTTCATCAAGTGAGCCTGGGGTAAAAATTGCAGAAGAGTCTCAAGTTTCCAAATGATTTATTTTAAAATATTTGAAAAAGTGTTTCATGTTGTAATTTTGAAAAGTTGGAGATAGTTTAATCTTTTAATGTTTTAAGAGGACCAAATAGTTCAAAAGTAGTTAGGGAAGTTAACAGTTTTCATAAATGCCCCTTAATGTAAATTTTTCTTTAAAAAAGAAGACCAAGGGACCAGTTTTGGGGTTCCAATTTTTGGCTTGGAGTCATAATTTTGCTGTGTAATGTGAAAATTTTCTTGTAGAAGTAATAAAATTTCCAGGTGATTCCAACTGTGTGTTTATTATGGAATGTTTTCTCTCTATGTAAGTCATTTATGTGTTTTTATTGTATGGAAAAATGTGTAATAAATTTGTTGGTTCTTTTTAATTCACATATTTACTACTTCTTTGAAAACAACTAACAATACTTCTGGATTTTTACTAAAGTGACATTAAAATGCGCTCCACATTTTTCATCACCTCATTTCTTTAAACTTTCATAATTTCAACTAAGATTTTGTGTAAAATATTATGTTCTTTCAACCTTTTGCATTGAATCTTCTCCTTTATGTTCTTTATTTTCATAGTACAAACTCATTAAGCTACACCCACAGACATCTTGGCCATCTTGAGAGGGTTTTGTCTTTTCTTCAAGAGTAAAAATACATTACATTTTGAAGGGATATCTCTAAGCAAAAATGTTTAAAAATCATTAAAGAAATTATTTTTGTTATTTTGGATAAATGTCCTAAGCACTGGCCTCCTTTAAGCTAGAGGTTGTCCCCAGGGTTACAACAAAATCAATGGTAGACCTAACCCTACACTGCTTGGTGACATTGAGTTTTGAATTATCGCATACTCAACCAAGAGGATGGGGTTTTGGATGAGTTCTCGTTTCCAAACCCAACTTCTTAATAATTGATTAGGAGATTAAATTAACTTGAGAGCCCAGATAAAATAATGTATTTATTTTTGTGTGTTTAGATACAACTCTTATATGAAACAAGTCACTTCTTTTTCTTACATGAACATGAGCCTTACTTTTAGAACTTGAAATGGCATGAAAGGAACTTATACTTTGTACCACAATGGTTGTGATATGTGCCTCATCACTGAAATTGGAACCAAGGTCTTATTGTGTTATAGAAACCATTTTCTATTTTCATTTTCCCCCAAAATTCTTAGGATAAATTTTAGATGTAGCTTCCAATAGTGCTCCTCATCGTTGCCTTGTTTTTTGTAATGAGTGCAAGAGGGCTTCCCTTCTTCTTTCTTTGCTATCGTTGTCTTCTTTCCCTTTCATTTTCCTTTGAACTTGTTGTTTTGAGGCTTGGATGAAGGCTTGCTTAGATGATCTTCTTGTCCATGCTTTCCCCTACTTTCAAGATTAATTTATTTTCATCTAGATTAGTGCGATAAAACAAAAACAACGAATAACAAATATAATTGTGTAAAATGCCAATATATTTCATCAAAGTTTTTGGTGAGTCTAAAGTAATATTTAATGCCAATGATTTCTTCCTAAACTCCTTTGTAAAACTTTGAACATTCTTACCTTTTCCCTATCTCAAGTTTTTCCATTCCATCATGGAATTTTCCTTGTAGCCCAATGGGTAAAATTTCCATCTTAATGCAGAAACAAACTCAAACCATGAAGAAAATAGTTTACCATTATGATGATTACCTTTCTAAAGCTTTCCTCCCACCATACAAGAGAAGTGCCACCCAGTTGAAGAGTTTCTAATTGAATCTTTACCTTATCCTCTTGAATATGTCTTATCTGAAAATATGCTTCAATCTGTTGAATCTAATTGTTTAGTTTCTCTACATTAGCTTCTCCATTAAACATGGGAAAAATCAAATTTCACATATAATTTTAAAAATGGCTTTTTAGAATCATTTCTTTGATGCCTATTTAAATGATGAGAATGAGGGGAAGAGAAAGAGCTCGAACTCAAAGATGGAGATTCAAGAGGTTCTCCTCCACCTCCTTAATTTACAAATGAATTATCATATTTTGGAGCTCCCTCTTTCTTGCCTTATTTTTTCACTCTCCTTTCATAGTATGCAAACAATTTTTCCACCCAATCTTCCATCTAGTAGAAGGCCTTGTGGAAATCTTGTTCATTCTTTGTGCGCATGTCATTGTCCTCCATTTTCTTTCTTCATGTTGCACATCCAATCTTGAGGTTAAAAGTCTTGAGTTTTCTTTCACACTATTTGAGTTTTGCCCTATTAAGCATCCACACTCACAATTCACATAAAAAAAGAATACTCTAATACCAACATGATCTGAGATATTTGCTTTGTTGATGTTAAACAAAATTTCTTAAAGAGCATGAAAATACCGTAAATGAAACATCCATGAAGAAGCAACACAAAAAGAATACAACATACATAATACATGAAGATTTGTTAATGGCATTCACTCACAATGTGTGAGCTATGTCTTTGACCACAACTTCAAAGTGGAGAGCCATTTATATTATCTCAAAAATAATGGAAAGTACATGGAAAAATATATGGCAATACTCACTTCTGGGAGGGACCTAAAATTTTGCTGCTTAGAACCCAATTTCGACTACATCAGTGGATTCCCTGCATTTTTTTGTGAAAAATGAGTATAAACTTGACCAGATTCTATAACTTTCATCTCTGGACTCCTCGGGGAATATTCAAGATGCCACAACAGTCAAATATTATGGGAATATTCCTACAAAATATTCCCTAGAATATACCACAAAATATTCCTTGAAAAGCATGCCCTCCCAACACAGTTCCGCTGCACAGAGTTCCACTCAGCGTTCTTTCCACGAACCGACCTCCTTCCTCTACACTGGCCAAATGAGCATTTAAATCAATATTTGTTGGTGGAAAAACCAATGTAGCCCATTAGGTGTGTTGGTTTTCGTTTCTATGTTAAGTCATACGGTTGGGGGGAGGTCCTGGGGTCAAGCTCGCGGGCCTCCCCACTTTTCTTTTGGCATATTATATATATGGTGGTTCTTTGTAATGTATGACGGTGCTTTGTAAAATATGTGTGATTTAAATTAATAGCCAAATATTTGACCTTGTCCACACGTTAAATATTTCCATGTGTTTGTGGGTTAGCTGGGTCCTCGCGGGCTACCAAATAGGTGCCACATGGTAACATTTGATTAGGTCAAATGGTTCCTTTGGCCCACACGTGTGCCTAGTCACTCATCATGCCAACTCATCACATGACATCCAGACTTTCCACATCGACCCTTATAGATCCCAACACTGACTGGGATTGCTGATTGGGTTTCCATGCAATAGCCTGTGGGAGTTCCATGTGGCACCTTATGGATCCCACGTGCACAATTTTTCGTTGCTTGTGCCAAAATTTATATGGGCATAAATTTGTCATACAGACACAGAATGAGGTGTCATTTACATCATTGGAATCGTCTCGATGAGATTTATGACTTAGTGTTGGTTTTGCTAAGATTTGAGGACTTCAAATGTTGAGCCTTTTGGGATCCTCCTGGATCTCCCATACATTGTGCCTTGCACCATGCCCTCGAGTTGTTTTTGCACATCCTTATCTTCTATGCTTGAATCTTTGCCTCTTGCATCTTATTTTCTTGTGTATTAGTATACTTCATCCACCTTGGCATATTTCTCATAAAAATTCTTCCAAAAGTCATTCATTTGTTCATATAAACTTTTTCCTATTGTGCACTACAAATCTCTAGTGGAATTTCTCTTCATTGTAGTGTTCAATTGATCCTTGTGACTTAGATGAGGACAAGGAAAAATAGATTCGTCTCAAGTAATCCAGATTTTTATGGAAAAAAAAAACAGGTAAATTCTAAATTGTTTATGAAAAAATGCACAAATAACTAAATAAAATAAAATATAAAACAATAAACACTATTAATCTCATGAATATGTAAGCTAGGGATTGATAATGGGGAAACCCAATGAGTAAAAACTCTAATGTATTGATTAGTTACCTTTGAAAGTCAATCTTCAAAGTTTGTAAGCAAAAACCTTAAACTTCAATGAATTGAGTTGATAAACTCATATGCAATAAGAAAGAGATTGATGGGTTAAACTAAATATAGCCCCTTTCTTCCATAAATTACATGAATTTATGCAATATTTGAGTAACACTTGAGTGCCCAACCCTAGGAGTTTGCTAACTAATAAGAATTTAATTTGACATGTATGTCACATCACGAAGTATTATCTAACATGTATGTTGTTTCATCGATTTTCATCTAACATGTATGGTGATCGACCTTTGTCAAAAAATACATTAGTAAAGGGTTAACAAAGATTTATTCAAGTTGCAGGTCAATTCAGATTTGATTGAGTCATAGGTTGACTTAGATTTGACCAAGAATTCGAGTGAAGATTGTGCATTAGGGAGTTTGATTCTAGTCAAGTATTCAGATGGATTGAGCCTTCCCCCTTGATTGGTAATAGTCTTTATTTCCTACTTATGCAAATGAGAAAATGTATGTGCAATTTCAATGGTTGTATCCCACTCACCCTGTGCTACGTGTTGTCCTATTTTAGCCACACAAAACAAGAGAATGGTTACATTCTTGTATGGCATAATTGTTATTCAATCAAAATTTTTATTGTAAATGGATCTTAAAAATCTAGGTGGATGTCATTTGGCTCTTTGAGATGCAAATTAGTATGTTCTAGCAATGGTGGAAAATATGGTCAAAGCAAGTCCATGTTGAATACAATATGTAAACCTAGGTATGGTGGAATGTTGAACTTAAATAATTTCCACAACTTTCTTGAGTATAGTGTAAGGATAGCATCTTAATGGCTTCATTTCTTTGTATGGACCAATAATTCTTTGTTTCTATAGATGCAAATAGACTCAATCTAACATTTATAGTGAATGAGGAACATGATGCTTGTTGTGTGGAGCCTTGTTTTTTTTTTAACTGCTAGATCTCACAAAATTTATCCTTAAATTGTGGAGCTTATTCAAATTTTTAATGTTCCATGGTATGTGCTATTCAAAATAGTGGGCTGACTACGTAAGTTGGTAGGGACTAAGGGTTGAAATCCAAAGCACATTTGAAAAATACTCCATGCAGAAATATGTTGAGCATTACTGCAGCTATGTATGAGAAACTCTCATTCCATGTTCTATGATGCGTGTGATTGTACATAGAAGAAACTATACCACCACGTGGTAGATAAATTCAATTTGTCCATATGTTTGAGTGTTGAACATGATTGACATGGATAATTGTGTGCAAATTTTTTGCTAGAGTGTCATCCAAAACATGTTGAAAAATCTAGAATCATGCTAAGTGATGCTTGCAGTTAGTAGAATACAATGTTTCCAAAAGTGTTTGAAGAAGAGTTATGTTTACTGGTAAGTATTAATATTCTTCTTACAAGGAATGAGGACAACCATTTTTAAAAATATCTCAATTAATACTAGGATTGCATTAAGCTGGTCCTTGGTGCAAGTTATCGAGTCCATGGAGATAAAATAGCATGGTCGATATGGAATAAGTGAGGGTGCATACAAACCTTATTGCCAGTTTAACATCTTGGTGATAGCACAAACCAAACATAACTTGACATATATATTAACATTTGACTTGAGTGAAGGCTAACATGAATACTTCTACACATTGTAAGAGACTTGACTAATCCAAACGACATGTTGTCTTGTTATAGTGTGCAAAACAAATAAAATTTGTGCTCACCTTGAGGTACACAACAATGTCTTAGAATGTATAATAAATTGTCCTCCAAGTGGTGGTTGACGAGCACCCAAATTGGCATCTTTTTAGCACCTGTCTAACACCTTTTTTAGTACATTTTTCCATTTTAATACCACCCCATCACCTTTTTTTTCCCATAAAGATTATTTTTTTATCAAGGTACAATTATCTTCTGATTATATCATTTTAATATTCATTCTTATGCATTTAAAAAGGAATTTTCCTTTTTATGCTAACTGGTGAAATTCATGAGATTCATTTTAGGCATATTCATACAAGTATATTTGAAGTGGAAATAAAGGACAGGTGTTGCAATACCCACTTGTGTTGCTACAACACCTTCATGTTTCAGCAACACCCCTATATCACTACAACACCTTTGGTATCTTGTTTCTGCAACACAACTAGAGTGCAAGTGTTATAACTTCGTTGTTGCCACATGATAGAGTTAAGTGATGTAAGATGATGCTAAAACATGACATAATTCAGTGTTGCGAGATGATTTTGCAACACATCATTGACGCAACACCAATGTTGCAACATGTCCAAAGTTTAATGCCACAACACCTTGTTAATCAATCATCGATGATAACCCCTACAACTTTGAGACAATTGGTACAACACAACGCTAGTCAACCTCCAGTCATACAATTAACATAAACAAATTGCTCAACAACAGATTAACCATTTGATCATCCAATGTAGGAAGTTGCAAGAGGTAGCTGGTTGCTCAACAAGGAAAGGCTAACCGTAATAAAATATTGACCTGGTTGACACTTGTCAAAATATTTGAATGAATCAACATTTGTGATTTTTTTCCACCTTTTAGTGAAATTGATGTAACATAGAAGGAACAACTCAAGAATTTGAAGATTCTCATGGTTGTATAATTCGGATAGGATAATTAATTTGTTTTTCATTCATTTGGATGCTTTCAAAGGGGAAAAAATGGAGGAATCGGCGCACAAAACCATTATTACCGATGGGACCCATTTTGGAAAATTAGGGTTTGAAACCTTTTAGAACTAGTTTGAGGCATCAAATGACCTTTTTTGGGGGGTAAACTTTTTTTGCCTAAGAGAAACACCTTTGAGTGTTATTCTAGACACAAATGTATTTCCAATGATGTAGGAATATTCTCAACTGAAATTAATATGCAAAAATTATACCACTCAGAAGTTGACCTTCCTATTTTGACCACCATAATTCGAAAGGATTCCACATTAGCCCCAATTATTCATGGAAAAGGGGATAGCCACATGATCAGGATGAAAAATATTGTAGAAGAGTCGATATTGTAACTCTATTTAAGAGTTGAAGGAGTCAAACTTAACCACTAGAAGGCTATTGGGCTATGTTTTAACGAGTCCACTAGTAGGAAAAGGGTTCTATTCTATTCAAGTGAATTTTGATTCATAGATGAGAAGATTAGTCGAGAGAGGCCGATAAGGGGAGAGAAAATAAAGAGGATTTGTGCATTGTAGCATCCCATGGGTCATAGGTCTCACTTCTTTGTACTTGCATCCATTTTTCCATTCAGAGAAAGAGAACAAAGTGTCCTCATGTTCCAACAAAGTTTTCCCTTGAAAGGGTTTCCAAGGTTATATCTTGTGTTGATTTGTAGTGTGTGATTTTTATTTCCTTGTTCTTTATTTTTTGCATAATTATAATTTTCATGTATACACAATAAACAATAATTTATAGATCCAAAAATCTAAGGAGAAAGAAACCCTTATAGTGTAGATTTAATATTTTCTAATATATTATATAGATTTGTTGTGAAATTTTTTTTGGTGGAATATCCACGGTGTTTTAGGGATCATATTGGTATCAGAGTAGGTTTCTTTGGGTATTTTATGGGGAGTTGCAAGGGATCTAGATCAGTTAAAGCAAAAGTCACAAAACCACAATCATGGTTGATGAATCTGTGAATAACCATCATGTTCCCACAAAGGATAGGTTTACATGGTTACGAGCATGATTTTTAGATATAAATCATAATGTGAACCTTCACATGGTGCCCCTAACCAATAATCTTGGGTTATTCAAAGAATATGAATGTTTTAATGTGGATGTCACATCAAAGGGGAATTTGGTATATCGAGAAGAACTAAAGAGGGAATCTAAGAAAGAGATCGAAAATAATCAACCCAATTTGAGTGTCATGAAGGATCCACAGTCTCTATTCAAAATGGAAGTCAAGGTATAAATAAAGTTGCATCAAGGTGAGATTGATGCTCTGAAGTTAAATAATTAGTTGCAACAATTAGAAGTTTATTTTAATGTTCACCATATAGAGGAAGAAAAAAGGATTTCATTTTCTCGGTTGAACTTAGAGGGCTCGACCTTGACCTAGTGGGAAAGCCACATGGAAACCTTGAGGTTGGAGGGAGATCTCGAGTGACTAAGTGGGAGAATTTCAAAACCCTCTTAAAGTCACAATTTTACCCTATCGAGTATGTAGAGGTCCAGTGGATCAAGTGGGATTACTTTGGGAAGATGCAAGGGTAGAGTGTGCAAGAGTACACCACATAATTTAGAAAGATGACCATAATGCTAGGTATTTCCCCAAAGAACCCATACGTACTCCTCAAGTATATGAGGGGTCTACACAACCATCTACACAAGCAAGTGATGTTGTTTAGGACTATATTTGTGGATGAGGCTTGTCTATAGGCACAATACCTAGAGAACATAGGCCAAAAGAAAGGGAAATGAAATGGATCAAAGTAGAAATAACACCAAGAACTTTCCAAGGAGGGGAAGAAGAAGTGGAATGGAGGAAAGGAAAAAATGATAGCAACCACATCACACCAATGTAAAGATCCCAAGAACCATTGTAACATTGATGGGAATACATATGAGAAGTGTTGGAAGTTGCATCTAGAGTTGAATGTGAAGAAGAAAAAGAAATATACTAAGAAGACAAATTTAATGTCCACTTATTCAAGTAACTAGGTTAAAACCAACTTAGACATAGATGAGAAGATTGTATGTACATCAACGTATAAGGAGGTGAATTTGAGTATCTTTCAAAAACATGAAGATAACGAAGAGACTAGACTCTTCTATAGAAAGATATAGGTCAAGAAGAAAAAGATTGATGCTTTGTTCGACTCAATATTATAGGAAATTCTCATTGGATAAAAGTTTGTCAACAAATTGGGATTGGAAATTCATGATCATTTAAGCCCATATCCATTAGGATGGGTGAACAAGGATGTGAAAATAAAGGTAACCAAACAATGCAAAATCATATTTGTTATTAGTATCAATTTTATTGATGAAGTAGAACTAGTTGTAGTTCCCATTTACATAAGTGGAGTGATGTTTGGAAGTCCCTATATGTACACGCGGGATGCAATTTTCGTGCATAGATCCAACTAGTAGCGCCTCATTAAGGATGGAAAACTCCTCACCATCAACACATAAGGGTAAGTCCAAAATTTTGCTAGTAGGTGCCAACCAAGCTAAGTAACTGATCAACTCTAGAAAGAAGTATGTTTTTCCTATTTTTAAGAGAAAATCAAATTTTAAAAGATTTAGTGCGAAGAAAGTTATCCCTATAGGGGTCTACTAAGAAAGAGAAAAAACAGCTGGAAGAGTTTCTATATGCATACAAGGGTGCATTCCAAGAGCCTAAATGGATTCCTTTGAAAAGAGAAGTGGAGGATGAGATCAAACTATTGCCAGACTCCCTATTTCCAAGCATTGGGTTGTACAAGTAGTCTATTATAGAAACAAGTGAAGTGAAGAAACAGAAGCAAAAACTACTAGAACAAGGTGTCATTTGACCAAGTATCTCACCATGTGGGTCACCCATTATCATCATTGTGCCAAAGAAGGACGGGACTTTGTGGATGTGTAATGATTACAAGACATTAAACAAAATCAATTTCAATAATAAGTACCCCCTTTCCCAAGATAGATAATCTTTTGAATCAATTGCAACAAACCAAATACTTCACCAAGATGGAACTTCCCAATTTTGTGATGGTTATGTTAGGATCCTCCTATTCACATGATTTGTAGGTTCCTCATACTTTTTAATTATTAATGATTTGGCTTCTCTCCAATATTTCTCGAGATGTAAGGAAGGGTGCAACCTTGTTGTTGCAACCAATGTTATCAGAACTAGATCACACCAATTAAAGCCAATCATTCTAATTGGTTGGAGGGAAAAATTGATTCAGACTATTGAACTAGACCATTTTTGGCCAGTTAGATACTGAACCAACCTTTCTTCACTAAATTGATTAGTTTGATACAAAAGTGGTCGATTTTGTACAATGATATCGAGGAAAATTTGAATGTAGTTTTTTTGTCAGTAATGATTTATGAACGAGGAAGCCTAATATTTGACCATATTTCCCTAATAATGTTATGCAATTAATGGTAATGTAAAATTCTTAAAATGAAGTGACATTTTCCTTTATCTTTCATTTTCATCCCATTACTTAAAATTTCAACATTATCATTAATCGAATTTAGATGTTTGAAAGTGGTTCCAAACTCATTGGATTTCCTATGGAGAAAGTAGACGTTTAAATTCCACTCAAAATTTAGTAGACTTAAATATCATTTTGGATTTTAGGATTGGGGGTATTGTAATGTTTCCATTGCATTTTATCATGTATGAGGGTATGGAGTTAGAATTTAATCAAGAGCACCAACCCCTCTATGTACCTTGGTGTTAGTTGTTGAAATTCAACAAGAAAATTTCAGCACCCATGCCTAGTGCATTAAGCACCTACACTAGGGTGGAGCCCACAATGCTATTTTTGGTGCATGTCTATTTTAGTTATCCCTTAATTAAGATGGACAATAAACTGTAATATATTCTCAATGATAAATTGTAATAGTTAAACGAGAGTGATAAACTCAGTTAGCTAGTGGATTTCGAGTTAGAGGTAGTTGGTGAGGCATGCATAGTAATTCTAGTTGTAATAGAGTTCAAAGTGCAGTGGTGAATTAGTTAATGTAGGTTGTAATCAATTTAACTCAGTTTTTCTAGTTGTAACTGCTTGATACACTAGTGAGAGATCAAGTTAATTAAATATTAATTAATTCAAAATCAGCGATCTCACATGAAATTGAGTATTTACTATTATTAGCTGCATGCATGTCAGATCCAATGGAGACCCAGTTGAGATCTAGGTGAAAGGGAAGTTGACTATCAATTGTAGGATTATTGGGTTTCACACATGCAACCAAACATCCATTGGAGTGCCCATGATACTTGCGCAGTCAGGGAAGGCCATAATTCCTATATTTTAGGGATTGCATCCATCAGGGATTGTGTAAGCAAGGCAAGCTGTGTGGAGGTAGTAAATTGGCTAAGTATTGATTAGTTTTTGTATGACAGTGTGAGACAATTAGCTGAGTACTGGAGGGCTCTCGTGAGAAGAGTTTTGGATGTAATTTTTTCATGATCCATGCTGAATATACAATAGAAGATATTGGGGTTTTGAGCAACAAGCTTTCCACGGGAAATTATCTGTGTTGTGGTTTGATTGATTCTTCTTTGCTTCATGTGATTGGTGATTGTGTTTTTAATTCCGCAAAATATTTGTAGAAACGATTCAGTATTTAACTTTAGTACATTGTTATAACAGGTGAATCCAAGATATACATGCATGTTGTATAATTTCTACACAGTATCAAAGCACAGGAAATTGCAGAAGTGAAGTAGGAGCTAAGTTTGTGACTGGATAGAATTCGAATTTGTAGAAAGACTTTCTTGGTGCTACAGCTGATTCAGGATCAAAATGGCTTTCAATGGATTGAGGTTGGAGTATGCACTCAAGGGCATCTCAAACTATATTTCTTGGAAGGACAGAATGGAGGCAGTACTCGAATACAATGGCTTGAAGGAATTCATTGACAATGATGTCCCTAAACCCGCTGTGACAGATGCGGAAAACCTTGATGCATGGAAAAATAAAGTGGCAAAGGCGAGGAGGATCCTATTGGAGGGAGTACGAAACCATAATCTCTCAAGCCTTAATGGGAAAGCTACACCATATGCAATGTGGAAGGCTTTGATGGATCTATTCCAGAGCAACAATGAACATAGGAAATTGGTGCTCAAAGATAAACTCAGGAAGATCAAGATGGAAAAGGGCGACACCATTCCAAAATATATAACAAATTTTGTTTGATGTCGAGATGAACTAGGGAGCATTGGAATAATAGTTGCTAATGATGATTTGGTGAGCTTGGATCTCCTAGGACTTCCTAAGAGTTGGCACAATTTTGAAGACTTTGTCGATGGACAAGAAAAATTTCTAGATTGGGAACGACTGTGGTCGAATTTGGTGCAAGAGGAGTTCAGATGGAACACCAGAGATGGATCTTCATATAAGCATGAGGATGAAGAAGATTGTGCTTTAGCTGCGAAGAAGGGGAAGGGGAATAAATTACATTCCAAATCTGAGTCCAATAATGGCAAGAAGTAGGACATGTCTAAGGTGAACTGTTTTCACTGTCACGAACATGGGCATTTTGCTACTAACTGTCCACAAAAGAAGAAGAACAAGAAGGTTTCTGGATATGTAGCTGGTGAGGCTCTTGACTCGCAGTTTGAGCTTGACTTCTCATTGATCGCATGCATGGTGTCAAGTGCATTGGTATCTGTGTGGTATTTCGATAGTGGTGCTTCCTTTCACATGAAGGGAGATAAGGAACTTTTCAGTGACTTGGAGGAGAAAGATCTCCAGATGCATATTGAAATGGGAAATGACAGGCAGTAAAATGCTACCGATATTGGTACCATTACCTTCTAGAGGTAGTCAGGTAAACCCTTTCAATTAAAAGATGTAATGCATGTACCAGGTTTGAAGAAAAATTTAGTCTCTGTCTCAATGTTGGAGGATAGAGGCTATGATGTTGTTTTTAGTGAAGGAAAATCTTTCCTGCGACAAAAAAAATAGGACAAGCCAAGAGGATAGGAATTTGAGTTAAGAATCTCTACAAGCTAGAGGTAGATGGCTGCGTAGCAGTGATGGGCAAGGAAAATCAAGTGGTGATCCGGGATGAGGGAGAATTATGGCACAAGAGATTGGGCCATCTTCACCATGGAGCCTTGAAAGTCATGCAAAAGATTTCTATTGGTCTTCCCAGGGGTACAGTTGCACAGTCAGGCACATGCAAGGTATGTACTATGGGAAAATATATAAAGGCCACCTTTCAATATGAGAAGGAAAATTGAGCTTTGGGGATCCTTGAGAGAGTTCACACAGACGTGTGTGGACCATTATCTGTTGCTTCTACAACAAAACATAAGTACTATGTAATATTTGTTGATGATTTTATTGTAAGTGCTGGATCTTTTTCATGCAGAAGAAAGATCAGACATTCTATAAGTTTCTTGGGTTTAAGGCACTAGTGGAGAAAGATTTGGGGAAGCAAGTGAAGGCTCTTAGGATTGATAATGGTGGAGAATACATATCTAACGAATTCAAGAACTTCTGCAACAAAGAAGGAATTCGAAGAGAACTCATAGCGCCTCATAACCCACAATAGAATGGGGTCGCGGAGAGAAAGAAAAGAATGATCATGGGTGCAACAAGAGCAATGTTGCATGATCAATGCCTACTGATGCATCTGTGGGCGGAAGCATGCAACACTACGATATTTGTGCAGAACTATTGTCGTCATAGGATACTTGGCATGAGTACACCTAAAGAGGCTTTCACTGGTAAGAAACCTGATGTTTCACACTTTAAGATTTTTGGCTCATCTGTTTATGTGCATGTGACTAAGGATGCTAATAAGAAGCTGGAACCAACAGCTAAGATCGGGATTTTTGTGGGGTACACTAAAACACCCCATAATTATCGAGTGTATTTTCCAAACAACATAATAACTGTTGTGCGACAGGATATAAAATTTGATGAGGAGAAAGCCATGCGGTTTTCCCTTGAGAGGGAGCTGGACTTGCATGCCGAGGAGGAACTGTTAGTTCCCAAGGATGAGCCTCAAGATGTGGATTAGCCACATGCGGAGGATCATGGAGTGGAGGAAAACACTAATGCAGAGACATCCATCAGAAATGACAGAAGGCGCACCATGGAAGCTGATAGATTGAGACTTGATGCTTTAAAGAATGTAGGAGCCCCTACTTCACAAGGTAGACAAAGACAGTCTCCTGACCGATTTACTGGATACATGGCTCTTATGAGCAAATATATTGTGACTGAACCATCTTACCTTCAGGAAGCAGTGTAGCAAGCAACTTGGGTTGATGCAATGGTGGATGAGTATGAATCCATTGTCAAGAACAGTGCATGGGAGATCGTCCCAAGGCTAGTCGACAAATCAGTGGTTGGATCGAGATGGATCTACAAGGTAAATCAAGATGTTGATGGGAGTGTGGAGAAATACAAGGCCAAATTTGTGTCCCGGGGATTCTCACAAATCTAGGGGATCGATTATGATGATACTTTTGCACCTGTTGCAAGGTAATATTCCATAAGATCCATCCTTGCACTCCCAGCGCAGATGGGTTGGCACATTCATTAGATGGATGGGAAAATGAATTTCTCAATGGGATCATTGAGGAAGATGTGTACATTGAGCAACCTGAAGGATTTCAGATATTCAACAGTGAGTCGCATGTGTACCGACTCAAAAGATCATTGTATGGGCTGAAGTAAGCACCCCGTGCTTGGTACACTTGGATAGAGAGCTATTTCATCGGACTGGGCTTCACCAAAAGTGAAGCAGATGCAAACCTGTACCAGATTGTGGTTGAGGATAAGCTATTGATTATTGTTATTTATGTTGATGATCTAATTTTGACTGGTGATGAGAAGTTGATACACTCATGCAAGGAGGATCTTGCAAGGGAGTTCGAAATGAAGGACATGGGACTCCTTCATTATTTCCTTGGATTGGAAATATGGCAGTGGGATGGTGAAATTTTTTTGTCTCAAGGAAAATATGCAAAGGAGATACTGGGTAAGTTTAACATGGAGAGGTGAAAACCCATGGATACTTCTCTTCCAGGAAATTGGAGGAAAGAGGATGCTACTTCTGGAGAGGTAGTGGATGTTAATCTCTATAGGAAGTTAGTGGTTTCACTAATGTATTTGGTGAACGCGAGACCAGACATTTACTACGCAGTTAACCAACTGAGTTAAGCTATGTGTTAGTGTCCCATGATTTGGCAGATTGGTAGACCAAATGACATGGTAACATGGAACCAGTCTTTGGAGTCCTAAGACCTAGCCTTCCTGGACTCAGAGAGGGATCTCTCTATTGGGTGCAAAGGATGTGTTATTTTTGCTTTAGGTAGTTGATTTTAGGCTAGTTGTTAAGTGTAGGGTTTGTTGATTTTTTTGGTTGCGTAAGATGGTCAAGTGGAATAGGTGGAGTGAGAGGTCTTTGAATCACTAGGCTATGGAGTCAATGAAAGTCATGAGTGTCTCAATGATGAATCAGAGTGTGTTGCAGGGCCAATGTAGCAAGGTTGATGGATCCTTAAGGTAATGTGTGAGGTGAAGTGAAAATCAAATTTAGGAAAAACCAGGAGGTCTTAAATACAAATAGTTAAAATCTATAACTCATGAGGTAGGACAAACCATTAAGCTCAATGAACAATACTTCAACTGATAAATATCCAAGATAAACATTCCAGTGAAACATCGAAAGCATAAGAGCTTCTAACTTTAGTAAATTCACCTTCAGAATTTGGGAAAACATATAATATAACACAAATAACTCAATTTATGAAGAGGGAACTCCTAAACATCATAAATCAGGCAATAAAGAACTCCGAAACAAGTTGGTAGACATGGAAAAAGGGCAGGATCGAACGAGACCTCTTTGACTTAACCTAGAAAACAATATTCCAAAGACAGGTTTCAAGACAAAGGTTGGACAACTTCAAGTAAATAGGGCATATTGTGAATCATACTTGTAAACTAGCATACTAATCCATATATGAAACAAGACAAGTTTAGGTGGACCTAAGGAGCAATCAAGAATTCCTTAAGATGACCAAACAGAGGAAAACATTGAGGCTATAACAAACAGGAGGACTGAGGTGCCTCAAAGAGCATGTATCAACCTATAATTTTCTGATTTATAGCAACCAAGAAGGATGAAACATAATGATAACAAGGACCATTCACCAAGCTAAGGAATCCTGCAAACAAGCTTCTCCATCATCAATCCAAGCAAGCCATTCATCAACTTCAAAAAACCAATTTCTTCTCCAAGCTCATATAAACCATGTATTGCTCTCAAAGCTAATCAAATGCCAACAAAATACATGAGGGCCTCATGCTCTATTTATGGAGCAAAGGAGGACTAAAACCCTAAATATGGTAGGAAAATGTCAAATTCAACAATAAATGTCATTTATGGCCAAGAGACCATGCAAGGTCCAAGGCACACAATATCCTAAGAAATAAATGCCAAAATAACTATTTGCACCTAATTCTAGAGTGTTTTGCCTCAAAAAACTCAAAAATATCAATTTTCAATAAATGAGTGAGTTTTTTTGACTTGGAGGAAGCTGCCAAAAAGAAACATTTGAAGAAGTTTGAATCTTGTCAAAAGGCGAATCTTGCAAAGCTGGAAGCCTGTCTTGCTTTCGGTTCGAGGAGCAGGGTAAACCGTGAGAAAATCTCTGCTCTTAAGGACTTGATCAGTTCGCAATGTAAGTCGAATGTTAGTCTCGAGAACAAAAGCATTGCCTCTCCTAACCGTTCAGCGTCTGGATTGTACGAATCAAGATTGCTGTTGATGAATAGTGTTGTCGTTGATGTGGATCGTTCTACTCACCCTCTTAACGGTTTAGATAGCTTCTCATATTTTAGTAACAGTCAAATGGTGTTCAAGTCTTCAATTCGTCCGGAATGTTGTAGCAATACGTCCTCCATCCTTAAGCTAAACTCGTCGAGCCCCTCCGCGAATAATAATGTTGCTGCTGACCTGGTGTTGTCTGAAGCTTCGGCTTTTTCAGAAATTGGCTGTAATTCATCCTCTAACTTGGATTCGATGATTGGATCTTCGAACACCTCGTCCTCGGTTTCCTCCACGGCTGAATGGTTTGACGCTGGCAAAAGTTGTGAGTTCTCTAATCGGTCAAAGCCCCTGACTTCTGAAATGGACGTAGGTTTCAGATTGAATGACGTTGGTAAGCATGATAATATCAATTGTTTTATTAACAATATGAATAGTTTTAATGCCGGTATTATTTACAATATTAATAACAAAATTAATGATAATGATATTTCATTTAATAAAAATGATATTGATAATAAAAATAATATTAATTTTAATTACATCAATGATATGAACAATAATAAAACTTTTAATATAAATATGGATTTCAAAAAAGATTATAATATTATTGATAATAATAATAATATTATTAATATTAAAATGGATATAAACAAAGATAAGAATATTATTAATAATAATATAAACAATAATTGTATTAATAATATTAGCATTAGTGATTTTAATAATTATCGTAATAATAATATTTATAACAATAATAGTAACATTAACAATAATAACATTAATAGTAGTAATAACAATAATAGTAATAATATTAATAAAAATAATAAAAGAGTTATTAATCTCTCTAGGTTCTCTTTCGATTCATCTGTTTTTTCTTTATTGAGTAAGGGTCTTAATTTCGCTCTTGCTCCTAGGAATATTCCTCTAGATGATATTATTTGTAGTATAGAATATGGTATTAAAGATTTATCTGAAAACTTGCAAGATGTCATCAGGCAGGATTGTGCAGTGGCTCTTAGGAAAGCTAAACCTCCGAGAAGCAATGTTAGCAAAGCTGAGTTTTTGGCTCTTAAAACCCTTAATCAAAATCCTGATATTGTTGTCCTCAAGGCTGATAAGGGTGGCACTATTGTTATCTTAAATAAGGAGGATTATAAAGCTAAGATGCTTGACCATCTATGTAACAGCGGGAGTTATAAGAAACTCTCTAAGAACCCTATTAATAAAGTCTCGAAGATAGTGGCCAATGCTATTAAATCGAGTTGCACTGTGGGTTCTATGAGCTCGAAGCTTATTGAGAGCAATCCTATCACCCCTAGGATTTATGGGCTCCCTAAGATTCATAAAGAGGGGGTGCCTCTTAGATCCATTGTTAATACTATTGGTGGGCCCACTTATCTCCTAGCTAAGTATTTGGCGCGCAAGCTTAAGCCTCTTGTTGGTGAGACAGATTCTTTCGTGAAAGATTCTGCTTCTTTTGTTCATGAGTTTAAAAGCTGGGTTTGCGAACCTAATGACTCTATGGTTAGTTTTGATGTTGTTTCTCTCTACACGAACATTCCTATCATGGAGGCAGTAGAAGTTATCAGGCGTATCACTGATCCTGATACTGCGAAATTGGTGGAAATTTGCCTCATTTCTACCTTTTTCTGTTTTGAAGGAGAATTTTATGAGCAAACCTGTGGTGTCGCCATGGGTTCCCCGCTCTCGCCAGTGGTGGCTAACCTTTTTATGGAAGATTTTGAATCCAAAGCTTTGGCGTCTGCTCCTTTGAAACCCAAGATTTGGAAGCGGTTTGTGGATGACACTTTTATCAATTGGTCTCATGGACGTCAAGAATTAGAAGCTTTTCATTAGCACTTAAATAATCAATCTGACTCCATCAAGTTCACTATGGAAACGGAGAATAATGGGGACCTTCCTTTCCTTGATGTTCTCATATCTAGAAATAATAATGGCTCATTCTCGCACCGTGTTTTTCGGAAAAAGACGCACACAGAACAGTATCTGCATTCTGGTTCTCATCATTTTCCTGCTCAGAAGCTTGGGGTTCCGAATACTTTAGCTACGAGAGCTCTTAGAATTTCTGATGATGATCATTTAGATGAAGAGAAAACCCATCTCCTTAGGGTCTTTGGAGAAAATGATTATAGCAGAAGTCAGGGTTTGAAGGCTTTCATGAATGCGAGCAAAGGTCCTAGACAGAAGAAGATAATGGATGATGCTATTGGTAAAGTTCATTTACCTTTTATTCAAGGTACTACTGACAAGATAGCTCGAATTTTAAGAAGGCATAAGATCTCGTCTTCTTTTAAACCTTTAAACACCATTTAGGGCTCCCTTAAGTCGGTTAAGGACTAGTTGGACCCAAAAAGCGTGAAAGGTGTTTATTTGATCCCGTGCTCTTATGGGACTCCCTACATTGGTGAAATTGGTCGATCGATTAATAAAAGGATCCAGGAGAATTCTTCTGATATTAGGCTTGGTAGAATCAAGTCATCAGCGCTAGCTGAGCATGCGGAGAAGACGAAGAATCATATCTGTATGGAGGATGCTAGAGTCCTTGCTAGGGTTGACCATTTCCATCACCGGAAATTCAGGGAGGCGATTAAGATTGAGAAGAGGCCCTGTACGTTAAACAAGGATGATGGATGGAAAGTTAGTAGTTGTTGGATTCCATCCCTTCACTCCTTGTAAGGGTCTTTCCCCCCTCCTTTTTTTTTAATTTTAATTTTAATTTTTATATTTATATATATATATATTTCTTATATTTTTAAGTTTATTTACGTATCAATGTATTTTTATTTATTAATTTATTTATTGAGTGATTCCTTTTTATGTATATTCTAAAATTAAAATTTAACTAATTTATTTGTAGTTTTATTTTAATCCTTTTTATTTATATTTAAGTATATTATAAAATTAAAATATAACTAATTTATTTGTAGTTTTAGTTATTAATGTATTTATTGATTAAATATTTTATTTTATTTATTTATTATTTTATTTATGATTTTTTTTAAGGTGTTATTTGTATTTTAATTTTGAAAATTTTTAATTTTATTTATTTGTTTATTAATTTATTTATTGATTAGATCTGTTACTTTTTATTTTATTATTTTATGTATTTATAATTTTGCTTTAGTTATAATTTTTGACTTTGAGGTTGATTTTTTATGACTTTTAACTTGATTCATATTTATTCTGTTTTTGAGATGGGTGTTAAAAAAAGAAGAAGAAGAAGAAGAAGTTTTAGTTCTTATTTTATTAATTTTTTTTTTTATTTTTAGTTTTTAAATTGTGTTTTTTAAGGTAGGGGCAGTTAGGTTTTTGGTTCTTTTTATATTTTGATATATATATATATATATATATTTTAGTGGACCGTTTAACTTTTTATATTTTTATAGTTTTTTGTTGACCGTTTAACTTTTGTAATTTTAATGTTGGGGTTATTTTTATTTTTGGTTTTTATATTTTTCTTATTTTTGACTGTTGGGTTGTGATCATTGCTTCTCTCCTCTTGGTATAAAAGTGTATGTCAGATCAACCAATTTTCATTATCCTGATGATGAACTACAGTTGGTAGTTCGAAACGTGTCGGTTCCGAAAATTCTTATGTGATTTCTCGGAAAATTTATACTAAAACACTTAGACAGTCTCTGTGCACAGCGCCACTTCAGTAGAAAATAAGGTCTTTTGTGACTAAGTTTTGGACCCCTTCCCGATGTTGGATTTGGCTCTGTGATGGCTCGTTGGAAAGCATGATGAGTCTACTTTCCAGAAATTTTTGGGTTTTCCTAAATTAGTGCTATTTTCCTATCCAAAAATCCATTCTCCCAACACTGCTCTATGCGCAGCACCTCCTCCAACAAAAAATAGGGTGTCTTGCAACCAAGTTTTGGACCATTTCCTGATGTGAGATTTGGATCCGTGATGGCTCGTTGGAAATCCTGATGAGTCTACTTTCCAGAAATTATTTTGGTTTTTTGAATGAGTGCCATTTTCCTGTCCAAAATTACATTCTCCCAACACTGCTCTGTGCGCAACACCTTGCCTAAAAATGAGGCATAATGGTCAAAATTTTCGTGTTTTTTGACCTTTTGGGGGGTCAAAAATGCTCCAAACGATCTGAAATTTTATGAGCAGACTGTTGATGATGAGAGGAATACAAAAATTTAAAGTTTGCAAGCTGAGGATGCACCAAATTTGTGCGTAGCGACAAGGGTGCTGCGCACAGAGGCCTCAAAATTTCAAAAAAACAAAATATGCTCAGAATTCCCTCAAATTTGGTGGACAACTTCTTCAAGAGGTTTGAGAAGCATGTGGAAAATATTGAGCCATGTCTCTAAGTTTTTCTTGGTCTTTACATTCTTTGAGTGCTTAAATTTGAATGAAGAGGTGTGATGGTGGCTTTGTAGATGCCTTGATCATGGCTATGAACCTTGTTGTGGTCCTCAACTTCTTCATTTTCATTAATGGCATCATCAATCATCATATTTTCTGCCCCATCATTGTATTTAACATCATCAGCACTCTCATCCTCTTCACTGATTTCTTCATTGTCATTTTGTTCTTCATTTGAGCTACTTGTCTTTTCATTTTTGGGGTCATCATTTTCACTGGCACCCTCTGCACTTTCATCACTATCATCTTGCTCGTCATGAAGACCACTCTCCTCTTTGTCCTTGGCACTATCATCATCTTCATTTGTGTTCATATCTTCTAACTCTTTGTCACTGTTTTTCTTTGCATCACTGAGGCTTGCTTCTTGGGTGTCACTGCTGCCCTTAGCCATTTGCATTTTCCTTACTATTTTGACCTTTATCCTGGCTGCCCTCTTCATCATTCTCTATTTCTGCCTTTTCATTATCAATGCTCATGTTATCTTGATTGTCCAACTCTTCATCTTACTCACCATCCTCTTGTATATTATCATTGTTTTTCTCACTATTTCTCTCTTCCATGCTTTGTGCCTCAAGGCTGCTTTCTTTCCCATCAATGTCAAGGGCATCATTGTTTTATTGCTCTTCAGACTCATCATCATCATTACTAACTCGTGTAGGAGCCTGGGGAAAATTTGAGGAGGAAAAAGAGTGATTTTGAGAAATCTTTGGCAATTTTGGCCAAATTTCCTTTGTGCGTAGCCCCACTACCTGTGCGCAGTGCCGGTCCGTCTGTGCGCAACGCAGTGTTATTTAGCACTGGCTTTTCTCCCTTGTGCGTAGCGCTAGTTTTTCTGTGCGCAACACCACTGCCTATGCACATCGCCCAAATTTTTTGCCAAAATGACCATAAAAACTCTGTTTTTCTTCCTTAAGCATTTTTTCTATTTTTTCAGGGGTTGAATGAATTTGAAGTGGAACAAAGGAACCTTTATACCCTTTGAGAGAAACAAATCAAATTTCTAAACCCACTTTACTATGATTTTCAATCTTTTTTCCATTTGACTTACAACCTTTTTTCTTTTGCAGGGTTTTGAAAGTTCTTTCAAGGCATCTTTTCTTCTTTTGTGATGAAGGCTAGCTAAGGGGACGTAGATGTCCTTTTTATCCCCTTTTCTTTTGAAAAGCCTAGGCACTTGTTTAAATTGTCCTTTGGCATATATTCATCAAACTAAAAACCCTGTTTTTACCTCCTTGGGCATTTCTGATTGTAGGTGACGTGAAACATGTCCTTTTCCCTTTGCAGATTTGACAGTGATATGTCTTTTTAACAGAGATGTGTGCATCAGGTTTACCATGTTTTGTACTTGGCCACTTCTGATCATGTGCAGGTGCCAACAGAACATTTGCCTTTGGTTTTCTTAGTCTCTTTTGGAGTTTGAAATCTCATTTATTCAACAGTGAACTTGTGATTAGCATGAATTTCTCCTTTTGATACTCATCCTCATGCTTGATTTTATTTTGGAGGCCTTTGACTGTATTTGGAATACTTAGGCCCCCCTACACTGATATTATTTTCCATTTCTCCTTTGGTGTTGGTGAAACAATGTTGCCTGTACAAACCCTAGAGAACGCCTTGGATATATTTTGAATGCCATCTTCTTATTCATGAAGGAGGACTTATTATATTCATTTGACCTGTTGTGTCCTTGTGGTCCTTGTGATGGTTCCTTGCTTGGCAGTACTATTTTTTCAATCAATCACAAAACCCTGATTCTCTTTAAACACTTGCCTGCTACCTTTCTCTTCTTGTGGATGCCTTTTGGTGATGATCTTACCCCATTACCTTACCTCTTCTCATACTGATAGAAATATTTATCATTTTTGTAGATATGTGAACAAGGACAATTTTTTCCCTTGAAAAATTTCCGTTTTGGCCAAGTAGGCCTTTCTTGAGTGGCTTTTGATCAGTCTTGGATCAAGTTGCTTGACCTTATTCTTCTTTAATTATGGATGCAAAAGAGCACTTGGAGGGAAAAGAAAAGTGACCACCAAAATTTTTCAACTTGTGCAGGAGCCTGGGGCCAAATTGAGGAGGAAAAGATTGATTTTTGACCAATTTTTGGCAATTCTAGCCAAACTTCTTCTATGCGCAGTGCCACTCCATCTGTGTGTAGTGCCAATTTACAGAAGGCATTTGGAGGCCTTCCCGGTGTCGGAATGAGCTCCGTGTTAGCTCGTTGGAAATCTTGTTGAGTCTACTTTCCAAAAATTCTTTTGGTTTTACATTTTGTGTCCATGTACCTATCCAAAAACTAATTTTCCAAACATTGGTCAAAAAGCGCTGAATGATGGTGCAGAAAAGCAGAGCGATGGTGCAGACAAATTTTGGAGGTCTTACTCTACTCACAATTTAGCTCATGATATCTCATTTAAAATACCTTCAAGTATAGTTGTCACTTGACTCATCAAGCAAGTAATTTGGATAGTCTAGCTGTGAGAAAACCTGATTTTCCCAAGGTCACTCTAGCAGTGCAGAAATTCTCCTGGGACACCTGTATTTTTGATATTTCTCCCAAACCATGATACCTGTGTAAAAAAGGAAGGAGTTGTTTCTTCTTGGGCCTATATTGGACAAAACACTCTCTCAATTTTGTCAAATTTATCTCTATTTGGTCAAAAACACAATTTGAAGCAAAACTGGCCCTAGGCATGACACATCGCTTGTCTCTTGGAATGAATTCTTGGAAAATGATGGAGGCATGATGTTTATGAGTTGGTATGGAATTATTATTGCTATCAAGATCTATCAAATTAATACTTTTCTCTTGTGCCTCCTTTCATATCAAACCCTAGCTTAGTGGGAAGAGGAAATTAGGGTTTGGTGTAGGGGATTTAGCACTTCCTTGCAGAGGGAGGGGAATGAAGGAGTTAAGGGTTGTCTAAATTCTTGGGGAAATTTTTGGGGATAGGGATAGATGTTAGAGAGTAGGGGAAAGTGGAATTTCAAGAATTGAGTGAGGGGAGAGGGTTCAAAAGGGAAAAACACATGCCTAGTCTCGAAAAGTGTCAAATTGTAGCAATAGGCTAGGTTTTGTAAAAAAATGATGAGTTAGAGGGATAGGAGTGATGGGAAGTGTTTATGAAGGTATTTTAAGGATAGGAGGAGGTGTAAGAGCATCAAGATACAATCCTTGTTGATGTTTAACCATGGAGGTCATGAAACCAAGAAAAATGCCCTTAAAAGCCCTAGATGGACAATGGAGGAGTTAGGCAAAACAAAATAGAGGGCTAAAGGTGACACAAAAAAGACAAATTGAGTGACATGAGCCCATGATGGGTCTTCTGGGATGGGTGAGATGAACTTGACATGATGGGATGATAAAATAGTGAAAAAAATATCTTAAGGATAACGAAGGTAGTGAGATTTCTAGAACTCACAATGTTCATGAACTTTGTTTCTAGAAATCTAGAACCGATACTTAGTCATCTTCATATAGTGAAAATTATGGATGAATAACAGTTGCTCCACTTGGGGAGGGTAGCTCCTTTTCAGGAGGTGTCTAGAACTTTTAGGTCTCTGGCTTGATGGAGATCAATGCCTCATCCATTGGGCATATCTTTACCTCTTTTCACTTGCTAATACTTGCTGTGAAGCTATGATATTACTAAATTTGAAAAACATGATCATATCAGCTTCATCTCTACTTACCCAACCTACTTTCCTAACATTTTTTCTTCCTTGGGTGCACTTGAGCTGGCAAACCCTTTGAATTTTTTTTTCTTTTCTTTCTGAAAGAAAAAAGACTATCTATTTCTACCCTTATTACTTCCAAGAGTTCAGATTAGGCTAATGAACTCTGTTATTCTCTACCTAGTCTACTCAATTGTCAAGATTAAGCTATTTGACAAGCTTCATTCTCTAAGCTATAAACATGAAATTGAAAGCATGGTTAAATCAGGATTAGACAATCTCAGTTACCATGAGTTGTGGCATTAGAACAAGCTGCACACAAACATTATCTTCATAAAAAACAAAACTAGAAGGTATGAGGGTTGTGTTTCATGATTAGGTAATCGTCCCTATCCTTCTCTTTGGTTCAGATATATGCATGTGGAACCAATATCTTTCTCTCCTAATCTATCTTTTGACAAGTCAAGTTTGAATGACTTAACCAACTATCTTTCACTAACTTATCAATAATAAATTGAAAACATGTTTCAGCCATGATTAGGCTAGATGACTAAAACAAGACCTTCTTTTTGAACCAAAAGCGGCATTTAAGGTTGCTCACTTTCAGTAGTATTATTTTTTGGGTATGGGGCTTTACCTCTTTTCAAATCTACCCTCTTTTTCATTCTTTCTATGTTTTTGAGTTTTTTGTCTCTTTTTTCAAAAAAATATAAATTTAAAAGATGCTCAAAGGCTGAGCTTATTTGCATTCCTATCTATCCTAATCTAAACTATACATGATATACATTCAGCTGGTGAACTCTCTTTTCCAATACAACCAGTCAAGCAGATGATTCCATGAGGGACATTGGTTTAACTCTTTGATGGTTTTGAGAAAATTAAAAGGCCACTCCCACCTTACTTATGTTTGAACAGTAGTGCCTAAAATGTTCTTGAAATTGTGCATCAAAGTTCTCTTGACATGTTTTACTCCCTCTTCAAATGTCTCTAACAAATCAACAAAGGGATCTTGAAACAATACCTGAATGTGAAGATTTGGTAAATAAGCTTGATCTAGGCCTGCTTCTTCCTCCACTTGGCTGAGCTTAGGACTTTTTTGGGAAAGAAACTCTTCCTCTTCCTCATGATTATCTGAATTGGTAGGCTCATCATAGATTTAAATGTTGTCTTCTAGCATACTTGGTATGTTCTGATTGAGTGGGTTGAAATATGTGTGAAAGTCATCATGTTGATGAGCAGGGACACTTTTTGGCAGTAAATCCTCTTGAGAAGGCAACTGAACAACTCTCCTATGATTATCAACTTCCAAGCCTTCATCTACAATTAGAAATTCAATGGGACTTGGTGGTTGCTCATTTGGAGCTGAAGAAAATTCTATGTCATAAATGATATCCTCAACCATTTCAGGAGAAGGCTTCTCATTGAAAACTTGCTCAAGAATTTCATCATCCTCCTCAACCTCAACATCAAAGCTGAAATACTGCTGATTACCAATTATGAGAAAGTTATTTCTAATGGACTGAAGTGAAGTAGAGCAAAGAGTCAGAGACTCTTCAATTACTTCTAAACTTTCAAGGCTTTCCTCATCAATGTCATAGGTGACCTGTCTTGGCTGATTACTACTTTCAATCTGATGATAGTGAACTTCAACCCTCAAATCAACTGTTGATGGCTTTACAAGGTTATCTTCTATTTGGAGAACATCATCATCATCATTAGATTGATCAAAATTTGGAGAATCATCAACATAAATAATTTCACCAATCAAACATATTGGGTTACCATTATGTTCTTCTTTGAACTGATATACAATTTCAATTTCTGATTTATGGTAGATGGCATTAATAGGAGGAGGAACATGACTGTTTTTTTTATATGAAGGCTTAGAGGCTGGCTGAATGTTTGGCATTTGATTTATCTCTTCAGTAAAAAGAGGAGGAATTTTTCTCTTTCTTTGGATAGAAGTACAACAGTTCTCTTTATCTTGTGAAGGCTGATTTTGAGGCTAAATGTTTTCTTGAGCCTCACCTAGAAGCTATGGTGAATCATTAATTGTGCCTTCAGAGAGATTCTATTGGTTTCATTCTATTTCTTGATTGGGTTCTAACTCCTCTAGGTTGTCATGATAGCTATCTTGAGAATGAAATGCATGGAGTTCTTCTAATAAATCTCCAAGATGCCAATTCCCTAAATCCTCATCAATGTTTACAAGATGTTGTATGAAATCTTCAGATTGATCAGAACAATTTTTAGCTAATGATAAATATGGACAATATTCTTTATAACGTTCATAAAACACCTTGTGGAAATATTTCAAGGAAAACAAGCTACCAAATTTTAGCCATTCATACCAATTTCTTTCCTTACCTTTCAATGTTGCCATAAAAATTTTCATGAGGCAATCCTTGTGCCATTCAACCTTTAACCTCCATATGTGTATATGAAATTTGATGAGATGTAACAAGGGGTCATCAACCTTTTCATCTTGAAATATATGTAGGTTTTTTATCCAATTTATTTCAGGAATTTTGTGTGGGAATCCAGGGATATGATCTCTACTCATTGGAGCATATCTCCTTTGTATCCTTGGATCTATGTTTGTAAATTAGAATCCTGTGGAAAATCTTGAGCCATGTCTCTAAGTTTTTCTTGGTCTTTACCTTCTTTGAGTGCTTAAATTTGAATGAAGAGGTGTGATGGTGGCTTTGTAGGTGCCTTGATCATGGCTATGATCCTTGTTGCGGTCCTCAAATTCTTCATTTTCATTAGTGGCATCATCAGTCATCATATTTTATGCCCCATCACTGTATTTAACATCATCAACACTCTCATCCTCTTCACTGATTTCTTCATTGTCATTTTGTTCTTCATCTGAGCTACTTGTATTTTCATTGTTGGAGTCATCATTTTCACTGGAACCCTCTGCACTTTCATCACTATCATCTTGCTCATCATGAATACCACTCTCCTCTTTGTCTTTGGCACTGTCATCATCTTCATTTGTGTTCATATCTTCTAACCCTTTGTCACTATTCTGTTTTGAATCATTGAGGCTTGCTTCTTGGGTGTCACTGTTGCCGTTAGCCATTTGCATTTTCCTTACTGTTTTTACCTTTATCCTGGCTGCCCTCTTCATCATTCTCTATTTCTGCCTTTTCATTATCAATGCTCATGTTATCTTGTCTGTCCAACTCTTCATCTTCCTCACCATCCTCTTGCATATTATCATTTTTTGGCTCACCATTTCTCTCTTCCATGCTTTGTGCCTCAAAGCTGCTTTCTTGCCCATCAATGTCAAGGGCATCACTATTTTCTTTCTCCTCAGACTCATCATCGTCATTACTAACCCGTGCAGGAACCTGGGGAAAATTTGAGGAGGAAGAAGAGTGTTTTTGAGAATTTTTTGGCAATTTTAGCCAAATTTCCTTTGTGCGCAGCGCCGGTCCATCTGTGCGCATCACAGTGTTATTTAACACTGGATTTTCTCCCTTGTGCGCAGCGCCAGTATGTCTGTGCGCAACGCCCATAAATTTTGCCAAAAATGACCAAAAAAACTCTGTTTTTCTTCCTTAAGCGTTTTTTTCTCTTTTTTTCAGGGGTTGAATGAATTTGAAGTGGAACAAAGGCACCTTTATACCCTTTGAGAGAAATAAATCAAAGTTATAAACCCACTTTACTATGATTTTCAATATTTTTTCCATTTTACTTACAACCTTTTATCTTTTACAGGGTTTTGAAAGTTCTTTCAAGGCATCTTTTCTTCTTTTGTGCTGATGGCTACCCGAGGGAATGTAGATGTCCTTTTTATCCCCTTTGTTTTTTGAAAGCCTGGGCACTTGTTCAAACTGTCCTTTGGCATATATTCATCGAACTGAAAACCCTGTTTTTACCTCGGGAATTTTTGATTGTAGGTGACCTGAAACATGTCTTTTTCCCTTTGAAGATTTGACATTGATATGGCTTTTTGACAAATATGTGTGCATCAGGTTTACCATTTTTTTCACTTGGCCACTTCTGATCTTGTGTAGGTGCCAACAGAACATTTTCCTTTTTTCTTCTTAATCTCTTTTGGAGTTTGAATCTCATTTCTTCAACAGTGAACCTGTGCTTAGCATGACTTTATCCTTTTGATACTCAACCTCATGCTTGATTTTCTTTTGATTGTTTTGGAGGCCTTTGACTGCACTTGGAAATATTAGGCCCCCCTAAACTGATATTCTTTTCCATTTCTCCTTTGGTGTAGGTGAAACAATGCTGCCTGTACAAACCCTAGAGAACGCCTTGGATATATTTTGAATGCCATATTATTTTTCATGAAGGAGGACTTATTATCTTCATTTTACTTTTTGTGTCCTTGTGGTCCTTGTGATGGTTCCTTGCTTGGCAGTACTGTTTTGTCAATCTATCACAAAACCCTGATTCTCTTTAAACACAAGCCTGCTGACTTTCTCTTCTTTTGGATGCCTTCTGGTGATGATCTTACCCCATTACATTACCTCTTCTCATGTTGATAGAAATATTTATCATTTTTGTAGATATGTGAACAAGGATAGCCGTTTCCCTTGCAAAATTTGTGTTTTGGCCAAGGAGGCCTTTCTTGAATGGCTTTTGATCAGTCTTGGATCAAGTTGCTTGACCTTATTATTCTTTGATTATGGATGCAAAAGAACACTTGGAGGGAAAAGAAAAGTGACCACCAACCTTTTTAAACTTGTGTAGGAGCCCAGGGCCAACTTTAGGAGGAAAAGATTGATTTTTGACCAATTTCTGGCCAAACTTCTTCTGTGCAGAGCGCCACTCTGTCTGTGTGTAGTGCCAATTTGCAGAAGGGATTTGCAGGCCTTCCCAGTGTCGGAATGAGCTCCGTGATAGCTCGTTGGAAATATTGTTGAGTATAATTTCAAAAAATGCTTTTTATTTTACATTTGGTGTCCATTTACCTATCCAGAAACTGATTTTCCCAACACTGGTCAAAAAGTGTTGAACGATGGTGTAGAAATGCAGAGTGCTGGTGCAAACAAATTTTGGAGGTCTTCCTCTACTCCAAATTTAGCTTATGATAGCTCATTTGAAATAAATTCAAGTCTAGTGGTCATTTGACTCATCAATATAGTCATTTAGATAGTCCAGCTATGAGAAAAGCTGATTTTCCCAAGGTCACTCCAGCAGTGCAGAAATTCTCTTGGGACACCTGTATTTTTGATATTTCTCCCAAACCATGATACCTGTGTAAAAAATGAAGGATTATTTTCTTCTTGTGCCTATATTGGAAAAAAACCCTCTCTCACTTTTTTCAAATTCATCTCTTTTTGGTCAGAAACACAATTTGAAGCGAAACTGGCCCTAGGCGTGACACATGGCTTGTCTCTTGGAATGAATTCTTGGAAAATGATGGAGGCATGATGTTTATGAGTTGGTATGGACTTGTGCTTGCTGAAAAGATATATCAAATAAATCCTTTGCTCTTGTGCCTCATTTTCATATCAAACCCTATCTTAGTGGGAAGAGGAAATTAGGGTTTGGTGTAGGGGATTTAGGACTGCCTTGTAGAGGGAGGGGAATGAAGGGGTTAAGGGTGTATAAATTCTCGAGGAAATTTTGGGGATAGGGATAGATGTTAGATAGTAGGGGAAAGTTTAATTTCAAGAATTGAGTGAGGGGAAAGGGTCCAAAAGGGAAAAACACAAGCCTAGTCTCGAAAAGTGTTAAATTGTAGCAATAGGCTAGGTTTTGTAAAAAAATGATGAGTTCGAGGGATAGGAGTGATGGGAAGTGTTTATGAAGGTATATTAAGGATAGGAGGAGGTGTAAGAGCATCAATATACAAGCCTTGTTGATTTTTAACCATGGAGGTCATGAAACCAAGAAAAATGCCCTTAAAAGCCCTAGATGGACAATGGAGGAGTTAAGCAAAACAAAATAGAGGGCTAAAGGTGACACAACAAAGAAAAATTGAGTGACATGAGCCCATGATGGGTCTTCTGGGATGGGTGAGATGAACTTGACATGATGGGATGATAAAATAGTGAAAAAAATGTATCTTAAGGATAATGAAGGTAGTGAGATTTCTAGAACTCACAATGTTCATGAACTTTGTTTCTAGAAATCTAGAACCGATACTTAGTCATCTTCATATAGTGAAAATTATGGATGACTAACACTATGATTAAGCCTACCGAGCTCTTTTGGAAGGAAGGGAAACATGTCCTGAGATACCTGAGGGGCATATTAGAGTATGGTCTATGGTACAAATAGACAGAGGGAGTGAAGCTTCAAGGCCTCACAGATGCAGATTGGGCAGGCAGTCCATCAGAAAGAAAGAGCACATCATGAGTGATCTTCAGCATTGGATCGACAATAGTTTCTTGGTACAACAGGAAGCAACGATCCATGGCACTTAGTTCAGCAGAAGCGGAATACATGGCAGCAAGTCAAGCTGCATGTGAGGCTATCTGGATGAGAAAGATATTGGTTGGTTTGTTTAGTTCTCAGATGGATCCGACAGTGATTCATTGTGATAATCAGAGTTGCATTAAACTCTCGATTAATGCTGTGTTTCATGATAGGTCCAAGCATATAGATATCCGATACAATCATCTTAGATATTTTGTGCAGAGAAGAATAATTTTTCTTCAGTACATTCCCATAGAAGATCAGGATGCAGATACTATGACGAAGGCACTCACCAGGAGAAAATTCGAATACCATAGAGACAGGATCAGGGTGAAGGATAATACCTTTATTTTTTAGAGGGAGTGTTGAGATTCAAAAAGAAAATTTCATCACCCACGCCTAGTGCATTAAGCACCTACACTAGGGTGGGGCCCACAGTGATATTTTTGGTGCATGTCTATTTTAGTTATCCATTAATTAAGATGGACAATAAACTGTAATCTATTCTCAATGATAACTTGTAATATTTAACTGAGAGTGATAAACTCAGTTAGCTATTGGATTTCTAGTTAGAGGTAGTTGGTGAGGCATGCAGAGTAATTCTAGTTGTAACATAGTTCAAAGTGCAGTGGTGCATTAGCTAATGCAGATTGTAATTAGTTTAACTCAGTTAAGTGAGTTAAAATCAGTTGTGCTAGTTGTAACTGAAGATACACTAGTGAGAGATCAAGTGAATTAAATATTAATTAATTCATAATCAGTGATTTCACATGCAACTAAGGATTTACTATCATTAGCTGCATGCATGTCAGGTCCAGTGGAGACCCAATTGAGATCTAGGTGAAAGGGAAGTTGACTATCAGTAGTAGGATTATTGGGTTGCACACATGCAACCAAACACCCATTGGAGTGCCCATGATACTTGCGCAATAAAGGAAGGCCATAATTCCTATCTTTTAGGGATTACATTCATCAGGTATTGTGCAAGCAAGGAAGGCTATATGGAGGTAGTAAATTGGCTAAGTATTGGTCAGTTTTTATATGACAGTGTGAGAAAATTAGCTGAGTACTGGAGGGCTCTTGTGGGAAGATTTTTGTATGTAATTGTTTCATGATCCATGTTGAATATAAAATAGAAGATAGTGAGGTTTTTAGCAACAAGCTTTCCCCGGGAAATTATCTGTGTTGTGGTTTTATTGATTGTTGCGTAGCCATCAATCAAACCACAACACAGATAATTTACATATTTTCCCATATTACATCCCTTGCATGTGTCTAACTGCGCAAGTGTACCCCTGGGAATACCAATAGAAATATGCTGCATGACTTTCAAGGCTCCATGGTGAAGATGGCCCAATCTCTTGTGCCATAATCTGCCCTCATCCTGGCTCACCACTTGATCTGCCTTGCCCATCATTGCTGCACAGCCATCGACCTCCAGCTTGTAGAGATTCTTAACTCGAATCCCTATCCTCTTGGCTTGTCCTATTGTTTAATGTCATAGGAAAGCTTTTCCTTCACTAAAAACAACATCATAGCCTCTAACCTCCAACATTGCGACTGTGACTAAAATTTTCTTCAAGCCTGGTACATGCATTACATATTTTAATTGAAAGAGTTTACCTGATTGTTGAACTCATTTATTATGATCATTCTAAAAATATACCCATCACTCGAACAAAATCTTGACTTGACATGCTAAGATTTTTCTATCTTAATTTTATGCTTAGAGGGTGATATTGATGAAGATGATCCCAATATAGGAAAATATTTTGATCATATGTTGGAATTTGTTGTAGCATGATTTTTTTGGATGTTAGAGGCCTTTTTTTTTGTGAGGAAATATCTGATCATATCCACTCGAAGGGATCACATACCATCAGCTTATTATGATAACCTAACCTAGAGGGAATCTAGGAGAATTGACCTTGTGATATTATATTAGTGAGGTGGTTTTAGTGACGAGAACTTGACTAATTGAGCTAACCCTTGGGGCTAAATGTTAGAGGCCACCTAGGACCTATCTGTTGATGAATTGTTGGTCTCGAGATGGATAACGCTCAATGATATTTTGGTTATGTGCACCCTTATGTGATATAAAAATGAAAACTTTTTCTTATTTGCATATAAATTTTTTGGATTCATATGGATGCACAAGAATGTCCATGTTTTGCTTTAAATTTTGAATATTTTATGTGCTTTTGGTTGACCGGTTTTTTGGTTCGAATTTTTACCAGTTCTTGTCTAGTTCCCGATTCAAGGGGTCTAAGGGTTTGATGAACCATCTAGTTCTAATAACATTAGCTGCAACACCAACCTTATTACTGCAACATGGTTGTTGAAACTCCAAGTATTGTGTGGTTGCAACTCTCATGCAACATAATATTGCAACACCTTTTGTGGGATAGAGCCAACATGGTTTCTACAACACAATCATTGCAATACCTTATGAATGAAAGGGATCCACACCTTGTGTTGCAACACCATTCCCAATATCGTGACCAAAATAATGTAATGACCATTGTTGTAAAACTAGCTCAGGAAATTATTGTAACACCGGTTCAAAATAATTCTACAACACCCAGTCCAACAAGGATTATAATTGTTATATGGTACAATGCGACATCATAAAGGCGGATGGGATGTGACAACCTACAGTTACCACCCTAGAGAAGGATGAAAAATCATGGTAAGTGGTGAAATGTACATCTGTTCTTTACATAATTATTGTCATTAATTGGAATGATCCAACTGACAAGACTACATGCATCACCTACCACAACATTGCAATTTCCATAAACCTATGACATGATATGCTACTTCAACCCATGATTTCCTTACCTTAATTGGAAGTCGTCATCCCAAGGAACTATTCATTCAAACTTGCTGATGAGTCCTGGTATTACAACAAGAATGTTGCAACTCCCAGGGCTACCAACTTTAATTTATCAATTCAAAGTTCGTACAAACTTAAGAGGTGATAATTCTATACGCTCAATAAGCAAGATTTATACCCGGGTTGCTCTAAAGCAATGGATTAAACTGAAATGTGAAAATACCATTTTGAAAAATTATAAGGAAGGCAACTATTGAACTTAAATTTTCAAGAAAAGAGACAATTGAAATTTTACTTGTCCTACTACATCAAGGAAACACTAATCTATTTGTAGGAAAGAAAGGTTGGAAAAGTAAACCCTGATTTTGTTTTGCATAAATCAAATGATAAGAATGTAAATCTAAACTAGTTACAAGAAAGAAAGGTTACACTATTGCATTCAAAGTAGATTCTACTCTATTTTTAGAAGCCCTCAAATGCTCAAAGGTAATCAATGTAAACTATTTCTATGCTACTTAACTCTTAACCAAAACAATAAACCCTAATTGAAAATTTAAATCTACAATAATGAATATATGATGTAAAAAGGTTATTTGATCTCTTATAGTTTGATTCCAAGGCTTAGGGGGCATTTTCAAGTGATGGCAAGCAAAAAATAGGCTTAGGAGGCAATTCTAGTTGAGTCTTGATCAATTCTTTGAAGTGCTATAAGATGCCCTATATTGCTACATGATGACATCTCAGAGCGATATAAGGGTTCTAAAAGTAGTCTGAAGGCGGGATAAGTTAGTAGGAGGGTGTGGGAGAGTGTAGCAAACCTTTACAAGCTTAGATATACTCAATAACAGATCTTGCACAAGGGGAGGAAAATCAAATTAACAGTTTCCTATAGCATTGTAATGTAATTTTTTGTGCACTGATAATTTGGAGTAAATGGGGAGAAGGGTGTTGAAAGAGATGGTATGGGTGATAGTAAAAATTTTTATTCTATCTTCTAAACTAGTAGATTCATCTGCACATAAAGTGATTACTCAACTAGAAAAAAACATCATGATCAATGGAATGTTAAAATACTAATCGCAGAAAACCAAAATGCATAGGAAAGGATGAGTTGAATTTAAACTAGAGCCTAACTATTGCATGAAAGAAAGACTATATTTTTTTTTTCTTGTCCCTATAGGGTATATAGCCAAGCCCCTCAAGAGAGCCTACTAAAAAACCTAGAAAAAAGCTTTACTCATAAACAAACTTGATGAAAGAAGCACAACTAAGTTAAGTGCAGAAAAAGGAACGCATATTAGAAATATACAAGAGAGGGGCTTGAGTGCTTGGGATGGGCCGTAACCCGAGGAAACTCAACTCCCTTAAAACACACTTAGACTGGAGGAAAAAAATATGATTTTCATTGATCTAAAAAACTATTCAAATACATAACATGAAAATGTGAATAACAAGTATCAAGCTCTAACTCTAACAGTCACTATCTTCCTTTAAAAATGCGAATCCCACTAAGCTGCTAAGCTCATTTATTTATACAAAAAATGTGTGAGGGACAACTTCCTTGAAGGGAGGGATTATTTCCTCCAAAACGCCTACAAAACTGGATATGGTCCCCTAATATTCTCATAGTCACTAAGGAATAGTAAATTCCAATAAGCCAACTGATTTGTTGGTGGGCTAATGAAGGGAATGAGCCTCCTAAATTTCCTCTTGCTAGTCTCCAATGTGCTCCTACACAATAAATGTTCTTTGGCATGCACATTCATTGCATTAGGCTACAATATATGAAAAATATTCCTGAACCTTCCTAGTGAACACATTATAGCTCAAAAATATGTCATCAAATGCAAAGAGAGAGGTTAAAATATGTTTAAGGATGGTCATATTTCCCTTGAATGGAACATATTTGGCAGGACCATCTCTTGCAACCAGTATACTATCTAAAATATGGGTGAGAATGATGGGAGCTTCATTGAATCAAAGATATCCCACAAATACCCTCTTGTTATAGGCTTATGATAATAGTTAGGCGACCTTTCAGGCCATAGGATGGATTGGGTATGTCGAATGATTATAGAGGTGCGATGATTCAATTACACTTAATTTCCAAAATGACAAGTCTATGGTGGGGGTAAAATTGGTCCAATTATATTAAGACATAATAGCTACAGTATATAGGTTGCCGCAAGACAAAGAGATATGGTACTTTAGGAAAAATACAAAGCCATAGTTAATCGACCAATTTCTTGAACCAAGAGAGGGTTTGGTGAGAAAAGGGAGTGCAATTGACGGGAATTGTTTTCCCAGACCTTGGCTAGATTTGGCCCTCCTTGTGCAAAGATATTTCACATGTGAGGGATGGCATGGGATCTTTTATTAGAACCACTTAAGGTTGTTGGACCACTTGAAGCACCAAATATTGATCAACATGCCCTATTTTCTATGGAGGACACTCCAATAAATGACGACCAACATTCATAAGTATAGTCATTCTAAGGATTCCCTTTCATAGCACTGTATTATAAAATTTCTGATGGAGTTTGTGCTCTATAGAGAAGGGTACACCTAAAATTATATTGCGATGGTACCAATGATTGATGCTAAAGTGCCAACTACACCACTAGCAAGAGTAGCAAATGTTGCAACTCCACCAAAAATTGCAGCTACTGTCACCCCTGAGGAGGAACTTGCTACAAATATTAAAGTTACTATAGTAGGAGAATCTATTAAGGTGTAGCCATAGGAAGAAGAATCTATAGGAAGCCATGACAACGATTTGAAGATCATTGGAAGTTGACCTCCAAAAACGATATTGAGGTGAATGACAAGAGAATTGCATATGTGTCCATGCCAAATAAGAAGAAAACAAGGTATATAAAGGAGGATTTAGATCTAGTGGCTACAACATAGAAATAATTAAAAGAGGAAGCAACCCTTGCTGAACCACAAGACTCAATAGGGGTGAAATAAGAAGAAGAGGTACTTGTTGGAGAATAGATTGAAGAAGAGGTAACCCCGATTAAAACATAAGAACCAATAGGGGAAATTGAAGAAGAAAAGGACATTTTTGAACCAAAATAACTAGCAAGGATGGAGAAAGGTGAGAGTGAAACCTCTCCTACAACACAAAAACTAGTAGGGGGAACTTAGAAGAAAATTTTGCTATAGATTACGAGGATGATCAAGAGGAGAAGGCAGGGGAAGGAAGGGTTGTGACACCAAGTATGGGACCATAAAAAAAAGAAAAAACTGTAGCTCAATAGACTAATGTTGTTACTCAAAGCTTTAGGAAAGTGTACAAGGCCACAAAGAAGAAGAAACATGTTGGTACATGTTCCTTCATACCACTACATTCATTTATTTTAAGGATAAATAAAACATTAGAGAGGAAAAACAAGGAATTTAAAAACAAAATTAAAAATTTAAAGGCTAAATTGAGGGGAAATCAATTCTCTAAAGGATTAAACTACCTTGATCAACAATATGGTTCCTTGATAAAGGTGGAAAATAAGAACATATCAGGAAATAGTTCAAAAAGAGAGACATAGAGAGAAAATCCCTACCCAAAAGAAGGATGTTTAAACAAAATTATGATAGTCTTGAATTGTCAGAAGTGACCACTCAAACAGAGGCTAAGATGAAAAATAAGAAATATCTTCAAGAAAATATTCAAGATCTGTGGGTAGAAGCTAAGGATGACAACTCAAAGGAGATGATGGCCACTTATAAAGAAGGGGTGTCTCCCATCAGGAATAATCTCCAAGCTATCATAAGCATCAAGGAGAAGCAGGAAGAACACTAAGAGGCCTATAGATCTAAATGGGATCAATAGGGGAAGGAGATGGAAAGAGTTGTACATAACTTCAAGATCCAAATATAGCTGTACAATCTAGAAACTAAAAATATTCAACTTGAGTTGTCGATAGAATATGCACTCAGTTGTAGGTAACCCTCTATCTACATCATGTACCTACATGAAAAATGTTTCATGTTTTTTAGGAAGGCCATAGTCACTAGTAAACCTTATGAGATCACTTCTTGCATCACCTTCTTGGAGGCATGTTATGCAAGAAAAAATGAAGAGAAGAACTTGTTGTGTGAGTTTTACCAACATAACATTTCACTGCATCATTATCCAACTTGGAATCCCAACCACTTTGTGGGAGATTCCCAATTGAGAGCCTTTGTGTTTTACTTGAATAATTAAGCTTATTGGACAATCATTCATAATGTGGTAGAAAATAACTACAAATGCGATCTATGGATTAAGAGAGTGTATGACAAGCCCAATGATGTATTATCACACACTTTAGTTACATGAACTCGTGAAGACATGTAGAATTCATGGTCCATAATAGAAAAAAATGCATTGATCACCATAGAGCACAAATAAATCTATTTCCAAAGATAGCTATAAAAGGAAACAGTTATTGGTGGAAATAGGCTACAAAGGACATGTACTGAAGGGACCCATTAGAACCAAATAATCTATAAGTCACACTAGAGAGAGTGCATTGGTACATAAAATGCATGTATATCTATGGGAACCAATGGATAGGTCTCAATTTCCACAAACCCATGATCTAGGTTCCATCTATAAAAAAGACTACAATATGACTAGGAAGGAAGAGGTTCCTTATTGGAGGGAGATTGAAATAAAAGAGTCTATTTCCATACCCATGAAGTATGGAAAGTTGACTACAACATCAACAATATCCATGGGAGTCACACCCACTCTTATTTAGACTAGCTATCTAGTTGCATAGGGACATGCAATAGTTTCAGCGAGGGGAGATGATGGGTGCCTAATGTTGAATGGTGTTGTCATTGATGTCAACATTGGCTCCTGAATTCTCTTAATATTCGTCATGATTAGATCACTGAAAACCTTCAATGGACAAGTAGTCTTGGAAGGATAACATGAAATTCTAGTAATCATGCATTTGTTGAGGATTTTTAGGATGAGGACCGGTGAATTTGATCTCAAACTCTTCATCATTGAATGCTCCTCATCATGCCGATTTAGACAGTATATGGAACATCATGCAACTCCTCACACTTAAGGAGATATTGGCAATTAAAGTTCAAGACCACATTTTTTGGGCTAAACCTTAAAAAATCATGAGGCCAAGGGATATTTATTAAAATTATAAAATTTTTGTGGGATTTAAAACTTAAAAAATTCTCCCTCAAAAATGTATGATGACCTAATTAGAAGTATGAGTTCTTGGCTCCAATAATTTTAATTTTAAAAATTTAATCTCTCCTTCAATCAAGTTGGTTGCAACCATAGATTAGGTCAACCTGCCTCTCCTAATGATTTTTCGGCCTTTATAAATATATGTTTGATTTCCATCCAAAAAAACACAAAAAATCATTAAGATTTGAAATGAACGACGACCCTATGGAGGTAAAATTTTGAGCATCTTATTCACACTTTTCTGAGGCTATGTCTGAGGAAAAATTATTAGGTCTGAAACTCACATTTCCTGAGGCAAGAACTCATTGTCTGAAGAAAAATTTGTAGGTCTGAAACTTACATTTCCTGATGCCTGATTTTTTCATATCTTTGGGGAAAAAATTTGCTATTATGAGGCCAAATCCTGAGGAAAATTTGAGCCTCTTTTGTGGAAATTTTAGGTCTAAAACTAGACCTCCCTCCGAGGATAAAATCACATAAGTCTGTGGCACAATTTCAGGAAAAAATTTCTGTTATTTTTTTATGGGAATTGGGCTTCTCTATTTGTGTTTTTATCTTGGTAAAATAAATTCATATTGTTCTTATTTTGTCTCCCTATGTAGGTTTATTCCAGCTCACACTTGTCTCAATAAAACTCACATTACAACCTTGTTTTAGCCTTCTACAACTCATGTTTCCAACTTTTTTTTACTCTTGTTTACAACACTTGTACAAACCTTTCTCCAACATGCTTTTGGCCTCTATTTGCAACTTTGTCTTGATCTCGCTCCATCATTGTTTAACAACCTATTTCCAACATTTGTTTCATCCCCGTTGGTCTCTTTCAACTTGTTTTCCCTGCCTCATCCTTTCCCTAGTTCAGACCATATTCTAGCCCTATGTTTAGGTATTTTTCATCCTCAATTATACCCTAGTTCTAACTATTCTTTTAGATCTAGTTTTGTCATATCCATGACTGTATTTATCCTTTGTGTCTAACCTAGAGTCTGGCCCTAACCTATATAATTTTTGGTCTCTCATTTGTAGGTCACTTATCCTATAACCCTTGAACTACATCTGTGTCACTAAATCTTATGAATTTTATCTATTCCTAAGGTGTTGTGTTCAAGCTCCTTATAAATTATCTCTGTGAACTAATGATTTATTCCACTGTGTATCCTACCTCTAATTTGAGCCTTTGTGGTATCTCTTCTGCTCAATTTGTTGAAGTCACAATTGACCCATTTAAAAAAAAATGCCTGTAATGGGGCATGACAAAGACAACTATAACTGAATTGATGAGTGTGAAATTACAATCATATGGTGCTAAACCTTGCAATAATTTTCATTGGATGTATGCGACAGATAATTCAAGTTTGATGACTTTTTTGGTGTTGAAAACAGGCTAGAAGGTTTATATATTTGCTCGAAGAGAACATTTCTGCTTGGGTACAAGTACACTACAGTAGTTGATGAGGTTGGTATGACCAGATAGGGTTTTATTGCAACATATTTCTTCGACATCCTATGATACCAAACTCGCCAGGATACAACTTATAATAGGGCGTAGGTCAGACTAGTGGCATATAAGATTGTGCTTGTGGGCACAAGTCAACAATGGTTGCAATGGAAATTATTCAAGATTGTGATGCCAGAGCAAAGAAAATGTAGATTATTGTGATTATGAGTTTGACCCACTATTGCTAGGGCTATTGACAGATACATTTACATGACAAATAATATTGGTCACAACTAGGGTTTCAAGTACAACATTGGGATTGACAACTAGGGTTTGATCATTGTATCTATTGATGACTTAGTGTCAATACTATTGAACGACAAAGGTAAAAAAACCATTTGATGTTATATATTTTATTAAGCACATGGGGATCCAGTCTGAAAATTTTGAAACATGGTCCATTGGTGTGAGATGAAGGTTAGAGCCTTCAGGTCAAGTGGTATTTTTCTTATTAGGGTGGAAGGAAGGTACAAGGCAAGAGAGTGGACTCTCATTCAGGGTGGAGCCTAAGAACACTTTAGGGTTTCATGGTGATGCTAGGGCAGATAGGAGTCTATGTAGGGTGTTGGAGAATCCTTACAATCATAGATGGTAAACAGGGTGTTGGAGAATCCTTCAGGTTGGAGCCTGTAAACCAGGGCATTGACGCGTCCTTCTAGTTGGAGCTGGTAAACTAGGGAATTGGAGCATCATTTCAATTGTAGCTGATAAATTAGGGCATTGGAGCCTCCTTCCAGTTGTATCTGGAGAAGCTTGGAAGTTGGATATTGATGCAGGGGCATTAGGCACAATTAAACACTTTGTATCTCAGTAGACATAGGGGGTCCCATGTTCTTAAAATTTCTTGTAAATATTAATATTTTGAATAAATTTGGTAGGGAATTAAAGTTGTTCTAAAGTCATTTGAGAACATGAGAAATTGGTTAAGATAGGAATATGAAGAGACAACCAAGGGTATGAGTAGATTTAGGATCAGTTTCAGTAGTTTCAGTTTGAAGTCTAAAATTAGGAACTAGAGAATTTCAAGAGGTTTTGTCAAGAAGTCGAATCGACTCATTTGTGTATGTATAAATGTAAATGCCTGTAGAGTTAGAGAACCATAACTTCTTCAACAATAGAGTAGGAGGGTAGTGGCCTTCGCATTGAATATCTGGCCAGCCATGAAATTGTAAGTGATTACTTTGAGATTGATCACCTGTATATATATATACCTGTTTATGGAGAATTGTTTATAAGTTCCATGTGTGACTTTATGTCTTCTTGGTCAAATTACATGGAGATTGCCTCAGCATTGTATGAATATTGTTGGTTTAACCTATGGTTAAATGAATCTTGCATGTTATTGAAGAAATCAAATTTCCCGTCGATGTTGTATTCTGAATTATATCTGCCTTGATTGAATCAAGTTCTGTGAGAATGAATTCGAATATCAATTAACCAAATGTTTGAGAATCAACGCGAATAGGCTTTGTGAGGATGTTTTATTGTAATTAGCGAAATTAATATGAGTTGCAGGAAGATCTACCACTGAGAGGGTCGATCTCATTGAAGGAAGTGGGATTTGAGCATAATCCGTAAATGTATCAATTGGTCGAAATTGATCGTGCTACATTTCAAATTCTAGTTGACGGCGTGGTTGGAGAGCGGAATTTTGCTTATTGGAGCATAGTCTCCACTTATTTAGAATAATTGAACCTATTTGTATGTTTCTAGGGGCTGGATTTGCTTGAATTGAAGGTAGTAGAGGTGGCATATGGTTGATTTGCATTGAACCCCGGTTTCTGGAGTGATAACTGTCGAGGTTAAACGCGCTCGAGAGGGTTAAGTCTGAGTGATGGTACAATCCGAAGTGGTGGAACCGTGTGGGAAAGCAGAGCATTGGAACCAAAGAATGGAACCGTGAATGAAAGGCAAACCCAACGTTCGAAGAACAATGGATTTCGCGATATCTAAGAGCAGTAAGCGATTTTCATAAAATCGATGCGATTCCATTAGCTTCCTAACGCATGGAGAAGGGCGGAAATAGAATACCATTCATATCGTGCGCTAAAGTTCGATCTTTAACTTCGTGTGATATTCATCTATACCGTTCGATCAATAGTTGAGGTGCGATGAAACTCCAGTCGTAGATTGATGAAGGAGAATGGTGGACAGGTAAGTTGTAAATGTTGGGGACCCACATGTTAGTCCCACGTTAATGTCGTGGTTTTTGAATTATTAAAGATTGGATTGGGTTATAGCATATGTTGATATATACCTATAACTCCGAACCTTGTATAACGAATTGTATGCGGGTGTATTGTAAATATGTGAAAGACAATCGAAATGTATGTGTGATTGAGCCTATGGCTTTATAGAAAATCAGATAATTATTTTAGAAGTCGAGGTCGAAGTTCAAGTTTGGGTTTAAATTGAAATTCAACCATTTATTTAAATGATAAAGGAAAATTGGGTTCTAGAGCATGATTTCATAACCATAGACTGAGTGACAACTAAAGCTTCCGCATCAATGTTATGAGATTGCCAGAAATGAAATTATTCGGGCAAAACTGGAGTTGTCCCATGGAAAGAGCGAAGATTGTGGGCCTAAAGCCAAAATTGAAATTGTATATGCGGAGAAGAGTGTAGCCCGAGCATCAGATATTTCCATTGATGTAATATTGAAAAGACATATATTAATAAGCGTTCAATGGTTTTTCTCTCAAAAGGGTTTCCGTCAAAAAATTTGGTGTCTATTGTATTTGATACTATGCATTGTTGAATGGTGTTTATTTATGTTTGATTTGATGTTAACGTTAATTAATGCTCTGAAAAATAAAAATTTACTAATTGAAGAGAAATACCGATTCACCCCCTTCTTAGTATTTCCAATAATTGGTATCAAATAAAGTTCCTTCAGTTGCAACTTAATAGCTAGAAGGAAGATCTCAGGGTGCAAATATGGGAAAGTCAAAGAAGTAAGCTACTAAATTTTCAAAGGAAGTCTCCAATGTTGCAGTCAATGAAGTGAATCAAATTGATTATCCAACTCTTGAGTTCAATAAAGTCAAGTATGATTTATGGGAATATAGAATGACAACCTATCTGAAATCTCAGCGATGTGATGTATGGTGCTCTGTTATTTTTGGAGACACATCTACAAACAAATCTACAAGGTACAATACAAAAGCCATGAATGTTAATTTCAGTGCTTTTCCAGACCCTGTAAAGCCAAAGTTGGTTAGTGGTCAACAACCGAAAGTCTTTGGAAGAAGCTCCATGATCTCTACTCAAAGAATCATGCTGGTCAAGATGAAAAATATGATGATGATTCTGATTCAAAACAAGCAGACTCTCAAGTCAGAATCTGACAATGAAGAAGAAGAAGAGGTAGAAGTGGTCATGGAAAAAGTACTAACTAGTGCCTTGATAGATTTGAAGAACATAGAGAAGCTAAATCACACACTCAAAGAAGAGATTGCTCTCCTAAAACCCTAAGTGCAAGATGCAAAAGAGAAAGAGAAAGACCTGGAAATCCAAGTAAAGGAATCTGGTCAAAGGTCGGTAACTGAAGTTGATAAAAACAAAAGGAACTAGATGCATCTTTATCGAGAATTAGCAGACTTAGAAAGGAAAACGAAAGTAAGAAGGAACAAATACAAGATATTAATAAAGTAATAGAAAAGGTCACTCTTCTAAAGATGCAAGTTAAGGAGGCAGAAGAAAGAAGAATAAATTTGAAAATTTGGTTTCAGGAAGATATTGCTCAAAATAAAATAGGACTTGATGTTGCCTTAACGAAAATAGATAACCTTAAAAATGGCATAATGATATTTTTTTGGTTGACGAAAGGAAGAACAATGACATTGCTCGATTGAAGATAAAGGTAAAAGAGGCAGAAGAAGCCCTATGCAATGAGGGCACGAGCTCCAAGCTCCCACCAATCAAGATTGATGAGAAGTTTGATTGCAGGATCCCTCAAAGGCCAAATCCAAATGAAGAGCAAAAAAATATTAAAAATGTTTCAACTCCATGAAGTAATGCCGAAGGATTCAAGGACAAGGATCAAAAAAGGATAAATACAAAATTTCATCCATACAAGATAACTCATGTAGGTACATTAGTTTTTTGAATGGTTATTATTTTTCATGTACTACCCTTGGACATATAACACACATTTCATTAAATTTGAAAGTATTTAGTTGATCTAGAATTTAGAACTTTAACTAGATTATGTTTTTTCAAAATGTGGAATTATAAAATCACTTAGTGTACTAATTTTAATGTAGATATTCACCATTTTTGGTGAAAATTTTATCATGGTAAACTATATAAAACTAATTTATATAAACTTGCAAAATAAAATCTTTGACATCTTAATCTTGGATTCGTTACATTATCTGTTTTAAGATTTTTTATGGTTTGTACTAAAAGATAAGTTTGTTAAAGTTATGTTATGAAAATAATGTTGTGTATGTTACTATAATTAACTCTATTAAATGAATGTTGTGTATGTTACTATTATTAACTTTATGAAAAGAATGTTGTGTATGTTACTATTATTAACCCATTTAATTATAATATGATATAGTAAATATCATGTATTTGTTAAGTTATGATTATTACTAAGACAAGGTTGGCACAATTTAAAAGTCTATTGCCTTTGCAACACTAGTAATATGTTTGAAGATGAAAAACCCTCTTAGATACTGATAGGTGGCGCTATCAACCTTCTTGATCTTTTAACTAAACAAAATTATGATGATCTTGAAACACTTATTTTAATGATTTTTTAGCATAACAATAAAATTCTAAAGAATTTCGAGTAATATCTTTATGGCTTCTTATATACCATATTTGGTCTTAGTGGATGATAATCATCATTATCACCATCATCATTACATACTATTGTAGGAAGTTTGAACTATTTTAGAGTTGATAGGAGAAAATATTTTTTTACGATCAATTTAAATGTTGAATGAGAGTAGTAGTATAATTTATTATTATTTATTATTTGTACTTTTGTGTTAAAAACTAAGTTAATTGAGACTTACTTGATGAATAGTAGATTAATATGCAAGGGCACAAATCTCTACAGGATTGCAGGCTCATGAAGGATTACACCATAAAGGCCAATATGACTATTGCCCTAAATTTGCGCCTGCGAGGGGGTGCTGTAAACCAGAGCATGCCAAGATCTGTAGGGGGAGACAAAGGGAAAAAGCCCATCAGCCAACAAAAAAAAAATGGAGGGCCTTCCTACAAAAACATCCTATAGGGAAAAAAAGCGGTAGGCTCACATCTAGAACAAGTTGGAAATGCTCCGAGGCCCTACATAGTAGAACAACAAGATCAAACCCTAGCACTAAAAATCAACAATTCAGAAACAGAGGAGCACATAAAGACATACAAAGTCCGGGCATTAATATGCCGCTTCAACTGTTTTTGGCCTAAGCCCATGGACCTTTTCCATTGGATTTTCACCCAATGGTCCCTTGATTGTGAAATTCACCTCTGTTCCAAGGGGTTTTTTATTGTAAAATTTCAAACCTCTGAGGAAAGAGATATTATCATCAGAGAGGGGCCTTGGTTTTGGGGGTCCACGGGGCTTTTTATCACTCCATGGTTTCCAGAATTTGACCCGAACACTATGAAAGTTTCTAGATTACCTGTATGGGTGAGATTACACAATATTCATTTGCATCTCTGGAACGATCAGGTACTCGAGAACATTGGGAATAGTCTTGGGTGGTATATTATAACAGACATGGAAAGATTAGAACAAAGAATCTTCACCTTCTCCCGGATCTGTGTAGAAGTAGATTTAAGAAAAGGATTACCAGCAAACATTATGCTGATTTATAAGCAAAAAAACTGGTTGCAATCACTAGATTATGAGAATATTGCGTTTAGATGCAGAAATTTCAGGATGACAGGACACCTACAGAATACTTTCTCAGAAGCTAAGAAACCAAACAACAAAAAGAACCCATAAATGAAGCCGAGGAAAGGTTGGCAGTTTCCCCCTCTCGACTTAGAGGAGGATGAGCAGAAGAAGAAGAGGAACTAGTTCCAACAGAAAGCAAGTAGTGTACACAGGAACCAAAGGTGCAAATAGAGGATACGATCGCGCTCATGGATCCACACCTTCAGACGAAACAAACAGAAAGGAATGTCATGGACATGGGTAGTGGAGGGATCAAACGACACCATACATCAGAAACTTTAGATTCGGACAAGGATATAGGAACCCAAAATGCAGAAAATCAGATTGTCCTTGCCACTTGTGAGCCATCTCAGGGCGAGTGGCGCAAGGTTGAGAAGAAGAAAGGGAGAAAAACCTGATTTGTGGGACTATTTCCCACGATCTAGTGGCTCTTAGTTTTTCTGCCTCCTTCTCTCTACCCTTTTACTCTTTCTTTTTCTTTTCTGAATGCAATGTAGCCTCGCTACCATGCATTGTGTGCGAGAGCACATGAGCCCAATGGGAAATTTCCGAAAATGCTTCAATGCATATGTTATGTGTAACTTTTCATTTCTATAAATAAAAAGTTACTGATTTTTTCTGTGGAAAAAAAAATAGATTAATATGCAAGATATATATTAAATATAAAGTTATTTAATGACAAATTATCATAGTAATGTGTCCAATATATACTAGCATAGATCCATCTTAAATACGGATTTAACTTGAGCCTAGAGAGATCAAATTTCTTCACGTGCAAATATTTTTAGAGTGCAAATTACAATGTGTTATTTTTCATTGTTTAACTTGTATTTTTGAATTTTAAATAGAGTATATAAAAGATCAAACAAATTTTTTAACATAAATACATTTTTTTTTCTATATATAGTTTTATATGAAGTTGACATCGACATAAATTAGTTAACATAGATCTTCAAATAGTTTATTTGAGTCTCTCACTCAAATATTTTTGAAAAGTAAAAGATTTAAACATCTCATTCACACATTTTTTTTAAAACTTCTAGTTACTTTACAACATATTCATTTTTTCTTTAATTATAGTAGAACTTACACATCCCCTCATACTAGGCTGTAGAATTCGACTCAATTACAAATCATTTTAATTATCAAAATCAATCATGAATTAGAATAGTAACAAAGTAATACAATTTGATTATTTTCAAATACAAGAGGAAAGAGAGAAAATTGACTAAACTATTTATTACAAATGTTTAGTTTTTAAGGATATTATATTGAAAAGAACATATTGACATTCATCTAAAACTTAGATTTCGTACATTATTTCTATTATCATTAATATTTATATTTATGTATTAAATTTGACTTGTGAATAATAGATTTTGTAAAAAGGTTCCTACCTATAAAGTTATTTAACAATATATTAATATTGCGTTTCTTACTATTATTAACCATTTTAAATTGAAACTAACAACTTTTCCTATGTTGAGTACACATTTATTATACTAGTACAATGCTGGCACCACTTCAAAATCTATAAGAGGAAATATTCTATAAGTCTAGTTGTGTTGTTCAATGATAAAAATCATTTTTTTTTTAATAAATTAGAGTGCAACAAAACAATAAATTTGATTTATATCAATTATAATAAGGAAGATTAAGGATAACTCACTTCAAACATTATCAAAAGTGTCTAACATTTTTTCATTAAGTGTTTAAATGGTTTATATTAAATAGAATACTAAATAGCTACTCCATTATTCTCTTAATAGATCAAGTTTAGAAGATGTTGTTTTTAATTGCATTATTGAATTTGATTATGCATATTTGATATGGTGAGAAGTCATGTTGGTCAAACAAAGCTTTGAAAACTTAAATATTTTATGGCATTGTCATGTCATTGTATCACCACATGATTACATTGAAATACTAAATAATATAAAACTCCTCCAAAATAATATGAAGAGAATATCTGATATACAAAAAATATTGAAAAGTGTGTCTGAATGTATATTAATAGATCCTTCAAAAAAAATTTACATTCATCAATCATATAAACCTAATATTAATATATTCGCTCAAGTTGGCCAAGAACAACTTCTACACCATATTTATTTATCTTGGTATCCTTGCAATGTTATTTCTTTGGCATCCATGCCCACACTATGGTATTAATTGAAATAGAGCCAAGTTTTGTGTCATCAGGATTTGGTATCCAATATTGCTCTAAAAATTTCCCATTGTATTTCCCTGAAATAGGCTTCCACCAAGCAACCTTTACATGAAGTTTCTCACTTTCATTATCTCTAAAGATATCTAAGATGGATTTTTCCATCCAAATCATCTCTCATGCATCCTCATTTCCCGATCTAACTAGCAACATATTTCCTTTCTCAACATCAATCATTGGATTATATGTTGGCTTTGGCTTGTTGCATTTGGGTCCAACATATACTGGTTCATCTATTGCATTATCAAAATATTTGTCCATAATACTTGAGATTACATGAAGTGCATTACGATTAACATCAACAATGTGCCTTGTCTTGGGCTAGAAATCCTCAAAATATGAATCACTTCCATCTATTATTCTATGATCATTATAGATTCCATATAATGTATCAAGAACTCTTTCCCAATACACTACTTTATTTTTCCATTCCTTTGTAACAATTGGTGAATCCTCATTCTTGATGGTGTCTTTCCACATTTTTATGTATGATGTTATCCCTTCCTTTAGTTATTTGAAATAGGCATCATTCTTTTTAGAAGCTAAGAAAGATGGGTCCCCTATGGGAATTATAGGTCAAAATTCATCATATATATTCCATAACTCAACTAGTTCTGACCACTCAATATCTTTAATGGATTCTAAACTAATATTAAAGATGGACAAGATTCTTTATACCTCTCAAAGAATATGGTATGAAAATCCTTTAAACAATAAATACAAGCAGGTGGCAAGCTTTCATACTAAGATTGAGCTTCATTTTCCAGAGTGGCCATGAATAACTTCATCAAGCAATCTTCAGGAAAATCAATCTTTAATCTACACACATGCATGTGAAATCTCACCAGATGAAGGGCAACATCATTATCTTTCACATTTTTGAACATAGGCAAATTATTTTTCCAATATACCTTAGGCATTTTATTTGGGAAACCTGGAATGTGGTCTCGACTCATGGGAGCATATCTTCTTGCAATACGTTCCATCTTTAAAATTTTTTTAAAGCTATTGATCTTCTTGCAGTGGAGTCACCATGAAGTGTTGATTTCTGGATCTTTCAGTAAATGGAGTTGCCAGGTGAATGTTTCAGCCTTTATATGTATCCAACTGTTGTTCACCATCAACATTTAGATATGATATTTTGTCGTTCTTTTCCAGGGAAGATTTGTCTTTTAGTATTTACCTTTTCTTCCCCAGTATGGTCGCCACTATGTTATCGCCTGATTTGACCTCAAACTGAAGAAAGGAAAACCAGGGTAACCACAAACCACGCTTAACCTTGTAGCTAGCCCTACAAGGCAGGGAGAGGGCTCTCTCCGTAAGATGTCTCAATGAAGTATGACTGCAAAATGATTTAGGCTAGGTATAGTAGCTCGAAATATTTTTTATAAATTTTATGGGTTTTGTGTTGGATCAGATGGAGTTGGGCAGTTTAAATCTGGGGAATTAAATCAGAAATATAGGGTATTCTATGGGGCAAGATAGGCATGAATTTTAACAACTTTGATTTAATGATTATGAAATGTTTAAGACTGGTGGGAAGCTTAGGAGGGAATATGAGATGGATCCTTATCAAACAACAAAAAACATAAAATATTGAATGATTTTCCCAAGGAAGAGCAGTGTAAAAGTGGGTTCTACCTATCTAACTTGAAAACATTCAACAGAAATAATGGAATGAATGAAATGGCATACAAAACATTTAACAGATGATTACAAAAGAAGAGATTGTGCTAAAATTCCATACCACAGGGATCCCATAAAAAATTCCTGCAAGTCTTTATTAATTCCCTGCCAACAGGTTACAAAGATATACAATGAAGCTCAATGCGTCCCAGTGATTCCGATCTTTTTCCACACTTACAAATGACTCATAAATTACATTAAATAGATAGGCTTTAGGGGGCGAATCCACAAAAAGAGGGGTTGTTTCACCTGCCCTGAAACCAAAGTATGAAGATAAAAAAGAAACCAACAGTATGCCTCTGAAAGAGAGGAAACAATCTCTTTGACCATCTGGAAGTTTTCTGTTAGTTTTACTCCAACGGATGGGAAGAAAAACAAATATAGAACTGATCTGCTCATTTGCTGTCGAAGCCAGAATGATCTCTGTGTTCACAATTGGCTCACAGTCTTAACAAAATATCTTTTTCCTTTAACTTGAAGAAAAACCCCTTTTAAACCAAAAAAATTGAATTGCCTTTTTTAAATGGAGAAAAATCCCTTTTTATCGTTAAAAGGAGTGAAGGAGTTGTGGTGGGCCCAAAATCGCAATCGCAAAATCGAAAGCGGAAGGGGCAAGACTACTAGGCGGAAGAAACTACGATGAGCGATGAGCAAGGCCGATGGGAATAGGCCGATGCGAAGGAGTGATAGAGGGTTGCCGAAGCGATGAAGGATGAGCGGGGGCGATGGAGGAAAAACCTTGTTAAAACAAATAAAATGAAACTGGCACCTTTACACAGGAAAAAAACCTTTTTCCTTCGAAAAGAGAGGAAGGCTTTTGGTGGGACCTGGGAAATCGCAATTTCATATCGGAAGGGGAGCGGGTTCGGAGTTAAGCGTCAGGAATCGCCGATAGCGCGATGCGATGAATAGACCTATCGCATCAGCAGAAGGAAATGGAAAGGGTTAAGTATTGCGGGGATGGTCGATATGCGATATGCGATTCATCGCATCGGCGGGGAACAATGAAGCGGGGTTAAGTGCTGAAGAATGGGATGTTTGCGATGCGATGGTGCGATGGAATCGCATCGAAGATGGGCCATCGCATCGGGGGTTTTGTAGGATGCGACAACGAAAGGCATAAATGTAAAGTTAAAGGGCCAAATGAAAAAAAGGCAGAGTTATGCTTTTGGGGCCTTTTTTCTTTGGGCATACTTTCCAATCCAGTAGTCAGCTTTGGGAGTGTAATATACCGTTGGAAATATCTTTCCAAGCTCCTTTTGATGAACATACTTGGAACATGATTTACAGTGAAAATTATGTGGAGAAAACCTTTGAAAACCAGGCAGATAAAAAAGCCCCTTTGGCTCTTTGGAGATAACAACTTTCTAAAGTTCAACTTATTACACATGGAGACATAAAATGACATAAAAAATGATAATAAAAACAAAGTACCTTGTTTTCACCTCAAAACATGTTTTGAAGTGAAAATTACATTCAGCTGAAAGAATAACTCTTTGAGTTATCCAGATACTATGCTTTGAGTTTATTGGGCATCCTCATGTCCTTGCTGATATTTATTGACACTTTGATGATAAATTTGACCATGGTGGAACCCTAAGACAAAATGAGACCAACCCTATGACCTAATCAAATGAACTGCAGAGTAAAAATGAATCATGACTGAAGACCGTAGAGGGGACTACCAGCAAGTATTTCCATGAGGGAAAACTGATGAAGTGACCACTACCATCAATGAATCCATGACCTAATGGAATGATAAAAAATTATAGTATGGGACTCCTACTATGCAAATGCAAAAGAGCAGATTTTGATCACTGATGGCAGTATGACAAGACTGACACTAACAGGTTGGAATACATTCTTCTGTAGGTTCCATCTATGTCTTCATGGGTGTGCCGCATAAAAGAGAATCCAACCTCAATAGTGATGAAGACACTAAGTGCAATTAAAAGTGATAAAAACATGAAAAGATAGCGATTCCTATTATCACTTGCTGCATTGTCCAACGGTAACAAAAAATGTGGAGGAAGAGCTTTAAAGTCAACATTTTGACTCTTTGATCTTCCATGAGATATAAAAACATTCTTGTAACTTGAAATTTTTTTGTAAATAGAGGTGTCAAGTAATGCTTTTGTAAGTGGGTTTCTTGAACTTCCACTCTCATAAAGTAGATCACCATACATATCAATTTGTGGGTCTTCAAGGTCCCTTAAGTACTTTGCAAGGGATGTAATAGTAAATTGCGATCCCATATGTATAACTGGTAGTGAGAAATGAGCAAAACCTCCTGTCTTATGCCCATGTGTTAGCATACTTGTCAATGAAAAACCTAAAATTTTTCCTACAATATATTTTGATTTGAAACGTAGCCTTGGGATTGAAGTCTTTGTTTTATCCATTTTATTATGGATAATGCTCAAATACTCATTTGGAAACCACTCTGACATAATTATATGGGAATAGTAGCAATATCTTCCACACATAACAATCTTGTTATGTTTGTTCAACCTACCTCATGCATTTTATTCCAACTCTTTTGTAGTCGCTGACTTCATCTGTGCTTTCAACACAACACATTCACTGCATTTACTAAAGTTGGTGTTCTCTGAAAATTCCACATCTCGAAACTTAGTATTCCATATCTTGCTCATTGTTGATTGTGATATTGATGGGTAATTGAGCTTTTGAAGAGCCTCATTGATCTCTTTTAATAAATAATTTTGTGTGTAAGTTGAAGGAAGAAATCTTAATGGAGCAAATGTTCCATCTTCTTCAACTTGACGTGTTTGGTTTGGTGAAAAATCTGAATTATCCATTACAATTTTTTGCAATATTTCTATGGTTGCCACAGTGTGTGCTCATGCTTTACATGTGTTGGTGTTACCATGAATAGATTTGATATGTCCATGTTGGAAATAATGCTGGTAGTTATAGAATGTGCTTTGAGGAATATTATGTATCTTATACCATGCTTTCTTACAAATAATATTCCCATTAAATCTCATGTCCTTTACATTTCTAGCAATAGGTGGAAGGCCATGGCCATGGCTCCTTGACATGACTGTGTTTGACATGAGTGAATTAAAGAAATTTCCCTAATACTATTTTTATTTATTTGTCTCATACTCCTAGCACCTGCAATGGCCTTCCTATCCACATGTTGAAGACAATCTTTTCTACAACATACATTTGCTGCCAAAAGTCAAATTTCTTTCTCTTCATCTATTTTTGTTTGACATTTTTCAATTTTTGTTGTAGCCATAACTTGTTTAATCCTTTTATATGTCCTTTTTACATGAATATCAATTGAATTTATGTATTTTTCATTACAAAGATACCCATCCCATTTGTTTAGGGGATTTGTGTCCTCTATAACATCCCATATCACCATTTCCTTGGGTGGCTCCTTGAACTTTTCCTTAACCTTTAATATCACAACTTTATTGTCCACCAACTTATTTATTGGCCATATTACCAAAAAATGTATAGAATTATCCCCAATTCTGCATATTTCACAATTTCCATCTATCTCTTCCAAAAAAACACCAAATTCCATTTCACTTTCAACAATGTCATCCTTGCAGACATTAACTAGCATTCGTTTGGAAATGCACATGCTTGTTCCCATGCATTCATGTGTAAGAGAAACCTTTGTACATATGAATATAACCCTATCTTGGGGAATATTTATGGCATGATCATGACAGTTAGGTTCCAAATTTGATTATGGCCAAATCTCATAAGATTCCAATGCACCCCCTAATGTATGTTCAAATTCTGTTGGATGTGGTAGAGCAACATCATGTTTTAAAAGCTTCTCAATTTTAACCACTATGCATCCTTTATTTACCATATTTCCATGCACTTTATTCCCAAGCCTTGTATTGAATATGGATCCCTCACCCACCTTCACTCCATGTTGCAGAAGATTTACCTTGTCTCCAATAGAAAATGTAGAAGAAACATTTGCACCTATAAACGAATGTAAATAAGGTTAGTATTTACTTTAAAAAACAATATTATACTATCAATAATATTTGAACACATGCTTCAATATTTTTGTTTACCTATGTTGTGCCTCAAATCCATGATCTTCCATGGATGTATGTCCCCTTCATCAACATCCTCCCCAATCAAATGTGATTGAGTGACATCAATTATCAAAATTGCAACATAACATGCATTAAACCTTTCTCTGACATAATAAGTTATAGACTCTTTAGACTCGAAACTTCCTAGCCCAATGAATTGATCATTAATAAGGAGATCAAAATAGTCCCCTTTTTCCAAAATTACATTTTCCATTCCAGCTTGTACCAATTCTGTAACAACAATTAAACCATAAATTGTAATTAAAAGGTTGAACCATGTAAAGTGTGATTTTACATTTTCTCAAAAACACACAACTTTCAAAAAAGTGATATAGATGCAATAATTTAAATAGTATGGTATTCATATTGTATGTGATGAAACATTGTTCCCCACCATCTAGTGCCTACTACTAAAAAGTACTTTACATGCAAATTACACAAAAAACATATATGAAGACCATGTAATTAGAGATGTAGATATTATCACAAAATGAAAAATATAAGCTTATATAAAACCACCAAGTTCATATTTAAATTTAGAAATGAAACTTTAGTCTTAATGCATGTGTATGAATAATGATCATAATAAATTTGTAGAAGTTGAAGAACCAAAACATGGTCCATTGGAAAATCTAAGAAATTCCAAGGTTGATGCTACATAAGATGTCTAAAAGCCCCATGAAAAGGAAAAAATATTTTTCACTTAGTGAGGATGTTTGATGTTTGAACTTGATAATCAAAAGCGAAACAAGAGGTTTTCTTCCAAATAAAAGTTTTGAATGACAAATATTAGCTCATATCAAACCACCAAGTTCATATTTAACTTCAAAAATGACACTTGTAGTCATAATGCATGTGTATGAATAATGATCATAAGAAATTTGTAGAAGTTGAAGAACAAAAACATGGTCCTTTGGAAAATCTAAGAAATTCCAAGATTGATGCTAAATAAGATGTCTAAAAGCCCCATTAAAAGGAGAAATTATATTTTCACTTAGTGAGGATGTTCGATCTTTGAACTTGATAATCAAAATCCAAACTAGATGTTTTCTTCCAAATAAAATTTTTGGTACTGTAAATACTAGATAATTCTCATTTTTATTCTAAAAGAAAATAAATTGCATTTTACAAATATTTAGTTCCAATGTTAGCACTCCCTACCTATACACATCTAAGGACATACTATTTAGGATGGATACAAATGGATGTTAACATTAGGTCCTCAAAAAGTGTAGATTTGAGTTATCCTAGATTTTTATGTTGATGAGGAAGAGTCTTATCTTAAGCATCCAAAGAGTAGTGAAATTATTTTTGGAAGTTCATAACTATACAACAAAAAATAGAGAAAAACAATACATGTTAAAAAATTGTGCTTGATACTTTAAAGTTGCATACATGTGCATTGGAAGAAAAATATAGTATACCTCAATAACACATTTACTCATAAACTTCAAAATTATATAAAGATCACATTATTCTCCATGGATCAAATAATTATGATTGGATTATTGTGTTTGTGCCAAAAGTAAAGCTATACCATTACCTTTCCTTCCAACTCAAGCACAAATGTAGTGCCAACAACAACATATATCTATATACAATTCTTTTGCACTATCATTGATCTCCATAAATTGTTCCAAGTTCAATAAAATGGCACATCAAAAGCTATAACTCTAACCATTTTTATTGTTGAGACAATGTCACCCCTCGAGCATTGGTTGCATAAGTGTAATGGTGTCTAGAAGAAAGCTAGTAATCACTAGCTATCATTCTTGCATAATAAAAAATGCACTGCCAAGAACAATATCAAAGCACTAACCTTGGTGAGGGTGAAATCTTGATAGTTTTCCTTTTGGAACAAGAACAAAGAAATCTATTTCATTATGTAATTCCTTCTAACACAAATACAAACACATTTCCAACAATAATGTTGCATTGCGAAAAAAATCTAACAAATGCAAGATTTACTTCTATCACAAACACAAACACATTTTCAACAATAACATTGCAAGATGAAGGATATTTAACACATTATAACCTTCCTTTTAGCATAACAACAAACATATTTCTAATAACAACATTACATTATGAAGGAAATATAATTTGTGCTTTCTTTCCTTCTATCACAAGTAGAATCCCATTTCGAACAACAACATTGCACCTCAAATGAAAGCTAACAATCAATATCATTCCTTCTACTACAAACATAAGCATATTTCTAGAAGCAACGTTACATGGTCAAATAAATCTAGCACATGCTAGATTTCCTTTTAGCACAAACATAAGCACATTGCCAACAACAATATTCTAAGGCGAACGAAATCCACCACATGCTAAATCTCCTTCTAGCATAAATAGAAGCATGTTAATCACAAAAACATTGCAATGTAAAAGAAATCTTGCACATTCTAGAGTTTCTTCTAGCACAAACACAATCATATTTCCAGAAACAACATTGCAGGGTGGAACATATCTAACCTATGCTTGATTTACTTCTAACACATTGTGAAAAATAACATTGTAGGGAAAACTAAATCCAATGCATGATATAATTCCTTCTAGCACAAACACAAGTACGTTTCCAACAATATTGCATTGCAAAATAAATCCAATGCAGGTTATATTTCATTCTAGCACAAATGCAAGCATGTTGCCAACAACAATATTGCATTGCGAAATAAATCTATTGCATACTAGATTTTATTCTAGTACAAACACAAGCATGTTTCTAACACCAATATTGCATTGCAATTTTTTTTTAGTGCATGCTAGAATTCCTCCCACCATACACAAACATATTGACAATGTTATAGCCTAAATCTACCTCAGGCTGAAGGAAGGCAGAGTTCAGGGTAACATCAAACCACGCTTAATCTGGTAGCTAGCCCTACCAGATCAGGAGAGGGCTCTTCTTCGGGTCAATCTCAGCAAAAATAATCAATGAGGCTTGAGATGACTTGAAATAAAAGCTAATTTTAGGCTAGGTATATATGTGAAAGGGTTTGATTTGATTTTGGGGTTTTTTGTTGGAATCGAAGGGAAAGGCAAATTTTGGGTCCGGGAAATGATCAATTTTGCAGGGGGCTGAATGGGGCAAGGAAAGAAATTGTTTTGATGCTTATAAATTGAATGAAATGGATAGATCAAACCGATGAAGAGTTGAAGAGGGCAAGAGGCATTCAAGAATCCTCTTCAGATAGTTGAAAACATGGAAAATTAAACAAAATTTCAAGGTAGAGCACTGCAAATCTAATGGATTCCACCTTTAATACTTGTTTGTTTAACTTAAGAAGAAAGGAGAAGGAAAATGACACACATGAAGCATCAGTAAACTTACAATCACAGAGAGAAACACACCATCAAAACATAGAGCCACATGGATCCAAAAGAGTGCTGCAAACCCTGGTCTATTCCTTTGCCAAAATTGCAGAGATGAAATGTACAATGAAGTGCCAAGAAATCCCAAGTGTCCAACCTATGCTAATGACAGAAAAATTACAAGATATAGACCACACTAACTCATCCCCAGCCCCTAGGGGTCGATCTCACCATTCTAGGAGCTGTTTCAACAAGATCTAAACTAAGAACTGGAAAATAGGCAATGAAACGGTTTGCCTCTATAAGATAGGAAACTGATTCATTCAGTTACATTTCAATTTTTGGTAAATGAATCTACTTGGATGAGTAAAAATGTGCAAAAATTACATAAAATTTACATCAAGAGTTTCACATTTGGAGATAAAAAAGTCAAACTGGCCAAAACTAGGCGAAAATCTGAGTTGCTGAGTGAAAACTAGGCCAAAATTCCCAATGCGCCGTGCCTGAAATCTCTATGCGTCACACCAATTTGAGGCTGATTTTGAGGGCCTTCCCAGAGTCCAAATTGAGTGCAAGATAGCTTGTTGGAAAGATCTACTTGTCGACTTTCCAAACCAAGTGGAATTTTGGAATTTGGTTTCCATTTTCTCCTCCAAAAATGAGTTTTCCCAACATTGTTTCCTGTGTGTCCAAAAAGTGGCAGAAAGGTCATTTTTAGGGTGTTTTTGACCCTTTAGGCAACCGAAAACTTGTCAAAATCCTTAGGTAATGGGTAGGCATGAATAAATTTTCATGAAAAATCCAGAAATGCAAAGTTTTCTTCAAGAGGAGCTGCCAATTATAAGCGCGTGCCAAGTGGCGCTACGCGTCGGGCGAAAAAATCTGTGTTAAGGCCAAAAAAATCAAGATTGACAAATTTTTTCCCAAATTTCTTAAAATTTGGGCTGAGTGTCCTCCATCCTGTGCTATTCTGGGCCAAGGTTTTGAATTTTGTCATACTTTTCACGCCGCCTTAATGCCTTCTTGGTGCATGCAATTCAGTTGTAGAGTCACTGTCTCGGTCATAAGAAGTATCCGTCTCCATGGTGTCCAAGGTCTATATTGTCTTGAATGAAAATGAGAATTTGGTGTCTTTGATTTATTGCCAAATATATGTCAAATGGGAGGGAATATGGAGGAATGGGGTAATGAAAGTGATGGGCTATAATGAAGTGAAATCGGAAATGGGAATGATAGGAAATGAAATGACTTTAGAGATAAGGAGATAGGCTTAGGAATGATTGTAGTGATGAGATAATAGTGAGGGGGAGGAAAAACAAGGTGATGGGAATAGAATGATTGATACCAAAACAAGTTTAAAACCCTAAGGAAGCACTTCTCAATCAAGATAATAGGGTTTAGTTTTGTACTCAAATTTTCATAACCAATCTCATAATCAACACCAAGCATGAGTTATGAGCAATAGAGGAGTGGCTTTGAATTGCTCGAGCATGGAGAAACTGAGAAAATTTGATGTTTGGAGAAGAATGGAATTTTTTTTATGTTTCGGCCCAATGCGCCGCGCAAGTAACCCAATGCGCTGCGCCCCTCCAATGCGCCGCGCAAGTAACCCAATGCGCCGCGCCCCTCCAATGCACCGCGCCAGTGTATTTTTTACACTGCGGAGGCAGGCCCAATGTGCCGCGCCTGCCTAGTGCGTCGTGACACCCAGCCTATGCGCTGCGCACCCCACTTTGCCCAGTTTTTATTCAAACTTACTCTTTTCCTTCAACATGACTTTCTCTTGTTTCAATCTTTCTCTTTTGAGAGCAAATAAGCTTTGTTTGAACATGACCAATGACTTATATACAGAAAACTTTTAACTTTCATTTCATAAAACTCACTTTTGTAATGTTGCAAACTTTGAAATTTCACTTTAAAAACTCTGTTTTGTTTCCTTTGTGCTTTTGGGCTGAATAATGAGCTTCTGTCTGTCTTGCAGGGAATGGATCGCATGGAGTTTTGGCAAAGGCGACCAGGGCTGCGAATGAAGGATTATTACAACTGAAGAACTTTAAAATTACATTTCATTTGCACATAAAGATGAGAAACTCTATTTTTAGCAGTGAAACCTTATTTCAAACTTACTCATGTGCCTTCTGACCATTATAGGGCATTCTGAAGACCTTATTAATGAAACCCTAGACCTAATGAGACTCTAACCCTAAAAATGACTCTTTGCAAACTATGAGACCAAAAATGACTGTAAATGATTTTAATGAACAGAAATAGGCCAGCAAGTATAAGACAAGAGGGATATGAGTGACAAGCCCTTACTGTCAGATGATCCATGCTCCTAATGGAATGCAACTGACTGAACTGAATGAGACACCTAAAATGAAATTCAACAAGAGAAATTTGATCTCTGACGGAGGGATGAAGATACCGACTCTAACATTGGCTCCAATGGGGATGGTCGCTCCTTGGAGGTGCCAAGAACTACAGATCTTTGGAAAGCAGACAATGCCTTCATCCATTGGGAAATGGAGTAAAAAAAACTCAAGCTGAAATGCATGACTGAAAAATGATGACTTGACGACACAAATTGACTCTCACTCAACTAAAAACTGACTCGATACTTAAACACAACCGACAAACTGGAAAATATTCTCAATATGAAGCTTATTCAACACAACCTACTCTAGTTGTTCCATTCATCACCTGATCAAGTGAATGAAACAACCAATGCAACCAAGTAAGTATTCCGGCTGGTGTTTGAATTCTCCGCAAGTGCTCGTTTATGAACAACAAGAGAGAACTACTGAAAGGAAACTCCCATGAAAACTTGTGAACAGATCCGTTGAAAACTATGGATTCTCTATCTGCCTCCAAAAACACTGCATAAGGATCTCGAAATTCATGCACACTAGGACTTAGCTCATCCAATGGATTACTTTTCTTCTCCTCATACCATGAATGCAAATTTTGTTTTGAGCTTTATGACGAGACTCCTACTAAAAATGACAAAGAGACCGACTACCAGATCAAGTTTATATCAGCACATGTTTCAAGCTCACATGTAGTCAATGGAGAAAGATTTTGACTGTAGACATCATCCAACACATCAGCTATTGGATCATGAAAAACTTGAAAAGACTACTGCAAACCATTTTCTATTGTTTCTGATGAGACTACATGATTTCCTATAGACTGCTCATTTGAAGATATACTATGCAATTTACCCTTCAAAAACTGAAATGATTCAAAACAAAATGGTACAGAATCATCTTGTATCATTTGATCGTATGTGCCAGCTTCCCTATCCTCATCAGCAACATGAAAATCAATGGCATTCGGGGGCTGCAAATCTGGATATGAGAAGTCTTGAACAAGGTTTTCATTTCCCTCAAGATGGTCCAAACCAAGACTTGTTGACAGTTGATTTCTGATTGCATGAATGTTGTCTTTGATGAACTGAAACGAATCAAAACAAAAATGCAAAGATCCTTCACTTACTTCAAAATTTGCTGCACTTTCCTCGTCACTTCCATAGCTGATATGTGATGGCTGAACATTGTATTCGAACTGCTGAAAGTAAACTTCCTCCTTCCACAAACTAGCTGCTAATTTGTCTGCAAGATTAGCTTCTGTTTGGAGAACATAATCATCATCATACTGATCAAACTGAGGCAAATCATCTATATAAAACACATCATCAAGCATACATGTAAAATCAACAGATCTCTCTTCTCCAAGATGATCTGCAAAACAATCATTATCAGATCTATGACAACTGGGATAAGAAGCAAAATGTTTTGGATCAACAAATTTTTCTTCTTCAATCATCGAGCCATGGGCTTGAACATTATACTCATTCCTTGTGGTGATATTTTGCATCATCTCTTCCACTGCACTTACCAACATGTTTTACCTCTAGAGATGTCAATTTCTCTGGATCTATGTTTTTCATCTCTTCTTCCTTCAACTTTGCCCTTCGGATCAGAAAATGAGCCTCTACATCTACTGCACTATTCTGCATCTCTTCAAGTGTTGCAATATTCCTTTCTCTCAACTGAAACTCCATTTCCGGATCAAAGGCACCCGGGTAGTGCAAGAGAGCAGATCTAGGAGGAGGTCTTATATCTACTGGCATCGAATAATAAACTTGTTTAAATCTGGCAGAAAACTATTGTACTGTCTCCCCTGGCAGTCTTTTCAGTTGGTTATACTCTTCTATAATCAAGAAAGGGTTCTGTCTGATCACCCACCTGTCGAGGAAAACTTTGACAAACTGCTGGAAATATGAGATACTCGCATTAAGCAGGGTTTTGAACCAACTCTTGACTTTGCCTTAAAAAGAAAGAGAAAAAATCCTAATACTAACATCCTCTTCATCAACTTCAAAAAGGTCAAGAAAAGACTCAAAATTCAGAACATGTCTCTCAACAGTGATGCTGTCGCGTTCACCGTCAAATCTTGGGAGATATAGGTCATGATTTTTAGGGAAAGCATGGGATATAGGAGGTAAAATCAGAGGCTTGTATCGATCTTGAATTTTACAAGGTATAGGGGTATGTACAAATGCTACAGGATCAGTCTTGGTCTCTTGAGGTTCATCAGTTTGAAGATGGTCATCACAAGATTCGGAAGAAAGGTCTTGACCAAGCTCAAAAGCATGCAAATCTTTGGTATTTACAATATTCAAAGGGAAGGAATCAAATGCAGGCCGAGGATCTTTTCTCAAATACGATATTTTTTGCAAAGCCTTCTTGACATTCTTGGGAAAAGAGAAGAAATAATTTATGACAAAGAACAAAATGTCTTGGATGAAATTCCAACTTGAATACCTGATCTTTCCATATTGTCCTTTCATGTTTCTGCTGGTCAGGTTCATCCTCCAGTGGAGTCCTTGGATCTGATATCAAAACTGATTTAGAGTCGCCAGGTGAATGATTTCAACCTTCCGATGTCTGATCGTTGTCCACCATAAACAATCAGATCTGAACTTGATTACATTTTACTGAGGAAACTAGATGTTCATTTCATAAACTAGACCGAAGATTGACTGAAGCAACATTGATCTACTTTCGCTAATGAAAAGCAAGAGCGTTTCGAAGGCTACCTGGCTAACTTCAGGCTCCGTCTGTAGTTTATAAATCAAACAACAAAATTTTCTCCCCAGTATGGTCGCCACTATGTTATAGCATAAATCTACCTCAGGCTGAAGGAAGGAAGAGTTCAGGGTAACATCAAACCATGCTTAATCTGGTAGCTAGCCCTACCAGATCAGGAGAGGGCTCTCTCCGGGTCAATCTCAGAAAAAATAATCAATGAGGCTTGAGATGACTTGAAACAAAAGCTAATTTTAGGCTAGGTATATATGTGAAAGGGTTTGATTTGATTTTGGGGGTTTTTGTTGGAATCAAAGGGAAAGGCAAATTTTGGGTCCGGGAAATGATCAGTTTTGCAGGGGGCTGAATGGGGCAAGGAAAGAAATTTTTTTGATGCTTTGAAATTGAATGAAATGGATAGATAAGACCGGTGAGGAGTTGAAGAGGGAAAGAGGCATTCAAGAATCCTCTTCAGACAGTTGAAAACATGGAAAATTAAACAAAATTTCAAGGTAGAGCACTGCAAATCTAATGGATTCCACCTTTAATACTTGTTTGTTTAACTTAAGAAGAAAGGAGAAGGAAAATGACACACATGAAACATCAGTAAACTTAAAATCATAGAGAGAAACACACCATCAAAACATAGAGCCACATGGATCCCAAAGAGTGCTGCAAACCCTGGTCTATTCCTTTGCCAAAATTGCAGAGATGAAATGTACAATGAAGTGCCAAGCAATCCCAAGTGTCCAACCTATGTTAATGACTGAAGAATTACAAGATATAGACCACACTAACTCATCCCTAGCCTCTAGGGGTCGAGCTCACCATTATAGGAGTTGTTTCAACAAGATCTAAACTAAGAACTGGAAAATAGTCAATGAAACAACTTGCCTCTATAAGATAGGAAACTGATTCATTCAGTTACATTTCACTTTTTGGTAAATGAATCTACTTGGATGAGTAAAAATGTGCCAAAATTGCATGAAAGTTATGAAATTACATCAAGTTACATCAAGAGTTTCACATTTGGAGATAAAAAAGTCAAACTGGCCAAAACTAGGTGAAAATTTGAGTTGCTGAGTGAAAACTAGGCCAAAATTCCCAATGGGCCGCGCCTAAAATCTCTATGCGTCGCGCCACTTTGAGGCTGATTTTGAGGGCCTTCCCGGAGTCAAAATTGAGTGCAGGATAGCTCGTTGGAAAGCTCTGCCTGTCTACTTTCCAACCCAAGTGGAATTTATAAATTTGGTTTCCTCTTTCCCCTCCAAAAATGAGTTTTCCCAACAATACTTCCTGTGTGTCCAAAAAGTGGCAGAAAGGTCATTTTTAGGGTGTTTTTGACCCTTTAGGCAACCAAAAACTTGTCAAAATCCTTAGGCAATGGGTAGGAATGCATAAATTTTCATGAAAAATCCAGAAATGAAAAGTTTTCTTCAAGAGGAGCTACCAATTATAAGCGCGCGTCAAGTGGCGCTACGCGTCGGGCGAAAAAATCTGTGTTAAGGCCAAAAAAATCAAGATTAACAAAAATTTTCCCAAATTTCTTAAAATTTGGGCTGAGTGTCCTCTATCCTGCGCTATGCTAGGCCAAGGAAGCTTTGGCCAAAATTTTGAAGTTTCACATACTTTTCACGCCGCCTTAATGCCTTCTTGGTGCATGCAATTCAGTTGTAGAGTCACTGTCTCGGTCATAAGAAGTATCCGTCTCCATGATGTCCAAGGTCTATATTGTCTTGAATGAAAATGATAATTTGGTGTCCTTGATTTATTTCCAAATATATGTCAAATGGGAGGGAATATGGAGGAATGGGGTAATGAAAGTGATGGGCTATAATGAAGTGAAATGGGAAATGGGAATGATAGGAAATGAAATGACTTTAGAGATAAGGAGATAGGCTTAGGAATGATTGTAGTGATGAGATAATAGTGAGGGGGAGGAAAAACAAGGTGATGGGAATAGAATGATTGATACCAAAACAAGTTTAAAACCCTAAGGAAGCACTTCTCAATCAAGATAATAGGGTTTAGTTTTGTACTCAAATTTTCATAACCAATCTCATAATCAACACCAAGCACGAGTTATGAGCAATAGAGGAGTGGCTTTGAATTTCTCGAGCATGGAGCAACCGAGCGAATTTGATGTTTGGAGAAGAATGGAATTTTTTTTATGTTTCAGCCCAATGCGCCGCGCAAGTAACCCAATGAGCCGCGCCAGTGTATTTTTTACACTGCGGAGGCAGGCCCAATGCGCCGCGCCTGCCCAGTGCGTCGCGACACCCAGCCTATGTGCCGCGCACCCCACTTTGCCCAATTTTTATTCAAACTTACTCTTTTACTTCAACATGACTTTCTCTTGTTTCAATCTTTCTCTTTTGAGTGCAAATAAGCTTTGTTTGAACATGACCAATGACTTATATACAAAAAACTTTTAACTTTCATTTCATAAAACTCACTTTTGTAATGTTGCAAACTTTGACATTTCACTTTAAAAAATTTGTTTTGTTTCCTTTGTGCTTTTGGGCTGAATAATGAGCTTCTGTCTGTCTTGCAGGGAATGGATGGCATGGAGTTTTGGCAAAGGCGACCAGGGCTGCGAATGAAGGATTATTACAACTGAAGAACTTGAAAATTACATTTCATTTGCACATAAAGATGAGAAACTCTATTTTTAGCAGTGAAACCTTATTTCAAACTTACTCATGTGCCTGCTGACCATTATAGGGAATTTTTAAGACCTTATTAATGAAACCCTAGACCTAATGAGACTCAAACCCTAAAAATGACTCTTTGCAAACTATGAGACCAAAAATGATTGTAAATGATTTTAATGAACAGAAATAGGCCAGTAGGTATAAGACAAGAGGGATATGAGTGACAAGCCCCTACCGTCAGATGATCCATGCTCCTAATGGAATGCAGCCGACTGAACTGAATGAGACAGCTAAAATGAAATGCAACAAGAGAAATTTGATCTCTGACGAAGGGATGAAGACATCGACTCTAACAAACAACATCAATATTGTAAGGTAAAATAAATCTATATCATGCTAGATTTTCTTCTTTCACAAACATAAGCATATTTCCAATCACAATATTTCAAGATGAATTAATAACATGTTATTTGTACTTATATCTCAAACACAAACATGTCACCAATAACAACATTACAAGGTGAATGAAATCTAACACATGCTAGATTTCCTTCTCTCGCAAACAAAACCACATAACAATATTGTAGGGTGAAAGAAACATACCGCATATTAGATTTGCTTCTAGCACAAAAAAACATATTGTCAAAAATACCTTATGCAAGACAAAAGAAATGCGGTGTGTGGTAGATTTCCTTCTAGCGCAGACACAAACACATAACGTTGTAGGGGTTAAGAATCTAGCGCATGCCAGATTTTGTTATAGCATGAACACAAACATATTACCAACATCATTCTAGGGCAAAATAAATCTAGCACATGCTATATTTCCTTTTAGCACAATCACACGCACATATCCAATAACATCATTGTGGTGAAGGAAATATGAAGCAACTAGATTTCCTTCTAGCACAAACAATTGAATTGCCAACAACAACATTGCAATGTGAAATAAATCTAGTGCACACTAGATTTCCTTCTAACACATATACAAACACATTGTTAATAAAATCATAGAAGGGTGAAATAAATCTAATGTATGCTATATTTCCTTCTAGCACAAACACAAACGCATTACAACATTTCTAGATAAAAGAAATCTAGCACATGGTAGATTTACTTCTAGCACAAGCAAAAGCATATTGTCAACAACCACATTGCAGTGAAAAATAAATCTAGTGCATGCTAGATTTCTTTTGAGCCAAAATTGAAGCATGTTGCCAATAAAAAACATTGCAAGGTGAAGAATTTCTAACACGTGCTAGATTTACGCATAGCACAAACATAAGCACACAAAAACACGGTAGGGTGAAAGAAATATATTATATTTGCTTCCAACATAAACAACTGCATATTGTCAACAACAACATTGCATGGAAAAATATATCTAGAACAACTTCTATCACAAACACAAGCACATTTCCAATAACTACATCGCAAGGTAAAAGAAATTTAATGCATGTTAGCTTTACATGTAGCACAAATACAAGCATACTACCAAAAACAACATTTCATGCCAAAAGAAACGTAGTGTATGTTATATTTCCTTCTTACACAAACACACACAAATGCCAAGGTGAAGGAAATCTAACACGTGCTATATTTCCTTCTATAATAAACAGCCAAATTGACAACAACAATATTATAGAGTAAAAGAAATCTAGCACAACTTCTATCCCAAACACAAGCACAAGCACATTTCCAATAACATTGCCAAGATGAAGGAAATCTAACACGTGCTAGATTTCCTTCTATCATAAACAACCAAATAGACAACAACAATATTGCAGAGAAAAAGAAATGTGGCATTGTTTCTAGCCCAAACACAAGCATATTTCCAATAACAACATTGCAAGGTGAAATAAATTTAACGAGTGTTAGCTTTACATGTAGCACAAATACAAGCATAATACCAACAACAACATTGCATGCCAAAATAAATCTAGTGCATGCTATATTTCGTTTTAATATAAACACAAACACATTTCTAGTAAGAACATTCCAAGGTGAAGGAACTATAACACATGTTAGATTTAATTCTATCATAAACAACCAGATTACCAACAATAACATTGCATTGTAAAAATTCCTTCTAGCATGCCAATAAAAATATTGCAGGGTGGAAAAAATGTAAGGTGTTCTAGTGTTGGAAATATTGCGAAGGGGGTTGAATCAATATTTCTTTACAATTTTTATATTATACCAGTTAAAATCACCAGTTAAACCAAAACAAAATATGTGAAACAAGAAAATAATTTTATTAATGAATTTGAGGACTCTAAAAACCCAAGCTCCAAATTGTACAACAAAGTCTTTAACTCCTTCAAGGCTTAAAACTTTAATGAGGATTCTAATGTTCAACTACAAATCCATGCTCCAACCTTGTATGACGACTCCAATCCTCCGGGGATCCAACCCTCTCAATTTTATTCAATCCATTAAGGTGACTTCAATCTACTCTAAGCCTCCATCAAAAACTTCAAATACTTCTAAAAAATGTATCCAAGATAGGTCTGGAAAGTGCTCTCAAATCTACCTCTACAAAAAATTCATGTCTTCTTCAACAAAATTTTTATGGTTGCACCAACAAAACATGTCTTCAAGTTTTGATCTTCAACTATGCTCCAAGGATGATTGCTCCAACAAAAAAAGTCTTTAAGTGCTGGTCTTCAACTATAATCCAAGGGTGATTGCTTCAACAAAACAACTCTTCCAGTGTTGATCTTCAACTATGCTTCAAGAGTGACTGTTGTTTCAACAAAGGCTTGAAAAATGCTCAATTAATGTCATCATGAATGCACTCTAATTTCAACTCAAAATATTCTCAAAGTATGTTATCATTTTATTATTTGATAAAGGTGTTTCCTAGGTTCTTCATGTGTGCTTTAAAGAATGTCCTTCGATCTGCAAGGATTACTTTACTTTTGTTTCAAATATGCCTTAATATGTTGATCAAGCCTCTTAAGGTGCAATATTCCTAATGGAAAAATTAACAGTGATAACAAAAACATGCAATAAAACCACCACAAATATTTTTCATCAAATGCCCATAAAACATAAAAGCTCCAAACACACCAAAATGGGAAAATTTTATTATAAGATCTTGCTAGAGTACAATATAAAAAAAAATGTTCACCCTGGCTTTCACAAGGCAAGGTACAAGCCTCAAGTGGATGTTTTATCAATGCTAAATTGTTGTTTGAATTTTCCTACTAAAAATCTGCACTCTCCTTGTGTTTTTTGCACTGTTGGTTGTGTTGATACCATAATTTGACCCCTCCTAACTACTCAGAAAATTCTGATAAATTAGTCATCGAGTCCTTTTCCAAAACCCATAAAAACTCAGAAAGGGTTTGCCCTGGTTTTGATGCTCCAAAAATTGCCCCAAATTCCTTGACCCTCCTCTAAGTGCAGAAAAACTAGAATTGTGACTGATGCTGGAATGAATGTCCCATAATGGCTAGAAAATTCTTCTCAATCACACCCCAAACCAGCCCCAAGAAATCCAAATCTCAAAATCCCTTCACAAACCACCCCACAATTGTGCCTCCACAATGATTGCACAGTTTATGGGTAGGATGACTTAGTTTCTCCTTCAGAAAATCAATTTGATGTTGTATATTGAGTTCTACCCTTGCAAATCTTCCTCCTTTTTCCTATAATTGACCAAAAATTACATCAAAAATGCTACAAATCCCAACTCCAAATCTTTCTCCTCAACTCTCTGCGTGGCCTCCTAAACTGCGTCTTAGTTGGCCCAAAAACCGTACCACATGTGTGGCCCTCCCTCCATCTCCTAAAACTAATGAAGAATCCTTCCTAGGGTGGTACTCAAAGTCCACCAAAGAAATATTGAGCTTCCTCCTTGGGAAACTCTTGTGTTTACAAACACTATGTAACTCTGCTAAAAAACTAGAGCAACACTTCAATTTTCAAATTATCAAAAGGCCTCAAATGTTGCTTCCTCTCTCCTATTTATAATTTCTGTTCATTTCCTCCATGTGCCCCCCTCACTAGGAAATTCAAACCTCTTCCCTTTGCCATATGATTTCTCTCTCCTTAAGGAGTGCATATTAGTTGGGGAGGTAGCCCCCACATTCCACTAAGGAAAAAATTTCGACCCCCTTTTCCTATGTTTCCTCTCCAAAATTATCTTAGGCCCACAAAATTAGAAAAATGGAAAATTTGTGGTACTATTGACAAAATTATTTAGGAAGGGACATTACAGTTCTCCCCTCCCAAATGTTGCTTATCCCCAAGCAAATGTAAAACTGGGTGCTGCAAACTCTGCTCATTTTCCCAGGTGGCATCCTCAATTGGCAAGTCTTTCCACTTGACCATTGCTCCTGGATGACCTTTTTTGTTAGCTTCCTCTCCCTAGTCTCCAATATGGTCCCGGGCATTAATATCAAGTGTCCTTCATCATCCAACAGAGGAAAATCATTGACTTTTGTAACCTGCTTCCCCAATGCCCTTTTTAGGAAAGAGACATGAAATATGTTGTGAATTCTGCTCTCCTGGGGTAACTCCAGCTCGTAATCTACCTCTCCAACTCTCCTGGTCACCTTGTATGGCCCATAGAAGCGTTGCTTAAGCTTCTTCGCCCCTTTCTACTTGAGTGAATATTGTTGGTAAGGCTGCAAACGTAGGTAGACCATGTCCTGTACCTGGAACTGTCTCTCCAACCTATGCTTATTTGCGTACACCTTTTGTTTATTTTGTGCTACCTACAAGTTATCCTTAAGAACCTTGAGAATCTCCTGGCTCTCTTGGACCCAATCCTTTACCCTCGGGTTCCTACTATCTCCAAATATCATGTCAGAAAAAGAAAGTGCATCATAACCATAAAGTGCTCGAAAGGGAGACATACCAATCGACAAGTGGTAAGTAGTGTTGTAGAAAAATTCTCCTAGGTGTAGCCACTTCACACATTCCCTCGATTGTCACGTGCCATAATTGTGTAGGTAACCCTCCAGCCATTTGTTCACTATCTCAGTTTTCCCATTCGTCTTTGGGTGATAGATGGTGCTGTGTATAAGCTTGGTTCCCACTAGCCTGAACAACTCCTACTAGAAGCCCCCCATGAATCTACTGTCCCTGCATAACCTTCTCTCTAACTTGGGATCCTTACACTAAGTATATACGGTCTTTGTAGTAGATCACATCAGCCATCACCCGGAATCTATCATCCCCATGTGTGTCGTCTAGTATCTCACAGGCATGTTTTTCCTTGGAATACTCAACCAAGAGTTGGACCTTCCAATCATGTGCAATGTCCATTAGAGAGAGTACTGAGGCCTCCAAGAAAGTGCATCTACCACTATGTTGTGCTTTCCCTTTACGCACTCAATATCAAAGTTGTAATCCTAGAGCTTACTCACCCACTTATGTTTCCTCTCCTACAATGTATGATTCTCCAGGAAGAATCGATGATTGATGTGATCAATATTCACCTTGAACTGGTTCCCCACTAAGTATTGTATAAATTTAGCCAAGGCTTGCAACAAGACCAACATCTCCTTGTCGTAAATGAAGTTGGTCATGGGGTAGCTAATTTATTCTCTCAAAGGCTATGGGGTGGCCTCCCTACATCAACACAACCTCCCTCACATGAAGCATCACACTCCAATACAAACGGTTGAGCGAAATTAGGCAAAGCCAAAACAAAACAACTGCTCATGACCTTCTTGTGATGCTCAAATGCCTCCTGTGCTACCTGCGTCCACTCAAAATCCCCCTTCTTCTACAGGTCTGTAAGGGGTGCTGCAAGCTATGAGAATCCTCTCACGAATCTCTTGTAGTACGTACAAATGCCCAAGATCCCCCTCAGCTCAGTCACATTCCTGGGTGTTGGCCAATCCAAAATCACCCTGATCTTCTCCTAGTGTACCTTTACCCCGTCCTCTGGGCCAATCACATGCCCAAGGTACAACATCTCTATCAATCCAAACTCAAATTTGGACAACTTCACATGTAGTTGTTTCTCCTCTAGTATGCGAAGTACTACCTCCAAATGTTGAAGGTGATCCTCCCACGTCTCGCTATAGATGAGTATGTCGTCAAAGAAGACAATGAAAAAGCACCACAAATATGCAGGAAATACATGGTTCATACAAGACTGAATGTAGCTTGAGCATTGGTTATCCCGAAGGGCATCAAAAGGAACTCAAAATGTCCATAGTGGAAATTAAAGGAAGTCTTAAGGATGTCCTTCTCCTCTCCCGAATCTGGTGGTACCCCGAGTGTAGATCTATCTTAGAGAAGTATTTCGTTGCTCTAAGCTCGTCCATCAACTCATCAATGCATGGAATAGGGTACATGTTATTTAATGTATTCTTATTGAGGGCCTTGTAATCAATGCACATGTGGAGTGTCCCATCCTTCTTCTTCAACTACACCACAGAAGAAGCGAAGGGACTCGAATTGGGCCTGATGTGCTCTAGTCTTAGCAACTCCTGAATGGACCTCTCAATCTCATATCGATAGGCTTTGGGATGCCTATACGGGGTCATGATAACTGCATGCACTCCCTCCTCCAACTTCATAGTGTGTTCAAACCCTCGACTTGGTGGCTTGCCTGGAGGGATATCCCCAAAAAACCCCTGATGCCTCTCCAATAGGGCTTGTATGTCTGGGTGCACTGGTCATGGCTGGGCCCATGTCTCCAAAATCCTCATCTGAATTTCCCATCCTATGTCCCCATGTCATAGATCCGCCTCCATCAAGTGTGCTGAAACTATCAGGGGTGGTAAAGAGTGCACCCCCCTCAACAATACTAGCTTCCCATCTGGCCCCATAAACTCCATTTCTACCTTCTTCCAGTCAGTGGTGACCCTCCCCAATGAGTATAACCACTAGACACCCAACACCACATTGGTATCCGAGACATCAACTACAAAAAAGTGATCAATAACAAAGTAGTTCCCCATCATCACAGTCAACCTAAGAGTGTACTTTGTGCACTACATGGTCTGGTCTCCTGGCACCAACAATAACCCCTCAAATGTATCTTTGTGGATGCCCCTACACTCCACCATTTGGGAGTCAGTAAAGTTGTGGGTGGCCCCACTGTCTACCCAAACTGAAACTCATTGCCCCTGTACCATCTCCCTAATCCTGAGTGTCAAATACTTTGAAACTCCCCGAAGTGAAGAAAGAACTCCCCCTGATGGGGAAAACGACCCCCCTCTAGGTGGTAGTGATGGTGGTAGTGATCCCCCTAATGATGGTCCTCCCTCATCTCTCGGAACTGCTCGAACCTCAAACTCCTCAACCAACTCACTATCTGAATACACCTCAATGTATTGGGCCTTGCCCTTAGTGCACTTGTTCCCAGGTGCCCAGGGTTCTTGGCATGTAAAGCACAACTTACTCCTCCTAAGGTCCCTCTAGGTCTCCTCGTCCATATGACCACGTCCTCCATCCATGTAGGGTGGTATAGTGTCTTAGTTACCCTATGGTGCAGTGGGTATAGTGGGGACAAAGGCCCGGGTCTTGGGCATAACATCAATCATATCCAGGGTCCTGGAGATAACATCCATCAAATATGTGGGCTTGTAGGCCCTCACCCAACCATGCAATGGCTCTGCTAGCCACTCCAAAAATAGCATGATCAACCAAGCCTTTGAAATGCTATTCACCATCATTTCCAGTCCCTAAAAATTCGTAATGTATGACTTTGTGCTACCAGTTTGCCTCAGATGGGCTAACTCCCTGAAATGTAACTCTAGTTCTTTCCTCTCAAACCTCTCACAGCCTCTGGGTGAACTCTTGTAATAAGTGATGTGAATATGTCCCAACATAATTAGCCCATGGTACCACCACCCTTAGGCATCCCCTTCCAAATGACGGGTTGAAAATCGAATAAAATCGGTCTCCCACATGGAGTTCAAGTGGAATTATGTATTTAGGTTTGGAACCCAAGCCCTGGCACCCAATTGTTCCAGTGCAGGAACTCTAGTGAAGCTAACGAGAATTATCAGTAATGTCTTTTGCATAATTATGTGTAATCAATTCTTAAAATAATACTCTTGTGGGTATAGAAGAGAGCCTTTGGAAATATGTCAGAACTTATAATTCCATTTTTAACTTTGTCCTCCCTTTTTTTTGAAGGGATAATCAGTGCTTTGGATGTCAAAAATGTGTTGAGCCCTCTTGGTATTTTCAGTATGGTTAAAGCCACAACTTTTTTACTTTAATATACAACATAATTGTGACTATGAAATAATGTGTAGTAATGTTGCAAATCTCAATTTAGGACCAATAGTAGAACACCAATAGAGCTCATAGAGGAATCTGGAACCTGAATCCTTCAAATAACTTGTTCTTGAAGTCATATTGTTGTATAAAAATAACAACACTTATGTTCCCCAAGGAGATCTGGGAATTAGGTTGATGCAAGAAATCATAACTCCAAAATTTTTGGACACATTGAATTAACCAAGATATTGACAAATTCACATGACACAAAGGTATGACAGAAATCTTGTCACAAGTTGCACCCCTATGTAAAGATCCCATAATGGATTCGTGAAACAAGGAGGCCTGTGAGAAATACGCAAAGGTTGGGAGAAGTTCTCTTTCATATTTCTCAGTGCTCGAACTCACATCTCAAAGCTTGCGGCTACTAGCTAAGTATTTCAATTCCACGTTTGACGACCACACTTTGTTTCCGAAGTTGAATCATTACCAGCATGCCATGTGCCAGAGCTGGCTCTTGGCCCGAGTCCATAGAAAAACATGGGGGCACTCATTTCTCTTGGTTAGGATTAGGTTGGATAGTTTTAAATGAGGTGAAAGGATGGATAAGGGATTGGAATGAATCATGAAGATTTTGATTAGCTTATTCTCAAAGTGTTTCCCTTTGGATTTGATTTGGTGAGAACTTAGAAGTCAACCTTTTAGAGCATGATGAAGGAAAAACTATGGTATAAATGAGTTCAAACACTATTAGTATCGTGTTTAAAACTTAAGTATTGAATAATTAAGACACAATTCATATACATTTTGAAGGGATACGATAGTTACAATTATTTGACTTTTAAAATTTAGAAAAAATGCATATTTTCTTTTGTATCAGGGAGATGTTTAGTCCCAATTTTTTTGTTGTACCCAAAATTTTCCATCTGATACTGTATCCGTATACAAATTCAACTTCATTACTATGTCTTCAACATGGCATCATCATAATGGAAGTGATCTCATTCAAGCCTTGTTCTTTTAATTTGTAATCTCTATTGAGAGGACTGAAAATTCTCTTCTCCATAGAAATTTTTCCAACTAAAGGTTTGCAATTATTCTGATTTCTTTGTCTACTATAAATGAAACTTGTTATTAAACACCTTGCTACAAAAAAATATTTTCTTCCAGTACCATCATTATATTCTTATAATTTTTGAAGCCCCTAAACTTCTTATATTCACATACAATTTCCCTTCACCATTTTAATTGCCTTACTCGAGTCTCTTTCCGAGATTCCATAAACATGGTTGCCATGTCTCTATTTAAACAAATCTTCAACACTAGCACAAGAAATTGGATAGATTTTTGAAGAGTTGTCGCAAATGAACAAACAACCAAGAATTACCAACTTTTCATGGTTGCGAATAAATCCCCATTCCAAGTTCTTTCCATTATGTATTTTGAGGCTCCATCAAACTTAAGCTTGAAGAAGCCACTACATATTATCATTAATATAATAACCCTTTAAAGTGGGGTTTCTTCAGATCTGTCCTTTAATACTGAATGGTGCATTTCTTGATATTTTTCTTTCAATACTGAATGTTGCATTAACAAAAAACATTTTACCAACACTACTCCATTTCGATTTTCAAGCCTCAATGCTAGATATTTTTTTTTTCTAGAAGCCTCATGAGAGGTAGAAGGAAAGCACAATGGAAGGGTTTCATCCACCCAAATTTTATTTGGAAAATAGAAGTAGGAGGATGTGGGCGATGAATGGAAATATTTTTGTATATTGTTAGGAAGGTGCACTTACTGGTACATGAATGATATCCTACTACTTACTATACATAAATCCAGGTCACAATAATGAAATGTACACACCAACTTAATTTGTTGATACTGAGCAAGAATGAGGAAATAGAATGATTACAAACTTGGATTATCTATTCTTCTTCCAGCCAAAGAATAGTAAGCCAAAATATGCATTGATTAGTTTCCAAACATTACTTCCATTTCAATCAAGTTCATCCCATGTATTTCTAAGAGGCGGGGTAAACACTATGCTCCAAAATGATCATGATGTAGACAAACATTTGTCACCTATTTTAATTTTTTTGTATCCTTGCTCCCCGATATACTTCAATGAGTTTAGGTTGAACATTGCAACCACTATTACAGACTCGGTGAAACAGAAACCTCTCATTTCAAGTCTCTCCTGTTTAATAATCCATTTGAAAGTTCAAGGAGATCTTAGTCATATTCTCCATAAAACCTAAGAGAATACACCTTCTCTTTGCATTCTTTTTCCCAATATAACCAAGTCTTGTATATGTAAATTTCCTAGGCCTTAAAGTACAATTAAAATCTATTCAACTTTCCACACCCATGTAATAGATACATGACTCCATTATCAAGTGGAAAATGAGTGATTTGTTATTTTTTATCCAGCAAAACAAAACATAGGTCCCTAATATTTTTTGCAACATTTTTAAATGGTCATCAATTCCAAGTTGTGTATGTTTGTAACATAAAAAACAATAAACTCTAAATTGAGGCAACCTTGGCTATGGTAGAAATCCCTCTATGAAAAACTTAACTTTTCTCACCATCTTCAACTTCTTCTTCTCCATGCTCTACCCTCATTATGCCTAACCTTTGCAGAAAATAACAACAAATTTTAACTCTTTGTTTCCATTTCCACTTCTTATATCTTAAACTTCAAGACCAATGCAAAAACCATGTAACTCATAATGATTTTCTGTGTTCAAATATGTCAACTGTAATGAACATTTGTTTTGGGATATTTTACTGCAGTTGGTAATATCAACTGATTTTAGATTGTTGATATGTCTAATATATCCACTATTATCAACATTAATCAATAACAGTTTAAGATTAACATTCTTGCAGTGGTCAAATGGTTTTCATATTGTGTCTTCATATTCTTCAACTCTTGTGGAAGTGCATTGCAATAGGGGAAACTAATATTATTTATCCCAATGGAAGCTTTTTTCCACAAACTTTTGGGATCTCTTCTGTTCCTGGCATAAGATTGCTTATGGTTTGGCCATTAATTTACATATATATGATAAATTTATATCAATTTTCACCTTATATATTGCATCTATCCTCTAGCATAATTACTCAATCACTAATACCATCGTAGCAAACCAAAACAGGGAATCATTATTTCTCCTTTCCACAAAATTAATCATCACCTTATATAAACAAAATTGTATTTACTTTATCTCCACTAGCTGATGTAGAATGAGGGGGTGTAGAGTGGGTATTATGGCTTGTGGAAACTTCCATTTACAGTCAAAGTAGCCCCTTCAATTTAGTTTCCTTTGCAACTTTCTTTGGAAGCAGTTCCCTCATCTCATACATTTCCTCTTCCATCCCTTAAGGTTTCTCTAGTCTCAGATCTCCATTCACTATTATCATGTTATGCATGAAGGATGATATTTAATCACTAGCCATGTTCATCTACCATTCACATGGCTTCTCTGGATCCATGATTGCAATTGGAAATTGCCAAGCATCATTAACATGAGGAATTTAAATTTCCCACTAACTGGTAAAGATGGTGTCTTCCTGTACTGTAGAAAAGGTTCAACATTTACGGAAAATGTGCACATTTTTATGCATGCTCATATGCCATGATAATATTTATCAACTGATTAATAACTGCATGTGTCAACAAGGTAGATTAAGCCTTGTATGCCCACAAATATGTGATAGCTGCAATAATATTTTTACTTGTATTTCACTCAAATTTAATACATGCCCAACATTGACTATGCTTCTCCATGCTTCCTGTATGAGAGATTCCATTATTATTTGAGTATTACAATTTTCCTCCTATACAATTTGAGAATTCCAACTTGCTTCACTTATACAAGACTAAAGAAGAGATCGATCCCGGATTGTGAAGAGCTCACCATAGAAGTCAGGCACCATGAATGATTACAGAAACTCATCCATAAGGGAGTCCTTGCCCCACAGGCATGCAATTAATTTCAACATTGCGACCAGGGAACATGATGATGACCTCGAGCTGTTTGATTTTATGTGTAAACAAGAGAAGGAGTTGCTTCATATTTCTAACGAATTGGGTATATATACACTCTACATTTAAACTTTATTTCCTTTCCTTTTTGTATGTTAATTGGTTATTTTTCTTTCTTCTCAAATGAAACACAATTGTATACAAAAATGAAGAAAGTGGGCTCATGATCGGGAGAATGAATGAATTAGTGCAATGCTCCCTTATCTTGTTTTCCTTTTTCTTGATATCCTGAATTCAAGAAATTTTGGATGTAGCCAACTTCTCCAGTGTTTTTTTTTGGATTTTTTTCTTGGTAACTTGAATTTTTTTATTTTTTTGATATTCCATTTGTCTACCCATCTCAATAATTCTTTAACCCGAGTTAAATTCTAGCCAAGTTCCTGTTATAAAATTATATATTACAGAGCAATGCAACACATAAAATATGCGGAAAACACAAACACATAAAACACATAAAAACTAGAGAGACACAGATATATGTGGTTCACCCAATTTGGGCTACGTCCACCCCAAACAACCAACCCTTCCTTTATATTATCCAGCAAATTGAAGAGACACAACCTACAACAGATCCGTTGTAATATCCTTTGTTCTCTCATAGTCTCCCCATTTATTTCTCGCTCTGAGAATACACATACAATACACAGCCGCAATACAATACCCTCATACAAAACGAGGGGTTTACATCTAGGGAAAAAACCCTAAATTAAACATAACTTATACCGTTAGATCATCTGCCTAATGAACTTCCCAGATTGACTAGAAATTACAATACTTTTGCAAGGCAATTTTACATCTGTTTTTAGCTTTGGGGGTGCTGCCCTCGAAACCCCTTGCCAAGGGGGGGCTCCATAAAGTCACAACCACCCCCCCTAGACACCCCAAGCAACGTTTAATTACAAGCAACATTTCCGCCCCATTAATAACAGGGGTCCAACACTGTGATACAAAATAAAGAATATAATTAGGCTCCACACCCAACAGTTCCATTGATTCTTTTGGATTGCAAAGGCTATATTATTTTGAGCTGGTGAAGCTCATGGTTGAAAACATAACTCATGCTTATTAAGCATACACATGTTGTTGCAATTGTAGTGTTTTGGGAGGTACATACTGATATTTATGAATTTTCATCATCATGGTCCAAGAAAGGAGGTTGAATAATGAAAGTCCATTAATCTCCCTTATGTGTAACTTGAAGAGATGAAAAAATATAAATGAGATCATTCAAAGTTACTTTTGATCACATAGTGTCATTTCTTCTTTATGGCAGATAGCCTTTTAGAAATTTTTAGACAACTTATCAAGAAAGGTTTTCTAAAATTAGTTTGATATCTTCCTTAGCAATCCTATTGTTGTTCCCCATCAATGCATAGTTCAATTTTAGACGTTGGTACTTTGGCCAGGCTTACGAGAAATAGCCTAAATATCTCTCTACAAAAAATAGTGTATTGGAGAGAGCCAAGGGGAATTTCTAACTGAAAATACCAAGTTAATATGTTTCATTGATCCCATAGGCCAGAGAATGACCATTCATTGACCACATTGACCACTCGAAACCCACTCTCTATATTCTTGTGCCAATAGGCATATTACCACAAATATTCTAACCTTATTATACGTGATAGTAGGCAGCCAAGCACTCTCAAGGCACAAGATTCAAATAAATAGATAAGAACATACTTGGTAGAAGTTAGTAGACACCCATGAGGCATGAGATTCAAATCATAGGAATCAAAACTATCATCATACTTTCTTAGGAATTATAGTAGCTACCTAAACACCTTTGAAGCATCAAATCCAAATGATAACTCATCTAGTGTAATAGTATCCATAATAAATGAATAAATGAGAACATAGTTGATATAAATCATCCAAGCACCTCCCAAGCATGGCATCGACATAATAGGAATTACTTCTATAATCATATTTTCTTGTGCTTGGTCCTAGTTACCCACGCATCCCCAAGGAATGAGATTCAAATGATTTCTTATCTACCTTAACATATTCATAATAAGAAGAGCATAATGATAGTAAGTGTTGGCATCTTAGAGACATGATATCTAAATGAAATCTAAATGAATACCATCCCCATCTAGATTACAGATTGTAGGAATATTCCAAAATTTGATGGGAATGAGCGAGGTAAACATTTGACTTCACTTCTGTCTTTAAAATTTCAGAATATTCTCAGAATATGAAATTGAATTGAGTTTAATCCTAAAGGATATTTATTCCAGTTGTCAACTATTGCAAGAGTGTTGTCACTGCTAGTAAAAATGGAACTTGAACTTTGTTTCCAGTGAATCATTTACTTTAACTTTAGATCACAATCTCATGTCCCTCTCCACCCAAATTCTAGTTAAAAGGAATGCAAAATGAAGAAGCACAACTTATTTATTTTAATCCTTGATTCCCTTGATAAATAATTCCATTTTATTATCTTTGAAATATTTTGCAAAATAATACATGCAGTTATGGTTTTATCTTCGTAATCCATTCTTTGTCGGTGACATTAAGCAATTAAGTATTTGAATCACTCTGTTGGAATAATGGTATGCTTTTGTATATTACTCTTATTTACTACAACATTTGTAGATTTCAGATTTCTGTGGTATGAGTTTTTAGTTGTTCAGTTCAGAATCTCCACAGTAAGCATTTTTGTGTCTACGTTTCGGGTCTAGAACAAGACCCATCATCAGGACAAATCCTCATGATGATGTGTCTTGTTCTAGACCTGAAACGTAGACACAAAAATGCTTACTGTGGAGATTCCGAACTCAACAACTAAAGACTACAACATGTTTCAACAATATTAGAGTGTAGCAAGCCCAACTACATCCATTTAAAACATGCCACACATTTTTTTTTCTAGAAATAGTTCTCACAAAATATGGATTTAACTATAAAAGGAATGATTCTTCAAACATTGTAAACCATTAATGGAACTTGGCAGAGACGAGACAATTATAAATAACTGCGAGTTTTTATTTTGATACTACAAAATTGGTGTATCAACTTGTTAATATTTGGGTAAAAATTAGTAATCCCTTGTTCAATAGAAATTCAAAAAGCTTAGATTTTTGGACTTCAAAAGAATATTTCATGGCATATAGAGGTAGGACATGAAAAACATAGACAATAGAAAAACATAACTTACTTAGAAGTCCAGTTAAAAACTAGAAGGCAACTATATTTTGTTGATTCAAAGGAACAAGGTAAGAATAAGGGGAAGACCCCTAAATTAGCTGTAAAGGAAGTTTCAAACTGTTTAAGGAGCTAATCCATCTCTTTGGGATTTTTTCCATGGAAAATGCAGCAACAAATGATGCTAGGAATGTTTGATCCCATGGCTTGAATTTATCATGGTATTTGAATTTTCAAGGAGCAAAAAATTGAGGAAAGGAACCATAGCTTAAATTCTAGTGCCATTAAACTCTCTGAACAAGATGAGCCAATTTAAGTGGTCAAAAATGAGGGGTCATGCATGGTAAAGGTGGAAGAAGAAAAAATGAGGGGAATATCCCCATGGTGGCACTTAGTCTGAAAGTTAGAAATTCCTCTTAAATCTAAAATCTTTCTCTGGTTAGCTTTAGACCAAAAAATTTAAATTTGGGATAATTTCCACAAGATAAATATGTGGGATCCTAGAATATGTATTTTGTGTAAAGACAAGTGAGGAATCCATGGATGACTTGTTTGTTTCCTGTTTTTTGAGCTGCCCTGTGGATAGGCTGTAATATATTGATTTATTGAGAACACGAATAGAGTATAGTGCAAGTAATGATGGGCACATAGACATTGGCAATGATGAGAAATATGACAGGTGACTGATTGGTCCCATATCAAATCAACGCGGTATTCTAGTGAAAATATATAATGAGGGTGGGGATTTTTTACCTTCATTCAGTAGAATTTTGAGGAACAATCAATCATATATTAGATTATGAAAGGATGCATGAAGTAGCCATGTAAGGTCTTAGGCTAGAGCTTCCCACTGATACCTCATCTATAACTGATTTTCCATTGCATTGTACATTCCAGACTAAGCATGAGCATTATCTCTCTCTTAGTTTTGTTCCTTCCCAAATGTAAATGCCATATATGTGTGTGTGCGCGCGCAATTTTTCATTTTTTAATGGTTGTACAATATTTCAAAAATGCACAAGAATGAGGAATACCTTAGTGCGTACATTTTTGGATATGTTGGTTTGAACCATCAAAGTATGGTTGTAGGTGTAATTTAGTGCACATCGATGAGTTGTTTGTGAGTGTATGGATTTGTAAATTCAAATAGAACATAGAAGGGGTTGTAGGCACCCACAACCCTTTGAATAGAGAATGTGGGGCGCTGAGCTAATACAAAGTGTAATCGATGCTCAAGGATGATTCATTTGATCATAAACATAACTTAAAAGGGGATGTAGGTACCCACTACCATTTGAATAGAGAGTGTGCAGTACAGAGCTAATACAATGTAAAAAGAGCACCAACAAATTAAAATATATGTGAATGTTGTACTGGTATCTAATTCCTATGAACAAAGACTAAAAAACGATGCAATTCTGGGCTGGTTCTTGTAATTTACACAACATACAAGCAGTGAATTAAAACCAACGATCTACAATTGAAAGAATGGGCTAGATGCCAACCAACAATGCTATGGAATATATTTCAATGCTCTGGGTGTCAAACAAAATTAAATCATGGTACTAGAATTAATTAATGCATGAACTAATCAAGCATACGAAAATAATGTTCATACATCAATTAATCCTATAGATAACGAAATTTTCCCTAGAGAAAACGCAATGGAAAAGCTCCAACATAAAATGCTTTGTTCAAGATTTATTCTCAGCAGCTGAATTACAAGGGTGTTTTGGCTCTTTGGAGGATTGTAGATCAATTTCATCACACTCTTTTCAGACTCATGAATCTTGACAAATCACCGCTGTAAAAAATTTACTCCTGTAGACTCTTCTATAAAACTCCCCACTCCCCCATACTCCTTTGAAACTCCTCAAGAATGTTAGATGGGTGGACAAATTAGAGGAGTATAAAGTTTATCAACTTTATTGTGGATTTCCCTAAAGGAACCTTGTTATTGCAATCCATTGATGCATACTTGCATATAAAGGATGAAAATATGGTATATTAATCTTTGGATGATGTTGTGGAAGAAGTTGAAGTTAAAGATATTGTCCAAGAAATCATAGATTCCAATAAATGGTATTCTATTGTAAATAATATGGAGCTCACTAAATGATATCCTATTGCAAATAAAATGGAGCTCAAATCAATGTAAGGATTTTCTCCCTCCATTGTTATTCATGGTTGAATTGATAGGGAAACCCCTTTAATCCTAATTGAACATATTTTAAGAGGAGAAATCGAAGGTACAAGCAAGTATATGTGAGGCTTCCAACGTACCTCTCTTTTATTTTGTATGCTTATGGTATTATGATAGAGTGGTTATGCTTATGGCATTATGATAGAGCGCCTAGTATTTTTATTGCTGGAAATGATCTCTTTTTGTAATATACTAGGGAAATTTTCTATTAGGGATTTCAGATAAGTACGGTTTCAATTTTTTTATCAAACAAATATTCCATTCAGTGGTAAAATATACTAAAACAATACCATTGTTTCACAATAACATTCAACAATATTGCAATAGTCCAAAAATGCCAATACCATCCAGGTTCAAAATTTTGGTACAATGAGTTCCACAGGCTCAAATAATGTGCACATAAAATCAAACTATACTGGTCCACACTTTGAAACTATTCTATTACCACTATCTAGAATACACCCAAGCGAATGTCCCATCATCTAGTTAAATTGATAACAAAAATTCGATTTAATTCACAACATCCTAACTGGCACAGGTCCACACTCCAATAAGCTTGGGTCTGCTATAAAAATTCCCTATGTGCCTCCACAGATTCCCTAATGCGTTGTTACTGGTCTACATTGGGATCTTCCCTTCGTGCTTCCACAAAATCTTTATTATTTTGTTACGGATCCACACCTTGCATCAGGGGTTCTAGATCGTGGACTTTCAGCTTCAGAAAATACTACAAAGACATCCAATGAAGAACAATATGCCACAAAAACCACGAGTTCGCTTCTCTGACAAGTCTCTCTATCTAATATACCTTGGTTTGTATGACCTCCTTGTTGTTTTCCCGTGATATTGGGTATATGACAGAATCTTAGAATCTCTTACACTACCAAACCAACAATCACAAAGATACTACTTTGCACAACATAATATAAACAATAGTAAATATACTAGTGCACAAAATATGGACAAATTTTTACAATTTCAAACCAACTTTGTTATATTAATCAAACTAAATAATGCAAGAATAGCCCTCATACATCCACTAGTACAAGAATGAAAAACTAGGGCTTGGTGTCATTCCATCAACAACCAATCTGCCGTCAACAATATAATCTAACCATCTGACAGATGTAGTCGACTCTCTTATCTCCTCTCAGTCATACCGTGTACCTACCTGGTCCTTCAACTCCCAATCTACAACTCCTGCCTCTATCAATGTTCCAAGTCCATATAGGCACTAAACTTCGGCTATCAATCTACTCAATACTTGTGCCTTAGTCCATCAAGGGAGCAACACATTGAGACTCTTGTCGAATTTTTCACAACTCTATTTGTGAACTAATCTCAATCTTCCCACTACTGCTTGTCAACAACTCAAGGACTTCAACCCACTATGGTCTTTATGCGCTGCTCTAATGAAGACCAAAATAAGGCACACATGGCTACCATCTATCACTGCAAGATGTCCATTCCCCACAAAGAACATGGGCTAGGAGGAATTTCCATCATCTGCTGTAGAAGTGCCTCTCCACACATAAGTCTAGGGCCGCACAAACTGATCCTGGTTGATCAGACCCGTGAGCTCAACAAATAACACTCTAGAAACCACCTAGGCCCATGAATGTGGTTCACATCGGGCTCCAAATTTGGCACTATCACGTTGTTCTCCACTGGACCATAAATTCCCAGTGCAATGTCCATACTTGGTCCACTCTCACGTTGCCCTCCAACAGACCAAGAGTGAGCAATCATGTTGTAGTATTTTCTCCTAGTTAGGGCTTCCAACACATATGTAGACCCTTCCACATGGTTGTTAAAAAAATCCTCAATCAGTCCTCTCTTAGAACACCCATCCACTAGCATCCAACCATCAACCAAGATGACATCTACAACTCCCTACTGCTTCCACCTTGCCTTCTGATCTATGTATGTAGCAGTTTGGTTAGGGCATACCCAATAACCCCAAATCCTTACAAAAATAATTGAATCTCCTTCTCCAATTTGGCTGCTACCTATGTTGTCCATACAAGGCTCCTTAAGCATTGTACTTGGCCTTGGAAAAATTCACAAGACACCCTCCTATACTCCACCCATAACAATAACATAAAAAATTTCCATAGTACAAGAATATACCATTATTTGGGTTGTGACCTCCTTTAGAAGTATGTATCTAGGAGAGAAGGTATCTCTACCCCTCTCACAAACATCCTCAATGTGTTTTTGTAGCAGCCTATTGTTGCATTCGAAAACAATGCCAACACCCACACATAAATAAAACAATCTTCAATACTTACCTCTGTCTTACGGTATGATCTGGTAGGAATTATGCTATCATGTTGGTCTTGAGTTAGGCCTCCAATATTCCACGATGTCACCTTAAAGCCTATGACATCCGCACCCTCTTTCTGAATAAATCCACACCCTAAAAACATAGATACTCTCCATACACGTGCTTCTTCCTTCCCTTGCTTGCTGCCTCATATCTGCACCAAATCGCAGAGGTTTCTTGGATGTTGAATGATCCTTGGATATGTCTAAATGCCTCACACTTGACCTAAATTTATATGCATAAAGTGGATCCAACAAATTTGTCTATGGGCACCATTTTGAACTCAAGATGACTTGCCCAACTAGACAAATTTACCCATAATATCTTCAAAAATTAATATCTCTTCAACAACAACTAAGACATGGAGGATTCTCGATGCGTTGGATTCATCTCGTCATCTATTATCATCCTCATCCATCACATGTTGTAATTTCATCACGGTTTTGACCCAAACATCGATGGGTGCAAAACCCCAAGCATGGGTTTCAAGCCCATAAGGCCACTTGTGGAGCTCCTTCCTCCAATCCTTCAATCCTCAAGGCTTGGAGTACCTCCCAAGCTACAAAAAGAAACACTCCCTCTCAGAAATGGAGTTACTTCCAAGATTAAGAAGTCTCCATTAATATCATCATTGGAAACACTAGCCCATATGGTATCAATCACTGCAACATACCCTATGGAATGAACCCGACAATCTAGGTAATGCCTCTGCCTCATCATATTTGAACCTGAAGGTCCAATCCTCAATAAGGCTTCTCCTTTTGAGGCTAGACTCCCTTTGAGCCTACATGATCTCCACTGGCTCAATCCTGCAAGCACTCATCCTCTTGGATCAAACTCCACTTGTGAAAATACCTACAATATTAGATATGCAACAATATGATCTAAAGAAGACTCTAGCATACAAATATTCAATCCATCACATGAAGCCATCTCAATCAACCTGATCTCATCCATGCCAAACCAATCCTCGAATTGTCCCAACCATCCATGAAAAATCAACGGAAGTCCATGATCAAAAATTTGCCCTACAACAAACAGTTGTTCACCAGGCTCACAACCAATCCACCAGAACTCCTAGCCAATCTCGCTTCCAAGCCAGTCAAGACCACATCTCCATGTATTTAGCTAAACCCTCTGCTCCATGATCTAAACACCCACAACTACCTCTGATTTGCTTTGCTGTGCACACTTTGAGTCACTTTCCCTCAAAGTAGCTCAAATAGGCTCTGATACCATGTTTTTTTTCCATGATCTTGTATCTAGGATAGAATCTTAGAATCTTTGACACTACCAAACCAAGAATCACAATGATACTACTCTATACAACGAGATATAAAAAATAGTTCCAGGTTAATGTTGCTAGCACCCATAGACTTGCTTTTAGTCCCAGGTTTTGAATCCAAAGGAAAACTCAGCTTGCTCCATTGAGGCAAGGAATACTTCGTTGCTCCTTTAAGAAGAGAAATTTATGTGCTGAAATAAAAAACAAAAAAGAGTTTTTCTACCTTCCAGATGGTTTTCCTATGCTAGAACAGAATAAGAAAAAATAGAAAATGTTTCAACTAGGGTGGAATATTTCACCACTGAAATTGACAAGAAAAAGGAATCTTAAAACTCGCAAGGCCTCAGACTCAATAGAAAATAGAGAGAAATGATCCAATCCAATGATTATAAAAAATAATTCATCACTCTTGTATTTATATATTTCCTTGAGGGGTCTCTCCTCCTTAAATGATTTAGTAAATTTCACTCCAAACCCCAGTTTTGGGTTTTTTTGCCTAGTTGCCCCAAAACTCGCCTAGAATTGGAAATTTTTGGGGTTTTCCCCTTTATTGAGGACCCTAGCCTACAAGGATCAATAATTTAATTTTTTCCTTAGGAAATTAATTTTCCGGGGTTAGCAGTTTGTTTATAACTTCACAAAATCAAAATGGTGTGAAGAAGAAGTTGATGTTTCTTAAGTGGTTTGGGACATAAGGTATACTTAAAATTTTGATACAGGAGATATCATAAGCTTCAAGGTGTATCAAATGTATTCTCAAGTGGTAAATAAGAACCAAATTAATTTTCAAAAAGAGATGCATTGTAATTATTAATTTCAAAGAGTGCTACAAAAATATTTTTCAGTGCCTACAAGTGCGCTATAAAAATATTTTCCAGCACTTAAAGCAACACTTTGTTTTCTCCCTGTTTTAGTCATCATGTTCAAGGGAAGTTTCCAAAGAATTGGAAATGAATTTTTGAGAACCAAAGGAGGTTTTTTGTGGAAACAGATGCATATACAAAAAACTCTCTCAGTTTTTATGCATGTGTCATGGTTTGGAGGATACAAAGGAATATTTGTAGCCATTTTTCGTAGATTTAAATATTCAATGATTTCATGTTTTAGTGGTTAACTTTGGGCGTGATTTCCTAGAAGGTGGTGATGAATTTAAGAAAAAGAAGAAGAGGTTTTTGTTGGGAACATGCTTATTTACAAAAACATCTTTCAGTTGTGCAATAGTTGTCATGGTTTGGAACAAATGAATGCCTCTTTTAACCCTAGTTTTCAGGAATTTTCCAGATTTATTTTTCTAAAAATAAACTCATTGACTCTTGTTGATAAGCCACCTCATCAATTCAACTTGAAGATTAGATATAACCATCTCCATGATTATCTCCATCAAAAAACTAAAAATGTTTTAATATGTTTTCAGATCCATTTCTTTTGGATGTTGATGATTATTGTAATTAAGAATTTCCACGGATTGTGATCTGAAACCTATGTAGTGTTTCTATAAGTTAAATGTAAAAGGTTGGATTTTCATGAAAAGATAGATATTGTCTGTGTGTTTTTCAAATCTATATACAATTTACAGTTTCCAAGATGAGAAGATTTATGATTATTGACACAAAGATTCATGTGATGGTTGTTCCTAGTCTGTATTTTCTATATGTTTTTAGTATTTCCTTCTATTATGCCATTTGAATGTTTATATTCTAAGGTTTTTAGTATTTCCTTCTATTATATTTATTTTTATCCATTATCCTTGGAGACAATTCCACCTATCCCGTGAAAGGGATAGGGACTGTGACCCTTCATCTACATCAAGGTCAAGTCCTCTGATTACAATATGTGTTGTATGTACCTGACTTGAAGAAGAATCTAGTGTCTATGTCGACAATGGAAAACAAAGGATTCAAGGTGGCATTCATTGATGGAAAGGTACACATTTGGAAGAGGAACTTCAATGAAGCATTCACTCTTGGTTTTAGGGTTGAAACGCTCAATCAGTTTAGAGGAAGCCTGCTGGGGGCCATGAGATGTAACACAAATCTTCAATCCAAGCTATGGCACTGAAGGTTTGCACACCTTTATTACAAATCCCTTCCCGAAGCATGGAAGGTGGTGACAGGGATGCCCGATTTCAAAGATGATCATGAAGGTGTATATCAGGGTTGTGCCGAAGGAGAGCATACAAGGGGACCATTCCCCTAAAGTGTGACGAAGACATCTGATATTTTACAATTGGTTCATTATGATCTATTTGGTATGCTGCCCGTAATATCCTTGGGAGGATGCCTATATTATATAAATTTTATAGATGACTTATCCCGCAAAACTTAGATATACTTTTTGAAGAAGAAGGATGAAGCATTCAAGTAGTTCCGCACCTTCAAGGCCTTGGTTGAAAATCAAACAAGGAAGAAGATCAAAATTTTTAGGAACGGTAATGAAACCAAATATGAGTCAAATGAATTCAATGACTATTTCAGGGAAGCTGGCATTAAGAGGGAGACCACTACTGTGTATACTCCCGAAAAAAATAGTGTTATTGAAAGGAAGAATAGAGCCATTTTGGAAGCTGCCCGTGCCATGCTCTATGACCAAGGTCTTCCAAAGTTCCTATGGGGAGAAGCTTCCAACACCGTTGTGTATGTTCAAAATAGATGCCCACATCATCCATTGGACTCCAAAAATCCCAAAGAAGTCTTCTCTGGTAAGATGCCTGATGTCTCTCATTTTAAATTTTTTGGAAGTCTCGTATATTTTCATGTGCCGAAAGAAAAGAGAAGCAAATTGGTTGATTTTTGGAAGAAGGGAATGTTTTTGGGCTATAGTGAAACCTCGAAGGCATATAGAATCTAAGTGTCTAGTCAAAGAGAAGTGGAGATATGCCATGATGTCACCTTCGACAAAGATGTTTCCCTTAGGAAGGTTAGGAATATTCCTACCTCAAAGGAGGACGAAGAAGAAGAAGAAGCAGGGGAGTAGGAAGAGCCGAAGGATGAAATGATGCCTGACGTTGAAGGTCTTATGGATCCTATAGATCTGCCTTATTTAAATAAAAGAAGACCCTCATCTCTTAGAGACACTCTCAAATATTCCAAGAGATATTTTGCTCCAAGGGGAACATTACATGAAATTAAGAAGCCGAATAGGTACCAAGGATACCTAGCATCCATGAGCACCATTGTACAATATGAGCCTAGAACATTTGAAGAAGCCATGAAGAATCAAGTTTGGAAGGATGCTATGCACACAACCAATTACTGAAGTGACACTGAGTGAATGAGCTATAAGAGAGAGTCCTCTCTAGGTCGGAGGGGCCTAAAATCTTGGTTGAAAAGGTTACCTTAAGAGTCTTCACCCACAACTAAGAGGAATTCTTGAGTGATAACACCATGGAACATTACACTTTTCAAGTTAAGTCTCCCTACATGAGAGGAGACTATGTGTGAGGTTCTTAATGCTCCTTATCCCGTAATGTCATCTCGAATACTCGAGGAGTATTATGTTATAGATTTGATGTTTGCACATGAAAATGGTTCATTTAATCATATATGAGTTTGTCCCATAGGGTGGATGCTATAAAATTTGTCTCTTGAATTCCTTCACTCATAAAAAGGATATTTTATTTTATTTTATTTCATGTTTACATCTCATTGTATTAGTTTCATAAATTGAGGGTGTTGGCTTAAAAATAGAAAGTGATCAACTTGTAATCCAAGTTCATGGAAGACAAAATCAGGACGGTGGCTGCAAGGCAAGTGCACCTATTTTAAGTTGTTGGAGAATAGAGTAAACATTGAAGTAAGATTTTTAATATTGTGATTGTTTTGCTATCTCTATTTGAACTCTAGCTAGTATGAGAGATTAGGAGGAAGAGGACAGATTTCATTCACTAGCAATCAAAAATATTAATGTGTGATTGAAAATACATGCCCAAAAATTCACTTTCTATCTTCCTTATTTTCCGAGGATACATTTTGTTGTTGCTTCGAACTAGACGGATGTATTAATGTCCTTGGAAAGTACATTTTGTATTATAGTAGACTGGAAAAAGGGAGGGAAGGATCAAAGGAACTTTATGCAAATGATTTATTTTGACAATTTTCAAATCACAATTTTGAACCGGGTGAGGCCTGCCAAGCTACAATGCATGGTACTCAAATGTCTCTTATTAAAATTTGGAATAATAAAATCAGGGCTCTGGCTTTGATAGGATGAGTAGCTAAAACATGAATGCTAGAAAGAAAAAATTGCATAAATATACAGTGCACTGTGGTTGATGAATTTGCCTTTAAAATGAGGAGGGCAATCTTGATCTCTCTCTGCGTAGCTTGTAAAAAAAAACCAAATTGAATAGTGTTGAAAGCAAAAGAAAAATTTGCAGGAATAAACCCTATAAAAAGATACCCTAATTCCTCATTGTCGCCAGAGAAACAACAACAAATATGATATTCATGAAAAGATGAGTTATGCGGGCACTGGCACTAAATGTCAACTCCATCTCCATCTCCATATCCATCCGAAAAATGATGATTTCAAACCATTATCCTAATGCTTTGCAATACAAATGATCATAGGGTCGAATCCAAATTGGGTATTTCGATCTGAATGGAATAAAATAGAGAGAGGAGAAAATGTATCCAAAATGTAGTGTAACCATGAAACTAAGCTTCCAGGAAAAGAACAAAGGATCTGAAAAATAACAATGCAACTTTTTACCGAGACAAGTGGTTTACGCAAACCAATATGAATATCACAACCTATACAAAAAGGTTTACGCAAACCAATATGAATATCAAAACCTTTTTGCAGATATACAAAAAGGTTTACACAAAAAAATATGAATATCACAACCTTTTTGCAGCAGTTCTTTGTGTAGCTTATAAAACACGAACGTTGGAAAGAAAAAATATGCATACAGATACAGTGCCAAGTAATTGATGAAATGTAGTTGATGAATTTACCATTTAAAATGAATTTCGAGGGTAATCTCGAGCTCTCTGTTTGCCTCGTCACTCCCTTCAATCACCGAGACATACCTGTAGCATTACAGAAGGAATCCATGATGTCTCTGAATGCATTCATATCGCTGAGTGAGTCGTCCAGGAAGATAAGTACATCATAAATGAAAAATAGATGTGTGAGAAGTGTATATCCTCCACCCATTTTATGAAAATGTTCATTAATCCCAAAAGTCTTCATGACTCCTTCCTCCCGCCCATTTTATGAAAATGTTCATTAATCCCGAAAATCTCCATGACTTCCTCCTCTCGCCCGTTTTATGTCAAATCCAATTTTAGGTCAAGAATTGGTTTCCATAGTGTCATATTTCTATTATTAACCCTTTTTTTTGGGTGATGAAATAGATTAAATGTTTTTCCTAGTCTCCATTTTAAGAAAATTATAACTAATTTTTTTATACTTTCTAAAAATTTAATAAATTGTTTTTTTTAATATTCTATATCAAAAAAAAAATTATTAACTATTTTTTAATAATAATTTATATTAAAAAATTAATTTTGTTATAATTTTTTAACACCCTATGTTAAAAAAATAATTGTGTGTGGATAATTTATAATCAATGTATTTAATATTGTAAAGTGTAATTCAAAAAAAAAATTAAGTTGAGATAAAAATATTAATATTTGTTTGTAAATATTATATTTGTACTCGAAAAAGATAGTGTAAAATATGTCACTATCATGGTTTACTAAACTTATTTTTTCAACATTGAGGGGATGAGATTTACTAAACTCATTTCTTCAACATTGAGGGGATGAGAAGTTTTGACAACCTCAAAATTCAAGTTTTTCATTTTGCCTTTGTGAAAGAAAGGAAAACAATAGGATAAATACCCAAGAAATGGCTATTAATGATTACACTTTTTTGTTGAATTTTATATTCCAATTTTTTAATTTTTTTTTCACAATACCTTTAACTTTCACTCTAGTGGTAAGATTGAGCCATGTGGAATGTTTTGAGGTTTCTAAATCATAAATTGATTCAAATGATCATCAGGAAGAGGCGGTAGTCATTAATGCTCTATCTCTCAACGCCATTCATGCAAACTCTGATATGCCTATGAACACCATCCATGAAAACTCATATCCTCATTCGCAAGTCATCATTTTGGAATAAAATGTCCACTAAGAAAGTGGTTTTAGTCTTTGACTTTGGAAGGAATTTATCTTGTCTAGTGATCGTAGTTTATTTTGTTAATTTTGCAAGATCTTACTGCTTGTCTCCTATATTACCTTTACTCTACCTTTTTGTATGTCTATAGTCCACATTCCTCCAAATACGCTGTAAGGTAGATACTTTTATAAAGTTTGCTAATGGTAGTTTCCGCTATGTGTATGGTAATACTGGTGGACGAATGATCCTCCAAGTCAGATGATGAAATGAAGGGCTCCCAAATGTAGTATTTTATGTACTACTTTTTGCTATCAACAGTGTTAGAAGAGTTTTTTGCTAACTCATGAGTCTATTTTATTTTTTTTGTTTTTAGGATTAGACTTTGTAAATTTCAAAAAATTTCCAGTAGTTCCTGTTTTATCCCTTTTTCAGATAGTCTGTTTTAATTATGTTTGTGTCTGTTTTTATTTAATCCAATGCTACCAGAAATTCCTGTAACTTCCCCTGTTTTTTAAAAAATAAAAGAAAAAGCGCCCATGTGTTCTTGTTTAAAATACATTTTAAATATTTTTATTATGATTTAAATCACGTGATAGGAGTGGTATACGGTCAGTGATATAAAGTATAAGTCGTGGTTATATGTGTAGTGTCTAGGTGTCAATCCATAGTAACACAGCCAATCATTGATCTCGTCTTGTCTGTTAGCCGAGTTGGTTTAGTTTCATGTCAAAGTATGTGATTATCGATTGGAAAAGTTCGTGGATCCGCAGGTTGAATGCAATGACCGTTTGCTTGGTCACGAATAGACGCCGCCAGAAATTTAGGCCAATAATTAGCATACAGTGGAGGTGACTTCCAGTCACAGATCCGTTCATCTTTAGCCACCTATAACATGCCATATGAATCTATGTAGCCAACTGAAGACCATAATTTCTATTACATGGTGAATACTACGGTCAAGGATACTTACCATAATGAAAATCTATTACATGGGATGTTGAACTAATGAAGTTATTTTAAACCACTGAGAAAGAAGGAAAAAAATTAGTTGTGATCTTAGCTATTGGAGAACAAGATTTTTTAGAGTGCAACTTGAGGAAAGAGTCTTAGATTTCAAATAGAATCTCATAGGAAGACACAGCAAAACCTGTTAGGTGAGCTATTCTATTAGATTTCATCAGACCAACTTATTAATTACTAAATATAACTGACCTAGTGTATGCAAATTCAAACGTGAGAAGGTTTCTTGTTCAAGAAGGGTGGTATTCTATGTGATCAAGACTGGGAAGCTCTCACTTAGGAGTAGCTCAGGAGTTTCCAAGTTCTTTCAACAAGAAGCAACCATCTATGGTCTTAAATTGAAGGTATCAGAAGATTCAATTGCTGAGGCATTCAAACTTCCATAGGAAGGCGAAAGGTGTTTTAAAGGTCAATTCATCATTGGAGGATACCTCAAAATTTTCCTCAAAGATGGACACAAAGATCCCAACTGGGCCAAAGGAATTCCCAACTATTTTCTCAAAAATGAATGGGCAGAATATGTTAAAATCATCAAGATTTCCCTCACTTGTGAAAGGAGGTATACTGTAGTGTTTCTTTATCATATGAGATTTCTGTTTCATGTTGCAGGTATGAAGACCCTCAATTTGCCATACTTTTTTCTGAAGAGCCTGACAAAGAGGTAAGCCAAGGTTCAAACACAAATTGCTGCTTCGTAATACAACTTATATCATCAAGATCTCATTAAGGTGTTAGTTGAAGAAGAGCTAAGGAAAATAAATCAAACATGGGACCATTTCTTGTTTTACAGGGCAGGCCAACCTACACCTACACCTCTAGCTCAACTATCTCCAGCTTCACAACAACACCCTCAGCTTGCAAAAAGAACAAAGAGAAAGGCTAAGAAGGAGAATATCCAGAAGACTAAGTGTAGAAAAGAAAATACTCCTTCAGTCAAGGTTGAGAGGAAGTTGGAGAAAGGAGAGAGCTCATCAATTAATAAGCCTAAATCCATGAATATGGTGCCTCCCATTTCTCCTTTTCCTAATATCCACACTAGAGCTCGAAGAGGAAGGACTGCAACTACAGAAAAATCTAAAACACACGTGCTACCGGAAATTCCGGAAGTAGACATTCAACAGAAGATGCAGAAAGAGTATCAACCCACAAAGTATGATGAAGAGATCCTCAAAGATGCAGGATATGAGATCCATAGTAAGAGAAAGAAAGAGGAGACCAAACCTATTGCTGGAACTAGAAAAAGACATACCAGAGACAACAAAAAGTTCAGGCTCAAGTCTAGGGCTTTGCACAATCCAAGTTTATTGATAGAGGTCATTGATGTAGAAGGAAAATTTGAAGGGTTAAAGACTAACAAGTCCAAGAAGAAATATAAAAACAGAACCCCTTCAGATCAACAAACAAAGCCCTAAAAAAGAAGAAAGATCTAAAAGGGTTCAAAGAAGGAAAAGGCCACAGTAAAGAAGCAGCCATAAGAACCACAAGATCAAGATCAGCTGTTGACAACACGTCAGACTTGGACAAACTTGCTTAATTTGCAACCCACATGGAAGAAAGGTAAAAATGTTTCTTGATAAAAAAACCTTTTTTGCTTATCAAGTGCAATTTTGAACAACAACTAAAATTTAAAAGTGTATAAGTCTACACAGGTTTTTTAGTGTTTTTTGTACATTTTTGAAAAAGAAATAGAGCACTACCAGAAATTTCGGTAGTGTTACAATTTTTGCGTAGTTACAGGTTGTTACCGAAATTTCCGATAACGCCTGTTTCAAATATTTTTTGACACATGTTCGCAAAATTTCCGAGCCAGTTCAGGAAAGATATAACAAGTGATGGTGATAAGTAGTTATGAGGTTATTGGAGGTCATATTTAATGAAGATACGTGGTTATTTAAGAACCAAATACACGGGGAGACAAATCAAGAGAAAAAGGGGCAACATGTCAGCATACTCAGCAATTCAACCCAAATTCTCTTCTCTTCTTTCATCTACATCTATATTTTTAGTTAGATTTCTATGGGATATTGTTTTAATGTCCTATGATAGCTATGCGATGTTAGGAGTAGTGTTTCCTTATTTTTAGAAGAGATGGAGTTGGTGCCTCTATTTCTATATATACCATTTCCAAGTTGGATGTTGGTCTACCTGAAGACTTAATATAATAAAGAAAATCCTTTTTTCACTTCATGCTGGAGGATTTTGTGGCTCAAGAACTATATAATGTATGGTGTGTTTTCTCTCTTTGTTAATTTCTTCTAATTTATGAGTTGCAACCGCTAGTAAGGTGTGAATAAGAATCTGTTAAAGGATTTAATAGTAAATTATCTTCTTTCCAACTTCCTTCAAATCATATATGTGTTGTAGAACATGTTAGTGAAGATTTCATAAAGGATTTGTGAAATACTTTATGCATGTACTCTACTTTCTGAAAGTTGTTTACTTTGCATAAAACAAAGTTTGTGTAAAGAACCATCATTATAAATGTGTGATTGATTTAGGATATGAATATTTCCTAGAGTAAGTACCATCTATCCTTCTCCTTTAATTTGTTACACTCTGCTCCCTATACTACCAATTTACCCATACAATTTATACTTGCCACAACTTGCCAAATGCATGAATGTCTTCAAGAATAAAAAATCATTTCAAACTCTTTAAGAAGCCATTCCACCACTAAAAATCCTTTAAATTTGAAATGAACTATGATGTGTAAGGCTTACTCCTTTTACAGTCAAGGAGTGACTCCTTGCGCTAAAATTTTTGGCGCCGTTTCTAGAGAGGCGAATTGAAGTTTATCCCTGGGTGGATGGCAAAGTTATAAGTATGGTTCTGAGGTGTATAGTTCCAGTTTTATTTTTAGACTGCTTTACACCTGACGACTCCATTGTTGAATTTCTAGATCCTAGAAGGAATAGAACCAGGGCTAACCCATATTCCCCTTTGAGAATCATAGTCCCTGATCCTGAAAAGCTAATCAAGAAAAAGAGTAAACGAAATTTTACTACCTCTACTATTGTATTCTCAAAGGCTATCCCTAAAGAAGTCCTGCAAACTTTATCCCCTGATTTTACAGAAAATTCTGTACCTCCCATGTTTTCCAACCAACAAACAATATCTACATCAAAATTTGGTGCTTCATCATCTGCTGTTCACAATCCACCAATTTTTGTTCCACAAATTCCAACAACTCATAGCATGGGAGGTCTAATCCCACCCCCTAACTGGATGGATGAAATTGTTGCTGCAAGGTATGTCCCTTTGGTTTTACCTCAGCTTATGAATGCATTACTTGTAGGAGATTATCTCAAATACATGCCTAATTTTAGTGGTGAGGGAGAGGTAACAACTGAAGAACACCTTGCTGATTTTTATGCCTATGTTGACAATCTGAATATTGAGCATGAAGATGTCTGGATAAGAGTTTTTTTTTAGAGCCTTGAGAGTGATGTTAAGAAATGGTTCAGATCTTTGACAGCTGGAAGCATCATTGGAATTGAAACCCTAGATGATACATTTTTAAGGAAATGGGGTGATAACATTTTTTTTTTGTATTATATCATTGAATTTGGTGCAATAAAAATAAAATAAGGAGAATCAATTTTTGATTTTTCTAAGAGATTCAATAAGATGTATAGAAAAATACCTATTGAAATCAAGCCTACTGAAGCTTCTGCCAAAATCACTTATGGTGGTGCCTTTGATCCTGATTTTTGTTTATTATTGAGAGAAATAAGATCTACAACACTAACAAAAATGAAAGACAATGCACTGGAGGTAGAATATAATGTGTTAGCAACTGATAGGCTCAGAGGAGGGATTGAAAGAGAAAAAAGAAGGAAAAAAGATGGAGTTTCATGTTCAAGAACTTTTGACATAGATCCTAAGTTAGATGAGTTGACCAAGATGGTCAAGTCATTGACTACTGATATGTCCAAGCTCAAGATGGAAGCAAGACCAACTACTACTAGAAATTTTTCATTTGATTAGACTAATAGGCAACAATTTACAAGACCTAATGTTCCTCAAATTTTGTAGCGAGAAAGAAGAGATGCTGATGATCAACAAGTGCAGCCCCCTTTGCAGAATGTTATATTTGAAGATGAAGAGGAAACTGAAACGTTGGAGAAAGGTGCTGATATCAATTGTATGAGAGATAAAGAAGTGCTGATTCATCTTACACAAGAAGAGTATGAAGATTTCATGTCATATACTCAGAATAATGAAGAGATTTGTGATCATTCCATGATTGCAGCTGATCATCAAAGCAGATACAATCTCAGATCAAAGAAGATTTATGATAATTCAAAGCATGTTTCACAACCCAAGAAGAATAAGGATGGAGTTAAAATTCTATTGGAAAAGCAAGTTGCTGAACCAAGCAGACTGGAAATTCTAGTAGCAACTAATCCTCCTTCACTTGAGGTAAAAATTTCTCACAAACTACCCCTTGTTTTCAATTTTGAGAATGAGATACAAAAGAGAAATATTCTTGTTCCTCTTGTATATCTCATGAAAAATGATGATTTCAAAAAGAATTTTATGAAATCTCTTCAACCTCCACCTACCAAAGTAGCCTAAGATTTTTTTAACCTTCAAGATGACAAGCCCACTATAATTTTACATTTTAAGTATTGGTATAGTGGGCTTGTCATCTATTTCAAGATTTACAAGAAGGATGGAGGCTCCATGATCCATCCTTCTTGTGTACCAATACTACAGGAGCAGAGAAAGAACTTTGACTAGGTTGAATTATACCCGCCTCTAACATTTCTGCAATCATACGTTCAATTTCGCTCTTTTGGAAGTAAGGATATCTATAAGGCCTGATGTTTGGAGGAACACTTCTTGGAATCAAATGAATAGCATGATCATGATCGCAAATAGGTGGGAGTCCTTTGGGAGTTTCAAACATCTTGGAATGATTGTCCAAGACTTGTTGGAGATCTGCAGAAATAGATTATTTTGATGTCGGAACTTCGAGAGAGCATAATTGTGCAATTACGCCTCGTTGTTCTTTCTTTAGAAGCTTTGTCATGACATTAGAGCTTATTATCCTTCCTCGCTTCCCTTCAATACCCCGTAATTTGAATTCCTTTCCTTCTGAAAAAAATTTCATGAAAAGTTCTTGAAAATTAAAAGCTACAGTCCCCAAAGATTGTAACCATTGTACTCCTAGTACAACATCAGCACCTCCCATAGGAATGGAAAGCATTGGACTAGTCAATACATATTCCCCCATGGTTAGCTTGATATTATGACATTTCCCAGAGCAATTTATAGTTCCTCCATTTGCAACCATCACTTGGCATTCTGGTGCTGGGTATAGGAAATAATTTAATTCCTTGGCTACCTTACAATGAATAAAATTATGGGTGCTACCTGAATCAATCAACACTATTACCTTTTTCTTCTTGATCTGTCCTGCTATCTTGAGAGTTTGAGGAGTGGTAATTCCTGCCAGTGCATTACATGATATGGTCGGATTCATTTCTTCCTCTTCTATCGCTGGTTCCTGGTGTATATCCTCTTCTTTTTCATTTTCTTCTTCTTCTTCACAATCTATGTAAAATAATTTATTTTCAGCACACTTATGACCTTTAGTGTATTTGCTATCACAACTGTAGCAAAGCCCTTTTGCTCTTTTTTCTTCCAATTGTTGTGGTGTCAACCTTGCAGGTTGTGGAAATCTAGGCGTAGCAACACTTCCTTCTTTATAGAATTGAGTGGTAGGCTTCCTTGTCGCCATAATTTTACATTCAACTTTTCTTGCCAACCTGAATGCCTTCTCCAATGAATCAGGTTCCAAAACACGAACTTGATGTTGGATGTTATCCTTTAGAGTACCTAAGAAGAGATCAATCCTGTGTTCCTCTGGAATATTAGTTACCCTTATATTCAATTTTTGGAAGTCCTCAATGTGCTGCCCCACTAAACCCCTTTGTTTGAGATTTATCAATTGGCTAAAGAAGGTGTTGCTCTTTGTATCCTCATAATGTGCTATCATTTCCTCCGTAAAAATTGACCAAGTGACAATTTTTTTACGGGAGCAAAGCCATCGATACCATACAAATGTATTTTGTTCTAAATGTAAAGTTGCAATGCGTACCTTTTGTGTGTTTGCACGTTATGGAGATCAAAATATTGCTCCATCTGTAGTATCCATGTTACAGGATCCTTTCCATCAAACTTCCTCATATCCATCTTTGGAATATGGTGGTTCTTCCCGCCAACATTAGAGTTTATGAAATCACAATTAACATTTATTTTGTTCTCATCATGAGGTTCTTCTACTATCTTTTCACCATTAGGAAGCCTTTCTTGTATCAACTTTGTCAAACCTTCCATGTCTGCTTTTAGAAAATTCTTCATGTTTTCCATTTTCTCATCGATCTTAGCTTCCATGTCATCCATCTTAGATTCCATGCCAGCCTCCATGCCATCCATCTTAGCTTCCACGCCATCCATCTTAGATTGCACGCCATCCATCTTAGCTTGCCTGCCATCCATCTTAGCTTCCATGCCTTTCTTCAAAAAATCCATTTCATTTTTTGTTTCTCTTTGTGAGAGTGAAATTTGTTGCACTTACTCTTGTAATTTTGATAGATCATGTTGAAATTCTTCATCTTCATGAGTCATATTAGAGCTTTCCAAAGGCTTAATGGGTGTTGAATTCTTTTTTGGGGCCATTTTATAATCCAATACTGATATCTATTCTACAATATGCCCTTGCAATCAATTCAACTTGATTCTTCAAACAAGATTTATGCAATTCGGAAAAAAAATACACACCTTTTACTTGCTTTTGAGGAGCTCGATATTGAAATTGTATTATCTCTGTGATTGTGGCTCTTCTATATCTGAAATTCAGCACTGAAGTAGCCCTCTAAATTCTCTTTTGAATGCCACAGGTCTGACCTGATTTGGATTCTCCAAGACAAATTTGTGTCCAATCTCCCACAATGACCTAATTATGGACTGGTTCAGTAGAGCGAACTTGTACGACTTGTCACGTCTCACTGTTTTGTCCTTTGTATCTTAAATTTATAGCCAAGAAACTACAGTCTGTGTACTTGCGAAAATTTTTTACGGCACTCCAATCCGATGCCCAGAGAGAGAGTTATTGAAATTTTTCCACGATCACCTCTTTGAGATGAAATTCAGGAGCCTGAAAAAGCACTACCTTCCACAGATCATATCTCCAAAAATATTGCGAACCAAGATCTGAAATTTTTTGAAGACTTTCCTTAGGAGTTCATCTTCACACCATATGAATTTCAGATTCTGAACCTTCGTAGAAAAAAATTTATAGTGCAAATTCCACGATGACCTGTTTAGGAGCCTGAAAAAAGACCTAACTTCCACAGATCATATCTCCGAAAATATTGCGAACCAAGCTCTGAAATTTTTAGAAAATATTCCTCAGGCTTTTGGCTTCGCACCATAAAAATTTTAGCTTCTGAAACTTCGTAGAAAAAAAGTTATAGCGAAAATCCCACGATGACCTGTTTGGAGCAGCGAAACCCTAGAATCCAAAGCTCTGATACCAAATGTTGTGTAACCAGCTTCAAAAATAGAAGAAAAGAGATATCATCGCCTTAGAAATAAGCCACTTCGAGGGGGCAACCTCCAATACATTAAATAAATGCACAATTCTTGCATGATACAATTTACAAAACCTCCTTTCTATATATAGGAGTCCATGGGGCCATAATGTAATCCTAGTGGGCCACAATGTAATCCTAGCCGACCTAACAATAATAATTTAAGGGCACAATAATAAAAAAATGGGGGTTACAAGGGTACAATAATAACAATAAGGGGTTTACACTAACAATAATAAGGGACTATACTAGTGATATAAGGACCTAACAATACTGTAAAGGTAGTCATGGATAAGTATCCTCCCAGTAACAGAAATACCAAGATCTCTATTCCTTTGATCCCCGGAAATTTCAATGCCTTGGTGTCATCAAAGACCTTGTAGTAAGCCTCTTTCAGTTACCAATGAGAGGGATGGTGATGGATATTGTTGTAGCTAACATTCCTCCGAGGTTTGGCATGTTACTTTCTAGGCCATGGATTTGAAGGTTGGGAGGAACTTTGCAAATGGATTTCACTTATGATACTATCCTTGTTTTTGGAGGAGAACAAAGAATAATTTATAGAGAAGATTAACTGTCATATATCATTAGTGAAAAAAAATACCCCACTAATCATCCAATTTATGCAAGAACAACTGATGTTGGTTCAAGCATTTTACATATGGATAATTTTTCTTTGCTTGCAGAAAATTTTTGGATTTTGAAGCCTGCTGAAAAAAAAATTAGTCATGAGGGTTCGAAGGTATGGAAAATTTATTTTGATGGCACAGGTTCTAAAGAAGGAGTTGGCGCATGAATAATTATCATTTCCCCTTTGAAATAAAGCTCCACTTTTTCTTTAAAACTTGAATTTGAAGCAACTAACAATGTGGCTGAATATGAAGCTCTATTGATTGGTTTAAAAACAAAAAAAGACATGAATATTTCAAATATTTATGTTTTTGGAGATTCTGAACTTATTATTCATCAAATCAGAAATGTTTATCAAATTAAGAATCCCAAACTTAGATATTAACAGAATGCAGTATGGAGCATTGTAGAAGACTCATTCTTGGCCTTTAACATTTCTTTTGTTCCAATAGAAAGTAATATTTTGGCTGATTCACTGTTGAGATTCAACAAGATGATGAGCTTAGTGAAAATCAATCACCTTCACTAAGTGGGCCCGCAGGCTATTTTTAGGTGTAAGTCTATTTTTAGACATGGTGATCATATTTCAGAAGTTGCAGGATGCTATTTGTGGATGGTTGGTCAAGTTGGAAAATAGATGAAATTCTATTTTTAGAATATTGGACAAATTATATTTATAGATTGTCGATCTAAAAATAGAAGTGTCGATTATTATTATCTCTTAATAATAATCCGACAATAAACATCAACTTATTCTCTTGGAGCACTTAATTTCATTGTACATATTTGGAAAATCAATGAAGTTTTTTTGAAGGAATTACGCAATTCCTAGGGTTTGCGGTGGCTCATGCATGGAGGACTCAGTTAGAACCGAAGTGGCAAAGTTATGACAAAGTTGGAAGAGTGTTTACGGGAATTGTTATTTAGTTTAACTCAGTTGAGCTAGTTGTATATAGTCTAACTGAAATATACACTAGTGAGAGTTTAGTGAATTAATTAGTTAATTAATTCACAAATAATAACTCATTAATCAACTGAACAAATACAACAGTTAACTACAGTGCATGTCAGTTCCAGTGGAGACCTAGTGAAGAGATAGGTGAAAGGGAAAGATGGACTATCCTTTTGACTATAGTGATGCATTGACTGCACCACACAAACATTTGAGTTGCCAATGATGATTGCGCAGTGCAAGAAAGGTAGATTCGAATTCATTCAGGGGTCTTCTTCAGCAAGGATTGCGCAGTGGAGGCAGGATATCAGGTGGCAAGAAATCAATGCATGGATTTGCAGATTTCTTCTGATTAGTGTGTGATGATTGATTGTACTGAGAGCTTGATGTAATAAGCTTTGTATGAGATTGTTACATGATCTCCATGATACATAATATATGATAGTTGGGGTTTTCAGCTTCAGGCTTTCCTGTTAAACAACTGTGTTATGTGCGATTGTTTTTACTGCTTCATGTGTTTGCAATTGAGTTTAGATTTCCGCAAAATATTAACAGTGGAAGGATTATGTATTTAGCAAGAATATAAATATCGTTAGATCAGGAGAATCTGGATATATACATGCATCTTGTATATAATTTCTACATTCATTTTCTATTTCTGCAAGCGCATTCAATATTCTAATTCCTATAAAGCTGAAATATGAAGTGGAAGTTAGGTTCAGACCTAACATTTGTGATAATGTCAAGCATTGGAATTTTTTTGAGGATAATCAGGAAATTAGAAGATTTATTGAAGCTGCTGAAGAATTTGTTGTCCTAAACATTGATCAAGATGAAGATCTCATGAAGAATGATGCTGATTTGAAAGATAACAAAAATCTGAAAAAACATATTGCTAATCAACCTATCATTCAACTGCCTACCAATCACATTTCCAAGGGGTTACTCCCACTTGATAAGATCTTTGATCACAATGATGTCTCATTCAAACTGTTGGCCCTCAATTTTGGTCAATTTTGCTTATTAAAAATCCACCTAATTCCCATAATTTCCCAAATTATATCATCCACATATGCCTTATTTTGAACTTATTATGCATATTCAAGAAAATAAGTTATGTTTTTCAATTTTTAGATATTTTTGTAAAAATTGGGTTTTGTGTATTTTTGGACAGAACTGAAAATTCCAGTAATTGCTTCATGAAAGTCATATGTTCAGGACACCTGGGAATGAGATGAGCATATATTTGGAAATCTTGGGAACCACGAATGGAAAATCATCTATTGGTTCGGTCAAACTGAGCTAAAACAGGCCCGATCAATGTTGGTCAAACATGACCTGTTTTTCAGGAATCCCTAGGAAATAGGGAAAAGTTAGTAGTTTTTGGAAATTTTTCCAGATTTTGTGTAATTAAATGGATGAGTTAGACCTAGATGGATGGGATTAGGATAAGATCAGGTTGTTATATATATTGTAGCATAGTTTTTTTATCATTTATCTATTTATACCAAGCTTATGAACCATTCAAACATAGAGAATTTGAATAATTTCATATTGAGACTTCTGAATATTGTGAGTTAATTTGAGGAACCAGTTCCACCTTGTTTTTGCTGTTAAATGCTATGGATGAATGATTAAGTTTGCGGTAGCTAATAATTTCTTCAAGTGTGCAAGGCAACGGTGGAGGGCCCCCACACAAAGCTAAGTACATTTTTTGGTTAAATTAACTTAATTTTCATGAACAAGTTTTGCTTCATATTTGTTCAGTTATTTAGATGAATGAAGATTTCTTATGTTTGCCGATGAATCTTGGTTTACTTCTACTTTGCATATGAAGGGACAAACAAGTGTTTAAGTTAAACTCTCCTTCTATCTGATCCAAGAACAATAACTAGAATTCATCTTATTTTCCTTGTTGAGTTATTTACTTATGCTTGCTAATGAATCTTGGTTTAATTCTGATCTGCATATGAAGGGAAAAAAAAGGTATTTAAGTTAAACTCTCCTTCTATTTGATCCAAGAAAAATAACTAAAATTCATCTTATTTTCCTTGTTTTAAGCTATTTCTGAATTTCTAGTTTTAAATACAATGGTAATAATGTTGAATGGAATTATGAAGAAGGACAACATGGACCTCCTCAGTTAGGAGCCTCTTCTCCTACTTTTTATGCATCATAAGCTATTGTCCATTAGTTAATTGGTTTCTCTTCATGAAATTAGTACTGTGGGGAAGGAAAAACATGATCTCCTAAGTTAGGAGCCTCTTCTCTCACTTATTACATATTGAATAAAATATTATTTAGTTAGATTTTATATTTGTAATATGTCTTTCCTTAAATCTTAGAATTTAGAATAAATTTTTAATATGCGTTTTCTTTAGTTTAAGAATTTTGTCTTCTAAATATTGACTACATCTGAGATCCATATATTTTGGACATGCTTCTGAGTTTACAAACCCGGATTGATAATTAAATACTTGTGCTAGTTTACCTAGTAAATTGACCCAACATTTTTGGTGCCATTGCCAGGGAAGCATACATCAACATAGTCAATTAGGAGGATAAAAAAATAAAAAAAGAGAGATAAAAACACAACAAAAACAACAAAAAATTATTTTTTCTTTTAGTTTTTCCTAGAGAAAGAGATCATAAAGGAAGATTTACTAAACAAAACCCCCCAACGATTCAACCATCCATAGGAGCAAGACCATCAGGACTAACTACACCAGTTGTTGGGAGATAAAATTTAGAGGAATTAGAAGGAAAAAAAATATTAGGACAAAGATTGACTCTTATTGAAAGACAAAACTTGTTAGCCTATGAGGTGAAAAGAAAGAAAACACCAAAAAAACCTCTTTCATAGAAAGACAAAAGGAAAAAATGAAACCAATTGTTAAACAATTAGAGCAACCAATTCTTGAAAATATCAAGATAATTGAGGAAACACCAATCCAACCTCATATTGAAACATTACAAACAACTAAAAAGGAAATGAATGAAGAAAGAGAAGGATATAATATACCAATTATGACTCCAGAACAAAGACTTCAGTATGAAAGGCAACAGAAGGAATGGCAGAGAAAGAGAGAGGAAGACAAGAGAATAGAAGTGGAGAGAAAAAGAGAGGAAGATGCAAAAAGAGAGTATGATAAGAAAAGGCGAAATGATATAGAACAAGACAATGATCAGGAAGCTACCTTTGGCTTCCCAATATTAGACACAAGAGCAATACTAGGAGAGGAAGTGAAAATGAAAAACATTCCACCTTCTGTTTTGTCCAATTTTTATGGAATTTCAACTGAAGATATTGACTCATTTATGTTTGAATTTGATATCTTATGTCGAAATTATGGCTACACAGATGACACACATAAAATTCGTCTCTTTCCTGCTATTTTGAAAGTAGCAACACTAAAATGGTTTATGGGTTTAGGAAAATATACCATTGCTTCTTGGTATGACATGAAGAGATTTTTTCTCAAAAAGTATCAAGCCTATTGCAGGGCTAGAGACTCAAAAGAAGATATTTTCAGAATGACACAACAAGAAAATGAAAGTTTGGAAGAGTACTTAGAAAGATTCCTCTACAATCTATAAAAATCCAAACAACATTCTCTGAATCCCGATACCATCCACACAATTTTTCTTAAAGGTATCAGAGATGAATACTTAGATATTATCAATGTGATGGGAAAAGGAGATATCTCAAACTTTCCATTTGATGAGATTGCTGAACTATGTCAAAAATATTCTAGGGTAAGAGAAAAAAGTGGAAAATGAGATGTTACACCAAGAGTTTCCAAATCTCCAATAGGAGAAGTAACAAGAGAAAAAATAGGAAGTTTTCTAGAAAATTTTAAAACTGATCTTTTGAGCACTTTAGGAACACAAGTTGATGTTTTAAATGCAAAGAAGAAGAAAGAAGAAAAAGATCAAATCTTATCAATATTTTGTCCAAAGTGTAGGAAGAAACATCCACTTAGAGAATGTCTTTTGGATAGTATGCAGGTGTGTGGACTTTGTACAGAGAATCATGCAGCTAAGGTCCAAATCTTAAAGAATTTCAAATGGAATAAGTACAAGGTACATATTCTATTTACTATATGGCACCAAGGAGACCTTGGAAACCAAGGATTCATCAACAAAACCCCCAGAGTTATCAGTATCCTCCTCAGAATTCATTGAATACTCTGATGCCTTGGCAGGGTTGGCCTCCACAACAATACCAAAACCAACCTGCACAAGGTTGGAGAGGATATAGTTATGGAAACCATCCACCTCAACAAATGTAGTATCCTCAACAATACCAACAACCATATGAACAACCATACCAAAAACCATATCCTCAACAACCATTCCAATACCAACAATTCCAGCAACATCCTCAACCAATGCCATTTCCACAACAAAATACCGCACCATTACTAACTTAACCTCAACAGCTTCAACTGCCTTCTAACCAACCCCCACCTATACCAACTCAATTACCAGCTCAACTTGTAGCAAATCTGAGTAACAAAGTGGAGAAACCAACATAGAATGTGGAAGAAGCAACATATTTTTCTACATACTCTATTATTCTTGTACAATATGTCCACTTAAGGTCTGGGAAAGTATTACACAAATATTCTCCACCAATCATAGAAAAAAAAATTGAACATGGAGAAAAATCCGAAAAATATCATCCAGGAAATCAACCTCAGAAAGGAAAAGCTATTATGATTCAAACACCACATTATCGTGAGAGGTTAGTAGAGCAGAAAATTCCAATGTCTCTTCCTGAATTTGATATTTTGGATGAATTGAAGAATGCATATGTCAAAATTCCTTTATTGCAAGATATACAAGATATTCCAATTTATTCAAAAACAATAAAGGAGTTATGTATTACGAAAACTGGAAGAAAGAAAAGAGATCCACCCACAATCCAGGTCATTGGAAAATTAGCTAGTCTCATGTCTGCAAAAACAACAATTGAAAAATATATTGATCCTGGGATCCCTATGGTTACCATTTCAATCAATAAATTTTTAGTTCCAAATACTTTAATATATTTGGGAGCAGCTATAAATGTCATGACCACAAAAACTATGAAATACTTGAAATTGCCCAATATTCGACCTACTACTACAATTTTGGAGCTAGCAGATATATCTAAAGTTGTGCCAGAAGGTATATTAGAAGATATCATTGTTTCTTTGGATTCATGGGAATATCCAGTAGACTTTCTAATCTTGCAGCAAAAAAAAAAGTTATGAGGCCATCCTTTAATTCTAGGCAGACCATGGTTAGCCACAACAGATGCCTTCAATGGATGTAGATCAAGAAGTATGATCATAACACATGGGGGTGAAAGGAAACATGTTACACTCTATCCTCCAACACAATCTCCTTATTTATTGTCATGAGAAACTCAATCTATTCTCATTATTAATCAAGTCTTTAATTTTAGAGAAGAGGAATAAAATGAGGATCTATTAGTCCTTTTTATCTCAAAACCTGATATTTCAGAGTAGCTTAGAATAACACAATATGAAGCTGCAAATCATCTTTTAAATCAATGTTTCCAGGAAAATTGTACTATTCAATCATTGCAAAATTCATTTGAAAGTATTTTTCCTGTTAACTCAATTACCAATTCACAAAGTAAAATCACTGAAATCAATCATGGAAAGAGTTTGAATATTGGTAATAATTTACAATCATCACAGGAACAACAGCTAATAACATTATTACAGAAATATTCAAAAGCTTTTTCCTGGGATTATACAGACATGCAAGGAATTCATCCAAAGACATGCATTCACCACATCTATAGTGATGATCATATCAAACCAGTGAGACAACCACAAAGAAGAATGAATCCTATGATGAAATAAATAGTGACAGAGGAATTGCAGAAATTGTTACAAGTTGGATTCATCTATCCTATTTCTAATAGTCAATGGGTTTCTCCTTTAGTTGTGGTGCTAAAGAAAAATGGAAAATGGAGAATATGTGTAGACTATAGGAAACTGAATAAAGCCACATTAAAATATCATTTCCCGTCACCATTTATTGACCAAGTACTAGATTCATTAGCTGGAAAGAAATTATTTTCTTTTCTTGATGGATTTAGTGGATACAATCAGATTAAGATAGCATTGGAAGACCAGGATAAAACCACATTTACTTGTCCATGGGGAGCATATGCATATAATGTTTTACCCTTTGGGTTATGTAATGCACTTGCTAATTTTCAAAAAGTAGTCCTTGCAATATTTGATGATCTAATTATGAATGTATAGAGGTCTACATGGATGATTTCACTGTATATGGAGGAACATTTGATGATTGTTTGAATAATATTGAAAAGTTTTAAAAATATGCATAGAGACAAGCCTATCCCTTAGTAATGAAAAATTCTTTATGATGTTAACTGAAGGGATAGTGTTGGGACACCATATTTCTTCTTCAGGAATCAAGGTGGACCCAACAAAAATACAAGTCATTGTGAATTTAATGCCACCAACAACACAAAAATAAGTAAGAATTTTCTTGGGATATGCAGGCTATTACAGAAGATTCATTGAAAATTTTAGTAAAATATCTTTACCTCTATTCAAGTTACTTGCAAAAGATGTTGAGTTCCAATGAACAAAAAATTGTCAAAATGCATTTGAAATATTGAAAGGAAAATTGTTAGTTGCACCCATTCTTCGAGGACTAAACTGGTCATTTACATTTCATATATCCACTGATGTATATGATACAACTATAGGAGCATCACTTGGACATAAAGAAAATCAGTTCAATTATGCCATATACTTCATAAGAAAAATTTAACACCAACAAAATTGAACTATACAATCATAGAAAAAAGAAATGTTAGTTGTTGTGCATGTAGTTAATAAGTTTAGGCATTATATGACAGGCTATCAAGTATTCATTCATACAGGTCATTCCACCATTAGATACTTAATGAAAAAATAAATTACAAATGGTAGAATTACTAGATGGCTCTTATTAATGCAATAATTTAACATTACTTTTCAAGATCGACCAGGTAAAGACAATCAAGTAGCATATTTTCTATCAAGGCTTCATTCACCTGGTGATCCAAATCCCGTTTTAGACAATTTTCCAAATAAAAATTTATTTGATATAAACGTTAAAACCCCATGGTTTGCAAATGTAGCCAACTATTTATCATCTGGACTATTACCATCCCATTTCACCAATAAATAGAAAAGAAAAATAATCAAAGAAAGTGTTGGATATAGTTGGGTCAATGGTGACCTCTTTTATGCTAGTTCTGATCTATTAATAAGAAAATGTGTTAGAGAAGATGAAATTCTAGATATTTTGAAAGCATGTCATGACGATCCATGTGGTGCTCAAACTTGGCTACTACTGGCCATCAATATTCAAGGATTCGAAAGCTTATGTTAAAATATGTGACAAATGCCAAAGAACTAGAAGACCTGTAATATCATATGAAATGCCATTAAAGCCACAATTACTCATAGAACCATTTGAGCAATGGGATCTAGACTTTGTGGGACCAATTAACCCACCTTCAAACAAAAAGAAGTGCATTATAGTGTGTACAAATTATGTTACAAAGTGGGTAGAAGAAAAGGTAGTGGTAAGAGCAACAAAAGACACAGTAGTCTCATTCCTCTTTGAGGAAATATTTGTCGGATTTGGAGTTCTGAGATAGATTGCTACAGATCAAGGAGCACAATTCACCTCCAAAATTGTCTAGGATCTTACAGAAAATTATAAGATCAAACACATAAAATATACTCCGTACCATCCCCAAGAAAATGAACAAGTAGAGTCAACTAATAAAGTCCTGGAAAATATCATGACGAAAACAATGCAAATGAACAGAAAGGATTGGTCAAAAAAGTTAAGAGATGCACTATGGGCATACAAAATTACATGGAATAATACAAGTGGATTCAGTACATATCAGTTGGTATATGGTAATGAGTTCTATTACCCATTGAATTTCAAATTCATACATATAAACTTGTAGCAAATTTGGGATTGGAACTATCTGAAGCACAACAATAGAGATTCATGCAATTGAATGAAAATGATGAAAAAAGACAGCAAGCAGTAGAGCATATAACACTGGTGCAACAATAGTGAATCAAGTGGCATGGAAGATTCATTAAAAATATTTTTTTTCATAAAGGAGACTGGGAATTACTTTTTGATGCCAAGTTCAAAGATTTCAAAGGAAAGTTTACAACTCATTGGCTTGGGTCATACGAGATAGAATAAATTTTTGACAATGGAGAAGTTAAAATAAAAACAATTGATGAAACAACAATTTCATTTTTAGTCAATGAATGTAGGCTTAAGGTCTATAATAACCCTATAAATAAAGAGGACTTTTTGAAAAGAATCACAACAAAAAATAACATGGAAATAATGGAACAACATAGTGATATACCTCCCTTACTTCCTAAAAAAAAAGAAAAAAAAGAAAAAGAAAAAAAAGGAGTTTGGTTATGAAAATCCAGGAAATTGGCACAATACAAACTCGAATTCATATCGGAAAACCAACTTGTTTGGCCAATATGAATTCTCTATTTTTTTTACTTTTACTTTAGTTTGATTTTGCAGAAATAATCCTCCAGAATTCCAAGACTTGAGGACAATTCTTAACATAAGAAAGGGGAAAGTTCATAATGAAACTATACAAATAGTTTGAGCAGCTGTATTAAAGAAGGGACTTGAAACATCATTCAAAATATCATTGCAGAAGGGACTTGAATAACATTACAGAAGGGACCTAAAACATCATTCAAAATATCATTGCAGAAGGGACCCGAGACATCATTTAAAAATTATAGAAGGGATCTGAACAACATTAATATTCATTAGAAGGGACCTGAATCAATATCAGATGCAACGAGAACATGAAGCAACATACTCTATAACAAAGTTTCAAATAAGCAGTTGTAATTGTCTACATTCCATATGAATTCATCTTTGAAGAACCATCATCACGAGTCAAGTATGGATGAACCAACAAAGGTCATCACTAGTCAATATTGACATCAAGCTATTTTGCGAAAGGGAAAAAATAATAAGTAAAAAAAATGTTTTTAGAACCTTAGATTTTGAAATTTTTTTCTAGAATTGTTAAAATTGATTTAACCTGGATATGCATCCTATTACCTTTATCATTCTACATTTATCATCTAACATCCTACATTTATCCTACCTGTTGGGGTTCCCATGTTTTGGCAAGGTTGGCAATACCAAAAGATGAGACAAAATCAAACCACTTTCAGACCTTAGGATCTAGCCCTCCTGGGTCCAGAGAGGGATCTCTCTATGATTGTCAAAGGTATATGTCTTTTAAGTTCAAAGGTTAAGATATTAGGCTAGCTATAAGGCTCGGGGTTTGTTTGTTTGATTGTTGGGAATCAGGAACGAAGGGTTCAATATAAGACAAGGGTGGGCAAAGAGGATTTTAGGCAAAGGAGAGATAATCCAGGGAACATGTCAAACCATTGGGCAATGGAGTCAGGAAAGGATTTTCTTGCTAATCAATATGCAGGCTTTCAGTTGGGCTAGTCATCTAAAGCATTGGATCTTAAAGATGATAGTGTGGCATGAAATGGTAAGAGAGGAGGAAACAATAAAGAGTTAGAAAAAAAAGTTAAAGACCTGAGATCAGAGAGAGACTTTGAACTCTAAATGCTTCAGCCTCCATCTTGAGGGATCTTGGACAGGTTCAATTAATTGAAAAGGATCATAGTGAGATAGAGACAGAGTTCTAGACCTCCTAGTGTTCCCAATTCATTCAATTAAATCCTAACAAGAACATCTAAGAACATATTCATTTAATTCATACATCAGCTAGCAGGAAATGAAATCCACTACACTGGTTAAATTAACTGAAATAAACCCTTAGATAATACATTTAGTAGAAAAAATTAAAGGCAAGGAGAGCAGAAACATAGGGTACCTAACAAGGGTAAATCCTATGCCAGATTTCTGATGCGAGCCAATAGAAATGAAATGAAATGAACTACTAGTTAAAAACGAACACAGAGATAGAAAAACATCACCGCTGCCTTATATCAGGATCCAAAGAAATGTGCTTGTCATATTAAAAAGAAATACTAGTCAAGTACAACATGCCAATAGCTGGATACTCAATCTGAAAACATCTTCCTCAGCCTATCTTACAACTTTACACAGAGACTATGTCTCAAAAAGAAACAGCTTGTAATTTCTCTGATAACCGATCAACAACCTTACAATGAGTTTATTCGTGAAATTTATAGCTCAAGTGGAGCAGAGAAGGTAGATGGAAAACTAAATGCAGCATTAAAACTCAGAAGAGGAAGAGAGCCAAGGCCTCATTGTGTTTTAAATTCTGAGCATTTATCTCTAGTACTCTTTGGATGAAAGAGTGGTCTTTGTCGGGCTTCCATTTACTCTAGGTATGTCTCTGATGTACTTGCTGTAACACTCTAGTGAACTAAGAAAAAAGGTAGAATAATGATGCTAAGGTCTGTCATATCGTGTAACAAATGCCTCTGATAGCATAGGACTATTGTCAGGGCTGGAATTTCCTCAAGAACATGGTATAGAATGGAGATAGTATGGGCACTTCGTCCTTTGTGGAAAGGACATACTGCTGATGTGAAAACCTGATAGTATTGTTTTCTGCGCACTGGGCCTTCCATGCGATCCATGATGTCTTTGAACTGGTACCTTTGCCTTCTAAATCCCTGAAAAAGGCCCAAAAATCTTCTATTGCGTGCCTTGAACTCTCTGCTGCTCCAGTACTGTCTTTGTTTATGCAATCTGAGCTTTAATGGCGCCGGAGAGGTTTTGCAGAGTTTGAACCTACTTCTTTAAATAAAGTCCTGTCATATCACCTTCCCAGGCCTTTCTCCATAATTTCCAATCTTCTGTGCATGATCTTCTATGCATTCTCTGTTACTGTAACAAGGATTGAACCATGGAGGTTTTTCGTCTCCCGTAAACCTGCAAAACACGAAAACGTGTTAAGAAAAACCATGCATGGGGTGGGACGCTGCGGATGACTGCGAAAATGGCGACGTGGCACTGTTGAAAAATGGAGGATGATGGTGTAAAATTCTTCGGATGACGGGAAACAGTCATGGTGAAATTTGGCGAAATGCAGCGGGTTTAAATGCAAATGATTGAAAACTGACCTTTGAATGAATATATATACAGGGTGGGCGAAAAATACGATGAAACATGTGGAATGGTGACATGGCAGGACCGATCAATGGCGGTACATGCAGTTAGTCTAGACCGTTTGATCTCGGGGGAGATCGATGGCTGAAAATGCAGCGGAGGGCGACAGATGGTGGGCTAGGGGTATGATTGCCTTGGGTTATCCCCCGTGCAACTTTGTGGAGCGATCACCGTTGGATGGAGAGCCCCAGATCGGACGGTTGATATGCATATCGCATCAGGTCAATTTTCGAACGTTAACACGTGATAGGGGTGGTTTCTAAACAGTGATGGAGCCACGTGCAGGGTGGTGAGTGGAATCGCTCCGAAAATAAAAATACCGCCCAGCTCCCAACGACGGTGCGATAGATACCAGTGGTTTTTGGACAGGCGCGGCTGCGGGGACCACCAGGCAGGATGTACCGTAGACCGTTGATCTGTGGTTTAAACGGACGGTTGTGATGCAGTCTGAGCGGTAGACGGAGCGGGCCACGGGCGCGATGGAGGTTTGCGACTACCGTCGGATCTGTAGAGATCAATGGTTAATACCGCGCCCGATGGCCAAACGCGCTAAACGCTTTCGGGTTTGCACCAGGTCATAGCGCTGGGTCATGTGGGGAGAAGGGTTCTGGGGCTAGGGCCGAAAGGCGCTAGACCCAAATGTATGGAAAACATGGTTTTTTGGCCCATTTTTAGTGAAATTCAAGGCCAGGGAAAGGTAACGGTAGGGGAAAGAGGGGGAAATAAAGAAAACCAGGGGTATTATGTATGGTTTAAGGGAGGTTTTGGGAGGATTTGGAGGGCAAGAGGGGAATTTTGACAAGGGGGAAAAGGGATAAAATGGGGCATCTTGCAGGGTACAAGGGGAAAATGAAGGCTTTTAGGAGCTCAATTTTGTGCAATCAGTGAGACCTTTTGGATGGATACAACAGTGGAAATAAATCACAGGGCAGAGGGCATGAAGAGGCTTTCAAGGATGATGTGTCTTCAGGGGAGATGCATTCCTTGAAAGCTCAAAAACAATTTAGCCCCCCTGCTTGCTTGTCAAGAAATTTATAGGGGGCTAACACTACCTACACTCATTATCCCACCCTCATTATCCTATTATAATCCATTACCCTACCATATATTCTACATTAAAAAAAAAAATTCATCATAGTCCTAAATTAACCCCATAAAAATTTCCTACATTCATTTCATATACCCTTATCCTCCAACATATTTTATAAGCATTTTTTATCGAAGATTGAGGACTTAATAATTTTTCCCTTAAGGAATTTTTTCTTGCCTACAAAAACCACAAAAAGTTAGTGTCATAATGAGAAAAATTTGAAAATGACCTATCCTATGGTAATTTTAAACAAATTAAGAAATAAGCATATAAAATGACAAAGCCTAAAGTATGAAAATGCAACATAAGTGTTCTAGGTTAATTTGGGCATCATCCCCCAAGACCAATATAAATAGGGTCTATCATCCCCTAAAGCAGTTTCTATATGCCCCAAGAGAAGTCATTCCATTGATGGCTTCAATTGTGAGATTTCCAATGTTTGAAGTATAGATTTTATGACCCATTGACTCATCAATGATCCTCTGAATGGGCCTAAGTGCACTGCAATGCACTTATCCCCATGCAAGGGGGCACTGCAGTGCACTTCCCGACACTTAAGGGTGCATTGGTCTCCTAGGAGCAAAATCATCATTGTTTTGGGAATATCCACATGTCTAGTGCCTTATAGAAGAGCTCATAGGTGTCATACTTCGAATACAAGTGTTCATCCATTACCACTGAACTTGGAAACATGTCTCACCTATTATTAGAAAGCCATTCAATTCCATTTATTGAGAAACTACCTTCAATTTCCCTATAAATTGAGCACTCATCTAAGTGCTAAGGAGGGAGAAATTTGTGTAATTTTATGCTGTTGGATTCTCAATTGATGAGAGATAGAAGTACTATTATGCTGCTGAGATGATGCTTGGTGTGATGAGGACGGAATGAAGTTGGAGTAGGTTGACGATGAATCGATCTATTGGTTGTAATTTTCTCCTCCTACTTTCTTAATAAAGATATCTGTTCATTTTCTCATATGTATGCTTATATCTTGTGAATTGCATTCTCAACTGTGTATGTATTCTCAGATATAATTGGTTCTATTTTTTCAAGATAAGTAGATACTTGTATATTTGTAGGTTGTTTTCCATTCTCTATTTTTGATTGCAGGTATCGATCTAGTGACTTTAGTTGGATTAGGAGTGATGAAAACAACGAAAGAAAGAGAAAGAGAGCGAAAGGATTACAAGTAGGTTTCTTTCCTTTCTGTATATCTCTTTGTATTAGAGAAAATAATAATTTTCTTTCTCCTGTTGTTCTCAGTGAAGGAACACCACACTCAAGGAATCTAGTTTATTCGTATATTAGAATTCCGTATAACAATAAGAGTCGAAACACAATAAGCAAACATGCGGGAATGTTGAAAATAAATTTGTATCATTACGCATACAAACAAAGGTGGACATGCAACGAAATGAATGAGGCCATGAACAAATAATGAACTACATAGAATGTGGGTGATGCGATGTTACGGTGATAAGACAAGAATATACACCGTGGAAGGAGGATTGTACACAAGCTAGAATAATGCAACCACGGGCAAACAAGTCAAAGTGTGAGTTGGCATGGTAAAACGGTCAAAACGTATTCAAAACAAACTCTATTTAATGCTATTGCTATCCTTCACCATTATAATGCAAACCAATCTCTGTGTTAATCCTTTCTTCCACCATCACAGCCAAATTTAAGCTCAGGGAAAGGAGGATAATGCTGTGTAGACACATGCACGCATATAACACCCTCGTGGAAGAAGGAAACAAGAAAGAAAATGCAAATACTGAGGAGAGGGTTGCGTTAAACAAAGAAGCTTGAACATAGAAGAAGTTGCACAAGAAATAGGAAAGGATATCAAAGAAGTTTGTGGAGAAATAAGGAGGGTATGCATCAATTTTAAAGACAGAATTGAAGGCGAAGATCTCCTGTTTGTCAAGTTGACCAAGCTTACCAACAAACTCCATAAATTCTAGATTTCTATCAGTAGATGAACAGATTTCAGGGGTAGTTTAGCTCGAGATAATGTCTGAGATGTGTCATTTTATAAGGAGTGAAACTTCAGTTATGAATTCAAAATATTGCCACCATTAAACCAACTCTGCCACCTGTGTATAAGTGAATCCTCGAAGATTTTGAAGAGGTGTTCTAATTGAAGTGACATTTTTTAAACACAGGAACACGAGTATTAACTCAAATATCTCTACAAGAATGTTTCCAGATCATGTAATCAATTTCGAAACACAAATTCCTCCATGCATAATTATGAAGGTGTTACATGTGAAAAATACAGAGTTCTATTTTTCATACACAGTGAGATTTTCATAACACAGTGAGAAATTTTTTCATTCTTATACACACAGTGAGCAAATTTTTCCTATTCTTCATATGCACAGTGAGAATTTTTAAAATTGAGAAGGGTTTTTAGATTTTTTTTGACAAAAGAGAGATTGAAGCATGAGTTATGAAGCAGTGAGAACAATGTTAATGTGTTTTGATGATCTTTTTACACAAATATCAAATTTTTTTATCAGTTTTGAAGAAGCAATGGACTCCTTTTTAAAGAAAAACAGAGTGAACATGTAAGCCTAATTTCCATGATATTACCCTTAAAAAAGAGAGGTATATATATATATATATATGTATTTTTGTTTATGATGAGGATGTTAACTATCCAAGGGTACATAAATAGGTATACAGAGCACATGGAAAGCAAAATAGAGCCAAAGGAATTCAAGATAGAGAACTGGGGCAAAGAAACTATAGATAAATTGTATCAAGCAGGGTTGATAGGTTTCCTTCGTAAATTCAATGGACATAATGAGAAAATTATACAAGAATTAATAAGCCATTATGAATAGGGACAAACAACAGTGGGCGACCTCTTAATTCCACTAAACCCAGAATTCCTTTCACAAACTCTAGACCTTCCATTCGCAGGATAAGAATACCACAAAGGCCAACGTTTCAAAGAGAAGGGTTGGACATTCTTTTTAGAAAAATAGAGGAAGGGGTCTTTTGATAGATAAAAGGGAATCCCAAGAGACTGGCTGAGTGTGTTATTTCCTAAATCTACCTCAGGCTGAAGGAAGGCAGAGTCTAGGGTAACATCAAACCACGCTTAATCTGTTAGCTAGCCCTACCAGATCAGGAGAGGGCTCTCTCTGAGTCAATCTCAGCAAAAATAATCAATGAGGCTTGAGATTATTTGAAATAAAAGCTAATTTTAGGCTAGGTATATATGTAAGAGAGTTTTATTTGATTTTTAGGGTGTTTGTTGGAATCAAAGGGAAAGGTAAATTTTGGGTCCGGAAAACGATCAGTTTTGCAAAGGGCTGAATGGGGCAAGGAAGGCAATTGTTTTGATGCTTCGAAATTGAATGAAATGGATAGCTCAGACCGGGGAGGAGTTGAAGAGGGAAAGAGGCATTCAAGAATCATCTTCAGACAGTTGAAAACATGGAAAATTAAACAAAACTCAAGGCAGAGCACTGCAAATATAACGAATTCCACCTTTAATACTTGTTTGTTTAACTTAAGAAGAAATGAGAAGGAAGATGATACACATGAAACTTCAGTAAACTTACAATCACAGAGAGAAACACACGATCAAAACATAGAGCCACATGGATCCCAAAGAGCGCTGCAAACCCTGGTCTATTCCTTTGCCAAAATGCAGAGATGAAATGTACAATGATGCTCAAAGCAATCCCAAGTGTCCAACCCATGCTAATGACTGAAAAATTACAAGATATAGACCACACTAACTCATCCCCAACCTATAGGGGTCGAGCTCACAAGTTTAGGAGCTGTTTAAACAAGATTTAAACTAAGAACTGGAAAATAGGCAATGAAACAACTTGCCTCTATAAGATAGGAAACTGATTCATTCGGTTACATTTCACTTTTTGGTGAATGAATCTACTTGGATGAGTAAAAATGTGCCAAAATTACATCAAATTTATGAAATTACATCAAGTTACATCAATAGTTTCACATTTGGAGATAAAAAAGTCAAACTGGCCAAAACTAGGCGAAAATCTGAGTTGCTGAGTGAAAACTAGGCCAAATTTCCCAATGCGCCGCGCGTGAAATCTCTATGCGTCGCGCCACTTTGGAGCTGATTTTGAGGGCCTTCCCGGAGTCTAAATTGAGTGTAGGATAGCTCGTTGGAAATCTCTGCCTGTCTAATTTCCAACTCAAGTGGAATTTCTGAATTTGGTTGTCATTTTCCCCTCCAAAAATGAGTTTTCCCAACACTGCTTCCTGTGTGTCCAAAAGAGGGCAGAAAGGACATTTTTAGGGTGTTTTTGACCCTTCAGGCAACCCAAAAATTGTCAAAATATTTAGTTAATGGGTAGGCATGCATAAATTTTGATGAAAAATCTAGAAATACAAATTTTTCTTCAAGAGGAGCTGCCAATTATAAGCGCGCGCCAAGTGGCGCTACGCGTCGGGCAGGAAAATCTGTGTTAAGGCCAAAAAAAATCAAAATTGACAAAAATTTTCCCAAATTTCTTGAAATTTGGGCTGAATGTCCACCATCAAGTGCTATGCTGAGCCAAGGAAGCTTCGGCCAAAATTTGGAGTCTATCATGCCTTTTGCGACGCTTTAATGCCCTCTTTAACTTTGCCTTTAGGATCTTGATTTGTGACTTGCAAACATGATTTATTGCCCAATAATGATTCTTCATGTGCCTGAGCATGTTGTTTTCCTTGTTGGCCTTCTCCAATAGCTTCTCCAAATGAATATTTACCCTCTCAAGCCAAGTCTCTCGATCAGCCTCAATCTCTCGCTCAAATGTGGTCAATTTGATTTTCCTCCTTTTGGCAGCTTGCCGGTTTGGCCTTCATGTTTTTGAGCGCCACGGATGAGTGGGACTGATGAGGGGAGGATTTGATGCTAGCTGTAGGATTTTAGGGAAGGAAAGGGTTTAGGGATGACATATAGGGTTTGGGATGGCAATTAGTGTTTTGGGGATATTTGACTAGGGTTTGGGATAGTGGGATTAGGGATATAGGGTTAGTTGATTAGGGATATGGGAAATGTGGAATGGGTATATGAGAATGTAACGAAAGGGAAAAATGAAGGAATAAAGGAGTGAGGGAGTGAGAGATAGCTATGAGTGGAATTGGCAGTAATAAATACAACTCATAAACCCTATGCAACTGCTTTTGGCAAGAAATGTAAAGAGGTAGGGTTTTGATTTTTTCTCATTAAATCACCATAAGCACCAAGGTAAATTCATTCATTGGTCATGGAGGGATGTTAAATTACTTGGGAAATGAAAATTTAGAAATTTGAGAGCTTTGGTGGAATATTTTAATGGATTTCAGGCTTTTTAGCCCAATGCATAGCGCCAGTTACAAAATTACACTGCAAACCACTGCCCAATGCGTAGCGCCATCTCAATGTGTAGTGCCTTTTTTCAGGAGGCGTTTTGAGACCTTCCTGGTATCAAAATTGGGCATGAGATAGCTCGTTGGAAATCTTATTGAGTCTACTTTCCAACCCAACTGGAATTTTTCAATTTGGAGTTCATTTTCCTTGTCAAAAATCAAATCTCCCAAGACTGGTCAAAATGAGAAAAATGAGGCTACCTCAAGGAAGAGTGCTGTTGCAGTCAAATTTTGAAGGTCTTCCTCAACTCTAAATTGAGCTCATGATAGCTCATTGGAAATATATTTGTGTCTAGTTATCATTTTACTCATCAAGCAAGTCATTTGGCCGACCAAGCTAGGAGAAATATTGATTTTTCCAAGGTCACTTAAGAGGTGCATCAATTCTCCTAAGGCAACTGTATTTTTGACATTTCTCTAAAACCATGACACCTGTGTAAAAAGTGAAGGATTTTTTCTTCCTTGGCCTATTTTGGACAAAAACCTCTCTCAGTTTTCCCAAATTCATCTTTTATTGCTCAGGAATATCATTGGAGTAAAACCTATCCCGATGTGTGGAACAAGGGATTTGTCGAAATGAAGCGAAACGAAGGGGAAAAGGGCTTCTAAATTCTTGAGAAAATTTTTGGAAGTAGGGAGGGATGTTAGGAAGCAGGGGAAAGTGGAATTTCAGAGATTGAGTGAGGGGAAGGGGTCCAAAAGGGAAAACCACAGGCCTAGCCTAGAAAATTGCCAAGTTGTAGCAAGAAACTAGGGTTTGTTCGAAAATGAGGAATTTGGGGGATATCAGTGATGGGAACTGTTTAATAAGGTACATTAAGGATAGGGGAAGGTGTATGAATATTAGGATACAAGTTTTACTGATGATTCGACCATCCAGGAGAAATTACCTTCAAAACCCTAGGAGAGGGAAATGAACCTTACCTAGGCACAACTGAAGCATGAACAAGGTGTAAAATGACCCATTGGAACTTGACATGATGATGAAAACCCTCTGAATGATGGTACACTCAGCTGAATGGTGACATGGACCGACATTTGGACAACTTTGACAGGAGTAAAAGCAAACCCTAGACCTAATACCTAGTGACCAAATTTTACTTGAAGACTCACTGAAATGACAAAATTTGACCTTAACACCTTAAAATCACCTTGTAAGAGCATGTTTGATCACTGGAGGAAGGCTGCAAAGACGAACACTAACAGAGTGAACCTTGGTCTGAACTAATATTGATCATCTAAATATATTTTACACGTGATAACCACTTCAATGTAGTCTATCTCTACCATATTAGGTTACTACAACACATGAAAGGAGAATCCAAGATAAATCTACCCTATTTCTTCTCAAAGAGTTTGGTCAAAATGATAGAGGGTGTCAAAAATAAAACTGGAGAAAAAGAAACACACATATGTCATCAAGGCCTCATAAAAATACTTGTAGAACATCAGGTGAAGAGCAAGGGGTTGATTTGGAGATAATTTTTGGTTCAACATCATCTTGAGGGATAAACTAAAGAGGAAAAATTTGAGCAAATGCATGTCACTAGGAGCATTATGAATTCTCCAGTGTATCCTAGAACTAGATCCAAGAAGAAACAAGATAGTGTCATGATTGAGAAAGAAGTATCCTTCTTGTCTGTTTCTAGTAACCCTAGGAAGAAAATACATGAAGAACCAAGTGAAAAATATGCAGAGATAGAAATAGTTAAACCTCCAACATCATCCAAAAAAGTCAATGAAATATTGGAAAGAATGGAAAGAGATGTACAAGAAGAGACTTTAGAGAAGGATTCCTACTTTGAGCATGCATGGATAGGAGCCACTTCATCACATTCATTTTCCAAAGAGACTGTGGGAGAAGAAAAATAGCTGCAACAAGAGGAACATCTCAAGAAAATAGAAGATTTGACAAGGGAGTTAGAGGTCAACAAGATTTTAGAAAATCACTTGAAGAAAGAAAACAAAATGCACAAAGAAAATAATAAAAATCTAATAAGAGAAAATGAGGAATTTACCAAAAATATTAGCAAGCTTGAAACAAAGAACACTCTCATTTCCAAATAGGCTTTTAGATGGCTCACTGAAAAAGAAAACATGGCAATACAAATATGAAAGACAGAAGGTAAAGGCCACCATCTAGAAGGAAGGAAGGTATGAGGGGATTTATTGTCTTCTTTAGGTTGCACAATAGGAAACTATAGGATCAAGGACAATGGGCACATCAACACTCAGAAGGTCAAAGAGGAGAAAACAAGCATAAGGACATGCTTGAAGATCAACAAGGGGGAGATGTTGGCCCTTAATTTTGGTCAAATTTTCTTATTAAAAATCCACCTAATTCCCATCATTTTCCACATTATATCATCCAAATATTCCTTATTTTGACCTTATTATGAATATTCAGGTAAATAAATTATGTTTTTCAATTTTTAGATATTTTTGTAAAAATTGGGTTTTAAGAGTATTTTTGGACAAAACTGAAAATTCCCATAATTGCTTCATGAAAGTCATATGTGCAGGACACATGGGCACGATATGAGAATAAATTTGGAAATATTTGGAACCATCGATGGAAAATCACATATTGGTTCGGCCAAACTAAGCTAAAACATGCCCGATCAATGTTGGTCAAACATGACTTGTTTTTTAGGAATCCCTAGGAAATAGGGACAGATTAATAGTTTTTGGGAATTTTCCAGATTTTGTGTAACTAAATGGATGAGTTCAACCTAGATGGATGTGATTAGGATAAGATAATTCTGTTAGAGAAATTTTAGCGTAGTTTTTTTATAAATTATCTATTTATACTAAGCTTATGAACCATTCAAACATGGAGAATTTGTATAATTTCATATTGAGACTTCTTAATATTGTGAGTTAATTTGAGGAACCAGTTCCATATTATTTTTTATGTTTAATGCTATGGATGATTGACTGAGTTTTCAGTAGCTAATAATTTCTTCAGGTGTGCAGGGAAAGGGTGGAGGGCCCCCACACCAAGCTAGGTACACTTTTTGGTTAAATTAGCTTAATTTCAAGAACTAGTTTTGATTTAGATTTGTTGAATTATTTAGATGAATGAAGATTTATTCTGTTTGCTGATGAATATTGGTTTACTTATAATCTGGATATTAAGGGAAAAACAAGTGTTTAAGTTAAACTCTCCTTCTATCTGATCCAAGAACAATAACTAGAATTCATCTTCTTTTCCTTGTTGAGTTACTTACTTATGCTTGCTAATGAATCTTGGTTTAATTCTAATATGCATATGGACAAAAAGTGTTTAAGTTAAAACCTTCTTCTATTTGATCCAAGAACCATAACTAAAATTCATCTTCTTTTCCTTGTTTGAAGCCATTTTCTGAATTTCTAGTTTTAAATAAAATGGTAACAATGATGAATGGAGTTGTGAAAAAGGACAACATGGACCTCCTAAGTTAGGAGCCTCTTCTCCTACTTTTTATGCATCATAAGCTATTATCCATCAATTAATTGGTTTCTCTTCATGAAATTAGTACTATGGGGAAGGACAAACATGATCTCCTAATTTAGGAGCCTCTTCCCTCACTTATTACATATTGAATCATAAATTACTTAGTTAGATTTTATATTTGTAATATGCATTTCCTTAAATCTTAGAATTTGGAATAAATTTGTAATATGCATTTCCTTTAGTTTAAACATTTTTCTTCTAAAGATTGACTACATCTGAGATCCATATATTTTGGACATGCTTCCAAGTTTACAAAATCAAATTGATAATTAAATACTTCTGTTAGTTTACCTAGTAAATTGACCCAACACAAACCACAGTTAGATGAAACATAATCAGAATTGGAAGATTTCAATTTGGGCATAGAAAAAAACCGAGGCATGTTAAGTTGTCAAAAGCTTTATCAGAAGAAAGAAAGATTGAATATCACAAGATATTTTGTGAATTTGTTGATGTTTTTGCCTGGAAATATGAGGATCTTAGGACGTATGATACAAGCATCATTTAACATAGAATACCATTGAAGGATGGTACTAAGCATTTCTGGAAGAAGCTAATACAAATAAATCCACTACTATTACTAGTGATGGAGATGGAAGTGAATAAAATTTTGGATGCCAAAATCATCATTCCATTGAGATATTTAGATTGGGTTGCTAATCTAGTTCCAATAAGAATGAAGAGCGGTGAAGTGAGAATATGTGTAGATTCCAGGAATCTTAACAAATGCTCCAAGAAAGATAATTATCCATTTCCAAATATGGAGCATATTCTTCAAAAGGTAACTGTGTCAAATATAATTTCCATGTTAGATGGGTTCTCTGGGTACAATCAAGTTTTTGTTTGGCCAGAAGACCAAGAGAAGACAACATTCACTAATCCTTGGGGAACATTCATGTATGCAAATATGCCATTTGGGCTTATGAATGCCAAAGCTAATTTTCAGCGTGCTATGGACTTTGCATTCATTGGAGAAAAAGATAAATTCTTGGTAATCTATTTGGATGATATTACTATTTTTTCAGCTTCATAGCAAGAACACCTTCAACACCTGAGACAAGTATTTGTCAAATGCCAAAAATATGGTATATCATTGAACCTAAAGAAGTCTCATTTTTCTCTTAAATAAGGTAAGATGTTGGGTGACATAGTTTCTAAATATGGAGTGAAAATTGATCCTAAAAGAGTGATTGCAATTCAAGATTTAACACTTCCAAGATCCAAGAAAGAGGTTCAGTCTTTCCTTGGTAAGATAAATTTTCTAAGAAGGTTCATTCCCAATTTTGCTGAAGTGGTGAAGCATATTACTTGCATGTTGAAGAAGGACAAAGAAGTCAAGTTGAAAATTGAAGCCAGAAATTCATTTGAGTTGACAAAAAAAGCCATCATTGAAGCACCTAAGTTGGTAAACCCTGAATACTAAAAACCTTTCTTGATCTTCTCATTTGCCTCTCAAGATACTATTGCTACTATTTTATTACAAAAAGATTCAGAAAATAAGGAAGCCCCCATAGAATTTTTCGACAGAGCTCTTAGATATGTAGAATTGAAGTATGAAATGTTGGAAAAGCATGCCTATGCATTAGTGAAAGCTCTGAAGGCTTTTAGATTTTATATTCTGCATGCTAAAGTTATTGCATATGTACCTTCATCTGTTGTTAGAGAGATATTACTTCAGCTTGATATTGATGGAAAAGAAGTAAGTGGGTGACTAAAGTTCTTGAATTTTATTTAGAGATAAAGCTTACTAAACTAATAAAAGGTCAAGGATTAGCCAAACTACTAGCTGAAGATAATTGTAAAATTTTGGGCTTGAATTTCACGGATGAAAAATTTGAAGGGAAAATTTCTGAACCTATTGACATCATGGCATTGGATGTAAAGCTTTCTGAGTGCAGCAGGTATAAAGATATCATTTATTTTTTGCAACATTTAAACCTCCAAATTTTGATAAAAGAAGAGTGAGATATTTGAAGCTGAAAACTGTTAAATTCTGCATCAAAGATAATTTTCTATATTGGAAATATCCTACAAGAGTTTTGTTGAGATGCATTGACCCGGATGAGTCCAAGAAATTTATTTTTGACATGCATAGTAGTGTGTGTGGAGGTCATCATTATTTGAGAATTACTACATAAAAAATACTCAGAGCTAGCTATTTCTAGCCTAGCTTGTTTTCTAATGTATGTGCTAAGGTGAGAGCATGTGAAAAATGTCAGAAGTTCACTGGTAAGAAAAATTTGAAGTCGTTGCCTCTCAAGCCCATAGTTGTTTCTGCACCTTTTCAACAATGGGGCTTAGATTTCATTGGAGAAATTCATCCACCATCAAGTGGACAACATCTTTGGATTCTTGTTGCAACTGATTACTTCACCAAATGAATTGAAGAAATACCTACCAGGAATGCTACTCATAAAGTTATTATTAATTTTTTTGGAGGGAATCATAACCAGATTTAGATGTCCATCAAGGTTAGTAGCAGATAATGCAGCTGATTTTAAAGCTACTCCATTGGTAAATTTCTGTGAAGATTATGGTATTCAACTCACTCACTCTTCAACTTAATATCCCTAAGGAAATGGATTAGCTAAATCATCAAACAAAATTTTGGTAAGAATCATCACCAAAATATTGGAGAAAAACAAGAAATCCTAGGATTCAAAACTGAATTTTTCTTAATGGGTCGATAGGGTGACAATCAAAATGTCTATTAATACATCATATTTTCAAATGGTCTATGGAATTTATGTTTTTTTTCCAGTCCAATTAGCCATTCCTGTAGCTAAATTCCTACAAGATCATGAAACTGAGCCAAATGACATGACCGGGAGAATTTATCAGATCATAGAAGTGCATAAAAAGCAAGAACAAAAATATGATTTGGTGAGAAAATATCAGCAAGCTGTAAAGAAATTTTTTGATAGAGGAACTAAAAAAGAAGATTTTCAAATTGGATATCTGGTGTTGAAATGGGATGCACATCATCAAGATCCAGGTAAGCATTCCAAATTTGATGATTTATGGTTTGGTACTTTCAGAATATCAAATATTCTGTAGAATAATACTTTTGAGTTGCAACATCTTGATGGGACAAAACAGTTTGGAGGCCCAATCAATGGGCACTTTCTCAAGAAATTCTTTTACTAAGGTTGTTGGTGGCCTAAGTTAACTGTAAATATCAGTGTGTTTAGTAATAAGATTCCATAGCCCAATGACAAGGCACTGGAACTATAAAATATTCTTATAGCCTCACAGGGAGAGCTCGATCCGTTATGGAGACAATGTCATCAAAGTTCTTTGCTAAGTCATGAGTCCATTTTAATTTTTTTGTTTTTAGGATTAGACTTTGTAAATTAAAAAAAATGTTTTTGGTCGTTGCTGGAATTTCCGGTAGTTCCTGTTTTAGCTCTTTTTAGACAATTTGTTTTAATTCTGTTTGTTCCTATTTTTCTTTAATCCAATGCTACCAGAAATTTTGGTAACTTCCCCTATTTTTTAAAAAATAAAAGAAAAATTGCATCTCCTTTGTGTCAAGCCACGTTATATTGTTTAAAATACGTTTACAATATTTTTATTATGATTTAAATTGTAGGTTTTAAACCTGTATAGAAATTATCTGCAAACGGATCTTAAAAAAAATAAAATAAACAATAGCGAGAGAATAAAACATAAAACATATATACAAAGATATTTCCCCCTGGATCCCAAATCGGGACTACCAACTTGATTTTTCATTATGTTCCTTTTAGTGTTACAACACATATATATACATGCTAAAGCATTCATAAAACCCAATCCATCAACCCTAGATTATAACATAACCATAGTTCCCTTGACCAGATCTACAAAATACCAGGGGTCGAAAACCATCATGCCCCAAAACCATGTGAAAACCCATGCACAAAACCATGAGCGATTCCACCCACTGAAAAATAGGGTCCAAATTTTTTTTCCTGGGGCGCTGCCCCGGACCTCGTCCAGGGGGCTATCAGCCCCCCATGACATCCCGCATGTGCGACTAATCATGGAAAGAATATAACACATACCCAACATTATCCCACTTGTTGTTTTCTTTCCGTAGGGGGCCACAAGAGAGCTTAGTCATTATTCTAGCTTTGCAACACCATTGTTTTTCTACACCAAGAGAACTTCTAAGTGCTATAAGACTTCATCAATGCATCTGCAACATTCTTCAAAGTGTCCACCTTAACCAGCAACACCCTTTTATCCTCAACCATATCTCTCAAAAAGTGACATTGAACATCAATGTGCTTTGTCTTTGAATGATAAGCAGGGTTCTTAGCCAAGAAAAATTCACTTTGGCTATCACAGTCTCTCCTTATAGCTCGTTACACCAACCCCATACTTGAACACAATATCTGCAACAAAACTGCTTCCTTGCTTGCATGAGTGGCTGCCATGTATTCTGTCTCTGTAGTTGAAAGAGCCACTACAGAATGTCCTTTACTCATCTAACTTACTACACCTCCAAATAGGATAAACACATTCCCACTTGTAGATCTTCTTTGGTCTAGATTTCCAGCCCAGTCTACATCAACAAAACCATGGATGTCCAAAACTCTGTCCAATCCTGGTCTTCCTTGGTAGAACAAACCATAATCACTATTGCCATGAAAATATCTGAAAACTCGCTTCACTGCTTTCCAATGCTCCTTCCCTAGTTTTGACATAAACCTACTCAATACTCCCACTGTATGTGCAATTTCTGATCTAGTATAGACCATTGCATATATTAGGCTACCCACTGCACTTGCATATGGAACACGGGACATATCCTCCTCTTCTTCTTGTGTCTTGGGACACTGTTCATAATATATCTTTACACCTACAGGAATAGGAGCCTTCATCGGTTTACTATCCTGCATATTGAACCTCTGCAATATTGTCTTGACATACTTCCTCTGGTTTAATTGGAGCTTCCTCTTTGTCCGATGTCTCTTAATTTCCATGCCCAAAATATATTTTGCAGCACCAATATCCTTCATGTCGAATTTGGAGAACGATTGGGTCTTCAAATCTTGGATAATTTCTTTGTCATTTCCAATTAGCAAAATATCATCCACATACAAGACCAAATAAATAACACAGTCACCAATTAATTTAAAATAAACACAATGATCCTCTTTGATTCTGGTGAAGCCAAGTCCCCATATATAGGTATCAAATTTATGATACCACATCCTTAGTGACTATTTTAACCCATACAGAGACTTTTTTAACCTTCATACAAGCTATTTCTTACCCTTCACCATAAAGCCTTCAGGTTTCTTCATGTAGATCTCCTCTTCCAGATCCCCGTGATGAAATGCTGTCTTCACATCCATCTATTCTACCTCAAAATCAAATTCAACAACAACATATAAATGTAATATAATAGAAGTAGCCTTTGAAACAAGAGAAACAATATCACCAAAATCAATTCCTAGAACTTGGGAATAACCTTTTGCTACCAGTCGAGCTTTGTATTTCTTCACCTTACCTTCTACATTCATCTTCTTCTTAAACACCCATTTGCTCCCGATGGGCTTCCTTCCAGCCAATAAATCCACCATATCCCATGCCTCATTTTTGTGCAAGGATGGCATTTCAACAACCATGGCCTCCTTCTTCCATCCTCTGAATGCACTGCCTCCCTGACCATTCTGGGATCATCATCAGTGATAGTTAAAGAACAATTTAAACAAAAAGCAGATGGACTATACCTTTCTGGTTGTCTTCTTTCTGAATCGATCTTCTCACAACTGGAGTTTGTGGCTCTTCCTTTTATGAATCTTCTTCTGTTGTAGAGTCTGATTCATCCTCCTTTAGATCAAACTCTCTATTCTCAGGTTCCTTCGATAGGACTTCATGTTTAACAACATATTTCACTTCTCTAAACACCACATATCGACTGTATACTGCCTTCCTTGTTTCTGGGTTCCAAAGCTTGTAACCTTTTAAACCATCCTTATACCCAATAAAGATGCACCTTTCAAATTTATTATCCAACTTGGTCCTTTTCTCCTTTGGAACATGTACATATGCATCACATTCAAATACCCTCAGATGTGAAGGAGAGGGTTTATTACTAGTCCATACCTCACGTGGAGTCTTATCCTCCAACGCTAATGAAGGTGATCTGTTAACCAGGTAACATGCAGTCTCCATTGCCTCTACCCAGAATTCCTATCCTAACCGGGTATCACTGAGAATGCGTCTTGCCTTTTCCATCAACGTTCTGTTCATTCTTTCTACAAATCCATTTTGCTGAGGTATGTATGGTGTAGTCTTCTGCCATGCTATACCACACTTCTTACAAAACTCTTCAAATTACTTCTTGCAGAACTCTGCACCATTATCTGTCCTTAGAACCTTTATTTTCTTCTCTATCAGGTTTTCCACCAGAGCCTTAAATTCTTTAAATCTATCAAAGACTTCAGATTTATTCCTCAAGAAATATATCCATGTATTCATTGAGAAGTCATCTATGAATGAAACATAGTGCACATACTCACCCAATGATGGAACTGACACATGTCCAAAGACATAACTGTGCACAAGCTCTAATATCTTGTTCGCCCTCATAGCAATAGAAGGAAAACTCACTTGATTCTGCTTCCCATATACAAAATGTTCACAGAAATCGAAATCCAGAGAGAAATTAGACATACCTTCTACCATAACATTTCCATGTAGTATCCGAAGGCCCTTCTCTCCAATATGTCCAAGCCTTTGATGCCATAGCATGGTTTTTTCTCCAGAGACCGCTAGGCTTTCCGCTCCACTTTCAGGAACCACAAAACAATTGTACCCATGAATAACAGTGCTACCCTGAAGCTTGTACAAAGTTCCAATCCGAACTCCCCGCATTAATACCAGTGCTCCTCAAACCAACTTGTAGGTATCTTTCTCGAACATTGTTTTTAAACCTGCTTCATCCATCTTGCTTATAGAAATCAGATCTCACCAATGCAGGAATATGCAGAACATCAGGAAGTGTTCTAATCCTTCCACCTTGCAGCTTCAGCTTGAATTTTCCACGTTTGACGATTCTGGCCTTCCTATCATCCCCTAATAATACATCACCACCATTATACTTCTCATACTGGCAGAACCACTCCCTATGGGGAGTGAAGTGAAAGGATGCACCTGAGTCAATCAACCATGCCTCATGATCTACATGTGTATTTGAAGAAGAATCCAAATAAACATCCCCACCTTCAGCTGAGGTGGTTTTTTCCTCTATAGAAGGAGAATCATCAGATCCCTTTCCTTTCTCAGGAGCTTTAGATCTACAGTCCTTTTTGTAGTGCCCTTCTTTTCCACATTTCCAACACACCTTTACAAACTTTCCTAGAGATTTATATCTCCCTCTAGATTTAGATCTCCCACTCGAATTTTTGTTTGTTTGTTTTTGTTCTGGGACCTTCCTTGTACAGATAAGGCATCTCCATTCTAGCCCTCCATATTTCTCTGTGTCATTTCCTCTGACAACAAGGATGAGACAATTTCATCAAAATTCAAGGTAGTTTTATTGATACCTATTGCAATGATCAGACTGTCCCACGAATCTGGTAGAGAACACAAAAAACTGATGCACTTATCTTCATATGAGATTTGTTTACCAGAGAACACAAAAAATTGATGCCATAGCACTTACCAGAGTATTGAAGTCGTTCAGATGCTCTCTCACTGAGTCTCCATCCTTCATCCTCAGGTTATACAAATTTTTCCGCAGGAACAATTTATTTACCAGAGACTTAGATTGGTACAAATTCCCTAGCTTGTCCCACAAAGTATTCACTGTAGTTTCCCCAGATACATTCAACAATACCGAATCTGAGACACACAAACGTATTGTGCTCTTTGCCTTCCGATCCAACTTCTTCCAGTCTTCATCTGACATTTCCATTGGTTTAGTACTCAGATCTACCATGATCCACTGATCTTTATCCACCAGTAGATCCTCCATATTGAGCTACCACAACTCAAAATATAACCATTAAATTTCTCGATCTCTATCTTTCCACTGCTCACCATATTCTTTCACCGCAAGAATTGGTCCCGTAGATCTCCCACTGAACAAGGTCTACCACAGGCCCGAGAAAAAAACCCCTTAGCAGCAAAGGCGTCCCCTTGAAGCCAAAACAACTCTAATACAAAAAGTAGGTTTCAACCCTGCAAAGTAATTATCTACAAAAAAATCTTAAAAAAAAGAAAATTAACAATAGCGAGAGAATAAAACTTAAAATAGATATACACAGAGATTTTCCCCCAGATCCCAAATTGGGACTACCAACTTGATTTTTCATTATGTTCCTTTTAGTGTTACAACACACACACACACATATATATATATACACACATGCAGAAACATTCATAAACCCCAAACCATTAACCCTGGATTAGAACATAACCGTAGTTCCCTTGACTGGATCTACAAAATACCAGGGGCTGAAAGTTATCATGCCCCAAAACCATGTGCAAGCCCATGCACAATTGGGTCGCTTGCACAATTGGGTCGGCCCACTGAAAAATAGGGTCCAATTTTTTTTTCCTGAGGCGCTACCCCAGACCCCGCAAAAGGGCCTGCCCCCCCCCCCTCCGAACCCTTGGGCAGTGGGGCTGCTGCCCCCCCTGCTGTACCCGCCGCAACATATAGGGGGGCTCACCCCCTTGTGACCCCCCCGAGAGTGCAACTAATCGTGGAAATAATATAACACATACCACACATAAATCACATGATAGGAGTGGTATGTGGTCAGTCATGTTAAGTTTAAGTTGTGGTTATACATGTAGTGTCTAGGTGTCAATCTGCAGTAACACAACCCACTGTTGATCCTGTCTTGTCTATCAGTTGAGTTGGTTTAGTTTCATGTCAAAATACGTGATTATAGAGTGGAAAATATCATGGATTTTCAGGTTTAATGTAATGACCCTTTGATTGGTCACGCATAGAAGCTGCCGAAAATTTAGGCCAATAATCATCATATAATGGAGGTGTTTTCCAATCACAGATCTGCTCATCTTCAGCCACCTATTGCATGCCATTTGAACCTACACAGCCAACTCAAGACCATAATTTCTATCACATGGTGCATAATACGGTCAAGGATACTTACCATAATGAAAATCTATTACATAGGAGGGTGAACTAATGAAGCTGTTTTAAACCACCGAGTAAGAAGGAAAAATATCAGTTGTGAGATTATCTGTTGGATAACGATATTTTTAAGAGCGAAACTTGAGGAAAGAGTCTTATATTTCAGACAAGATATCATAGGAATACACAGAAACACCTGTTAGGTGAGATCTTTTATCTTTTCCACCTATTAGATTTCAGCAGACAAACTTATTAGTTACTAAAGATGACTAAAAGAGGAGGAAATCTAAAACGAATTGAACCACAAAGAGCTGACCTAGTGGATGCAAATTTGAATGTGAGAAGGCTATTTTTTCAAGTAGGGTGGTATTTTCTATGCTCAAGACTGATAAGCTCTCACTTAGGAGTAGCTCAGAAGTTTTCAAATTCTTTCAATGGACAGGAAGCAACCATCTATGGTCTTAAATTGCAGGTATCAACAGATTCAATTGTTGAGACATTAAACCTTCCACAACAAGGATAAAGGTGGTTTAAAGGTCAAGTCATCACTGGAGGATACCACAATAGTTTCCTCAAAGATGGACACAGAGATCCCAACTGGGCTAAAGGAATTCCCAACAGTTTGCTAAAAAATGAATGGGAAAAATATGTTAAACTAATCAAGATTTCCCTCATTTGTGAAAGGAGGTATACTGTAGTGTTTATTTATCATATGAGATTTCCATTTAATGTTGCAGGTATGAAGACCCTAAGCTTACCATAATTTTTGCTGAAGAGCTTGACAAAGATGTCATCCAGGATTCAAACACATACTGCTGCTTCAGAATACAATTTGTATCATCAATATCTCATTAAAATGTTAGTTGAAGAAGAGCTACGGAAAAGAAATCAAACATGGGACCATTTCTTGTTTTACAGGGTAGGCCAACCTGCACCTACACCTCCAGTTCAATTATCTCCAAATTCACAACAACATCCTCAAACTGTAAAAAGAACAAAGAGAAAGCTAAGAAGGAGGATATCCATAAGGCTAAGTGTAGAAAAGAAAATACTCCTTCAATCAAGTTTGAGAGGAAGTTGGAGAAAGGAGAGAGATCATAAATAAATAAGCCTAAATCCATGAATATGGTGCCTCCCATTTCTCCTTTTCATAATGTCTACACCAGATCTCGAAGAGGAAGGTCTGCAACTGCAAAAAAATCTAAAACACAAGTGCTATCAGAGATTCCAGAAGCAAACATTCAACAAAAGATGCATAAAGAGTATCATCCCACAAAGTATGATGAAGAGCTCCTCAAAGATGTAGGGTATGATATCTGTAGTAAGAGAAAGAAAGAGGAGACCAAAACTGTTGATGGAACCAGAAAAAATACATACCAGATACAACAAAAAGTTCAGGCTCAAGTCTAAGGCTCTGCACAATCCAAGTTTATTGATAGAGGTCATAGATGCAAAAGGAAAATATGAAGGGTTAAATACTAATGAGTCCAAGAAGAAAGATAAAATAAAAACCCCTTCAGGTCAACAAACATAGCCCTCAAAAAGAAGAAAGATCCAAAAGGGTTAAAAGAAGGAAAATGCCACTGTCAAAGAAGCAACCACATGAACCACAAGATCAAGATCAGTTGTTTATATCAAGTTAGACTTGGACAAGCTTGCTGAAGCTGCAGCCCGCATGGAAGAAAGGTAAAAAGGTTTCTTGATAAAACACCTTTTTACTTATCAAGTGCAATTTTGAACAACCACTCAAATTTCAAAGTGTATAAGTTGCATAGGTTTTTCAGTGTTTTCTGTGCATTTTTTTAAAAAGAAATAGTTTTTTCACAGTTACAGGTTTTTACCGGAATTTTTGGTAGCACCTGTTTTAAATAATTTTTGACACCTGTCAGAAAATTTTCCGAGCTAGTTCATGAAAGATAAGGACTCATAATGAAATGGATATAACAAGTGATGGTGATAATTAGTTATGAGGTTGTTGGAGGTCATATTTAATTAAGATACATGGTTATTTAAGAACCAAAGACATGAGGAGACAAATCAACATAAAAAGGGGCATCACGTTAGCATAATCAACAATTCAGCTGAATTTCTCTTCTCTTATTTCATCTACATCTGTCTTTTCAGTTAGATTTTGATGGGATATCATTTTAATGTCCTATAAAACCTATGTAATGTTAGGATTACTGTTTCCTTGTTTTTAGAAGAGATGGAGATGGTGCCTCTATTTCTATATGTACCATTTGTAAATACCATTTCCAGGTTGGATGTTTTTCTACATGAAGACTTGATATAATAAATAAAATCCTTTTTGCACTTCATGCTAGAGGATTTTGTGACTCAAGAACTATCTAATGTATGATGTTTTTTCTCCCTTTGTTAATTTCTTCTAATTTATGAGTTGCAACAGCTTGTAACGTGTGAGTAAGAAACTGTTAGAGGATATAATAGTAAATTATCTACTTTCCTGCTTCCTGCAAATCATATATGTGTTTTAGAACATGTTAGTGAAGATTTCATAAAGGATTTGTGAAATACTTTATGCATGTACTCTACTTTCTGAATGTTGTTTACTTTTCATAAAACATATTTTGTGTAAAGAACCATCATTATAACTGTGTGACTGATTTAGGATATGAATATTTCCTAGATTAAGTACCAGCTATCCATCTCCTTTCATTTGTTACACTATGCTTCCTATACTACCAATTTACCCATACAATTTATACTTGCCACAACTTGTCAAATGCATGAATGTCTTAAAGAATACAAAATAATTTCAAACTCTTTGAGAAGCCATTCACCACTTAAAACCATTTAAATTTGAAATGAACTATGATGTGTAAGGCTTAATCCTTTTTCAGTCAAGGAGTGACTCCTTGCGCTAACAAATATAAATACATTTACGAATTTTACAAAAAAATAAAATAAAATAAAATAAAATACCTCTTTCACTCTAGTAGTGTTATGTCCTTTTTTACTATAAATGTTATGACTTACCTGAATTTTAATCCTTTAATTTTAAACTTTTGGATATGTGTAGGTATATTATTGATGGAAAACCAGTTGGAGACTATTTTTCGAGCATTTTGGGGCTCATGTCAAGTTACATTGCACTAACATCATTTGCCATGTTACTAGTCCTGTCAGTGTCCATGTCAAGTGTTAGGTTGTTTGGTGTAGTCACTTGTCTATTTTGTCATCGACCCTATCACCCACTAGTTGAACCACTTATCACATTGTTTGGTTCATTACATGTTTGATCATCCAACAAGGTAGTTTTTTCTGACATTAGCTTATGCATTAACAGAGTGGTTTCCCTGGGGGTTCCTTGTGGTTTTTAAATCAATAAAGGTGGGGGGAAAGGGATGAGCACAAACAAACCCAATAATCTACCACCACGTCACAAACTTGGATACTACACGATTTCCATTTTGGACACCCCCCATCCAAATTTGTTAATTGTCAAGAATATCGAGTGGTGGGATAATATGAACTGTGTATCATATATGTGATTTTGTCATTTTTCCTAGAATTTTTAACATGTATCCAAGAAATTAAGGAGTAAAACCTTAATTTTAAAAATTTTATATACTTTATTCATCACAAAATTATTTTTCTCTACTACAACTTGTTCAAAATTGAAATAATACTAAGATTCTTTCAAGAAATTTGGGAATAAGTGGGAAGGAAAGAGAAATAAGGCAACATTTTTTGCACATCAATGAAGGTATACACACAAGCATTGCAACCATTGTGATATTGATGGTCACACCTAATATTGGTGTTGGAAGCCACATCTAGAGATGAATCCAAATGAATAGATTGCAAAAAATGATTGGAATTGCATGATGTTGAAAATAGTTAGGTGGATTAGTGCAAAGCATAAGAACATATTGAGTTTAATGGCACAACTAACACCATCGAAGAAGCTTTGGAACAAGTGGTGGAGTATATGGTGTCTGAGAAAAGGGTTGAAACACTATATATGCATTTGGAAAATACCCCTATGCAATGGTGGGTAAGCACATAAATTCACGTTGCACTCAAGGCATGATATGATAGAGGCACTAAATGATAAAGTCCTACCAGAAATGGTGGCTCCACTAGCTAATGATGACATTTTGGAAAGTAGTTCTGTCAACTAGACCCTAAAATTTGGTGGTACTTCCAATCCAATGGGCCACATGTATTACTGCAAATTCATTAGGAGATAGAGGAGGTTATTATTTAAATATGGGTTCATAATTTTATGCACACCTTTGAGCCATTTTCAAAGAAGTTATATCCTGAGGTAAAAATGCAGTGGCAAAAAACTAGCTAGGTTGAATTATGAGAAAGGTTCTACAACACTTTATATAACTCTATAAGGAGGAGGAACATATTGCAAGGTTGATAGAGTGAATTTGGTGGTTCCCATCTGTTAGTGTCAGTATTTGCATACTCCCACCAAGGATCAAAACACATTTGCATGTGCATCTTAGGTGTCCCATTTTGAAGAAATTTTCCATCATTCCATTAGGTCATGATATAAAATTGTTCCACTAGTGGTTTTCCTTGTCAATAAGCTTCATTCTACCTCATAAGATCATATTGGCTGACTCATTCTCATGTCCCCTTGAGCATTAAAACACCTATGGAAATTCTCTTTTCACTTGGAAGTCTTTTAAGTCAAAATATCATTCATGAAAGTTAGGTCAAAAGAAGTCCCATTAGGTCATTAGGTTTTATATTTCTCAAGGTCACTCCTTCATTTTAGATGAAGTTAGAACATATATGAGAGGGACTAAATAATATTATCATGATGTAATTTTCATACTTTCAAAAGTTGTATTTTTTTAGTTTAATGATTTGTATATCAAAAAGTCATTTTGATACAAAATTCAATATGTAATTTATTTATGTTTTTCCAAATGTAATTTTATGTTCTCATATGTAATAAATTCAATCCCGATCTGTCAAATGCAATCATGTTTGGCCTAAGTGGAGCAAAGAATTCCAAACTCCATGTTTGATCAACCTACAATGCCAAAAAGTCAGAAAGTTAAAGAGTATTAGTGCTAAAGAAAAAGTGAACATTAGAAAAATGGGTGATTCAAATTAAATTTCAAATCTACTTGGCTATAAAGTCTTTCAAAGCACATCAAAGCAAGTCATTTTGTCCATTCAGCCTTCAAGAGTTTCCAGCAAAGGAGAAATTTTAGGTTTTCTGAGCATTTTCGGTCAAAATTCAAGGGCGCCGCGTGTTTACCTAGCGATGGCGGGCATTTTCCCTGAAAACACTAGACCAAAATACATTGGCACTGCGCATTCCTCCAGAATGCTGCACATTTGCACAGGGAGGGTTTTGAAGAGTTTCACCACCTTTAGCAAGCTCAAATCTCCTTGTCAATTTCTTCAAGAGGCTTTAAATCAATAAGTGGACCCTAAATCACCTCTCTTCTCATATATTTGGTGTTCCATTAAAGATTTGAAGTGTTTTTTGCCTATGAAACCCTAGTTTCCATTTCCTTCTCATTTTCATACACTAAATCCCTATTCTTATCCCTAAAACACATATCAGTCATACACATTGTTAAATCCTAGGGTTTTCCTAGACCTAGGTTTTCATTTACATTCCATTCCCTCCCTTTTCCTAAGCTAGTCATTTCATCTCTCACTCCCTTCATCTCATTCCATTTACCCTAGGGTTCCCAAAGCATTCAAATTTAAAATGTCTGAAGAGGAGGACAGAGGTTTCAGTGAGGAACAAACACCAAAGAGAAGTGATCACAAAGGAGGAAAAATCAACAGATATGAACCAGTAACCACAAAGGAGCTCATGGCTTCTCCTCTCACTATGTCATGTTTTAAACATGTTGGTTGTTTTGAGTTTTGTGAGAAAGTGCAGCAAATTCAGTTTCACCCTTTGTTGACAAGGTTTTTCATCACCAATCTTCATGATAGGTAGGTCACTCTTGTTGGGGTCACTTTTACCATGTCCACTAATGCCATTTCAGCTGCTACAAGGATCCCTAATGTGGGAGAGAAATGGTATAAACAAGGAAACCTTGACCTAAGCTACTATGAACCATATCCCAAACCTAGATACAAGGATGATAAGAAGTCAATTTTCCCTTTCTCTCATCTTCTTGACCGATATGTCCCTATGATGAAGATCGTCATGAAATATTTCAACTATGAAGGAAGGTTTTCTCAACTCTATTCATATCATATCTGACTCCTCATGCACTTCGCTAGAGTCAGAATGCTTCACATACCTTACTATCTCTCTCGCAACATTGACAAGATGGCATACATTGTACACAAGAGGGATTATAGTCATCAAATGTAGAGCCTTTTCCATCATACCTTCATTAACATGATAGTCATGCATCAACTTGAGCAAAATAACATTTCATGGGACACATTCATAGAAAATGAAATCTTCACTACCCCACCTAGTCACCATGAGCAGAGTATCCCTTCATCATCTCATCCTCCCATATTCACTTCTCCATCTCAGTCTGCTACTCATACATCATCACCTAGTCAGTTGCATTCACCTCATGTTGATCCTACTTCTTCTCCTTTCCATAACCCTTCATCATCACATCATGATACTGAGGCATCAAGTAGTGAGAAGGACATTGAGGCAACTTGGGCTAATGTGAATGATGTGGAGCCATTTCCCAAGACCTAACAAAGAGGACACATGCATGTGTTTGCTTCACTTGGAGTGAAAGGAGCCATACCTTCTTCATCAACAAAACAGGTGGAAAAGTGTAGGGAAAATGCAAAAGAGCCAATCATTGATGAGAAGGAGGATAAACATGAAACATAACAAGAGTTTTATTTGATTGACATTGATGAGGAGGATGAAGAAATAATCACTAGTGCAACAATCATAGGCAAAGAAGCAAATATTAGTGAACTTCAAGCTAATCTTGATAGAGCACAATATGTGTTGATTTTCTTGAGCAAGCAAATAAGCAGCTAAAAACCAAGCAGATTATCAATGAGGTCAGGACCATCAAAATACAAAGAGAGGTAGAAAAGGCTAAGGCCTTGCTGGAGGAGACCTTAGACAAATTTGGTGAGATTGATGATGAGGAGGATCAACCTCCAAGACGGAAACCAAAGACTAGAGGGCTGAAAATAGCTCTAGCCCTTGAGAGACAAAAAGAAGTTGAGTTGGCAGAGAAGCTCACTCCAAGTGAGCTGCTTACCTTAGAGATTAGCAGGGATAGAGAGTCATGGCTTGATAGAGCCAATTTTCATCTGGAGAGTTTGCTATAGAAGGCCAAAAAGGACAATGATATTCAGAGGAAAATGGTAAAGCACTACACCATGAGGAACAAAATTGCAAGGGCCAAGCTCAAATGAGCCCATGAAAAAATTCAAGATTTGACCAAGCAAAAGGAGGAGAGGTTAGAAATACTTTTTGAGGTGTCTCTTCATGCCTCAAGCACTTGATAAGCAAGTAACCTCACACATTTTGGAAAATTTTGGCACACTTGGCTGTGCTCTTTTTTGGAGCCTCCAATTGACAAATGGCCACCACCATCATGTTCATAATGATGAAGACATCAACCCTAGCATGTTTCAAAAAATTTGGAGGAGAAATGGTCCCTCAAAAGTGCAACAAACCACCAAATTTTCATGTTTCTGCCTCCTTTTTGACCTTGGCGCTACGCGTTTACCAGTGTTGGGAGATTCACTTTTTGACAGGGCAGATGGGCACCATTTTGGAAACTGGAGGAATTTTTTGAAACTATACTTAGAGGTATTTCCAATGAGCTATCTTGGAACTGATTTTGACACCGGGAAGGCCTCCAAAATTTGCTTTCAAAAGAGGTTATTTTTCCTGTTATGGCACTGCACGTTTGCCAAGAAAATGTAATTTTCACCATCTTCGACAATTTTTTGATTTTCACTCCAGTTTGAATTTTTATATTGGGAAATGAGAATTTACTGATGTAAAAGGTCAAGATAAATGTAAATGTCATTTTTTTGTTTTTATCTAGGGTAGATACATTAGGTAAGTCCTCTAGAGGTCAAATGAATCAATTTCCTCTCTTTTAGAGGCAAATTGTTGGGTCTTCCTAGTTTTCAGTTTCTTGTTTGGGAGTAGGTGAAACTGATCCCTATCTCATGGATTTGACTCCCTGAGGCTAGGGAGAGTGGTTTTGAGGTCTATATTATGTATTTACTCAGTTATTGTAATGGTTGGACTCACTTGGAGGTTTGGCATCTCAAGAGACATACTTTTGTATCAGATTTGGCCTGGACATTAATAAAATTTGCAACTATTTTTATGGGATCCATGTGGTATTGTGTTTAGTTTCAATTTCTTCCCTTGTGATCATATTTTAGAATGTTTTTGTGTATTTCATCCATCATTTCATTTCTATTGAATGAATGTTTTTAAGTTAGATGAACAGAATCCATAATTTCTATGCTTTGTTTTGGGTAAACATTCATAATTTGTAATTTCTTCAGTTTAGAAAGAAATTATGAATTCACCATGCTCTTTCTTGCTCCTCACCTGTCTTAAATCATCCCATTATCAAAACCCTAAAGTGCTAAAAATTGTACCTATCTTTCCCCATAGAAAACCCTGCAAATATTGACCTAATTTCCTTGCCTTGGATGTTTGACTCCTCTTGATCCAACAAAACCCTACAAAATCAAACTAAAAAACCCTAAGATAATATGCCTAGCCTAATATCTTCTTTCCTCAGTCATTTTGGCTATTATCCATGCAGAGATATCCCTATCATGGCCTAGTAGGGCTAGCTACTTGGCTAAGCGTGGTTTGAGGTTACCTCAGAATTTCCTTTCTTAACCTGAGCTTCAATCTGAGTGATAAAATTTTGGCGATCATACTGGGGAAAAATAAAAGTGAGATCAGATCAACCCCAATAATAATTTTTCATTGAAATTATTAAACTTATGGATGATAAGTTTAGAGTTTATTCAAAGGCTAAATTGAAAAATTTGTAAAGCACACATTTGTTTTTTGAAATTGGACATACTGGATTCCTGAAGGTACACTAGATCCAATCCCGATCCGAATCCTCCCACCATTGTCAGCGATCCTCAGAAAATTGGAAGAAAAGTTAAAGTTGTTGCAGAGACATGTAGTTCATCCAGAAATCAACCAGAGAGAAGTTCCATCCCCATAGCTAATTCATTCCCTGGAAGGTTAGAAAACTTGCAAGATATTGAATTTGATATAAATTTTGAACAAAGCTTTTTCCTGAGTAAATATTTGAGTTGGATTGATGAAACAATTGATTCCTCCATTTCCTTTAACAATCCTGTTGAAGATCTCTTTTCTCATTCACAATCAAATTCTCAATCAGGGTCACAATTAGGGTCACAAATTTTACAAGTACTATTATTCGCAAGTAAATTCTTGGGTGATAAACAGACCTAAGGTCTCAGCTTCTTCTACCATCACTTCATCCATTGTTCACACTACTCAAACAGTGACCAATCTTTCCTTGATTACATCCAACACCCAAAACCCTGTTATAAATCCTCGTCCTCCAGTCATCATGGCTGCAAGATATGCCTCCCTTGTTATCCCTCAAAACCCTAGTGCTATGCCCCAAGATTACCCAAATAAAATCCCTTTGTTTGACAATACTTAGCCTCTGACAACCCAAAAGAATGTAGATAAGATGAATGATTTCTTTGATATTCATGAAATTTATATTGAGGATGTGAAGATGAGGTTGTTTGCACAGAGTTTGGTAGGGGAAGTGAGAAAATGGTTCAGAGCTCTACCAACAGCCACTATTGATACTTTAGAAGTTTTTCAACATCAGTTTATAGAAAGATGGGAAGAAAAGAAAAATCCCCTTCAAATTATGTCTAAATATGAGAACATCAAAAGAAATGTTGGTGAGACTGTGGAAGATTATTGTGTGAGATTTAATGTAGTGTATAATGCTCTTCCCGCACATATAAAACCACCAGAGGGTTTGGATTCAGTCAAATTTCTGGATGGATTTGATACAGATATGGCATATCAGTTGCATGAATGTGATCCTACAACTTTAGCAGAGATGCAAAAGAATGTTGTAAGTGTGGAAGAAAATTTGTTGGCCAAAAAGGCAAGGATGAGATCAGAAAAGAGAGTGACCATCAAAGAGGAGACATCTACTTCTGATGCTAAAATGGATTCATTACTCCGAACTATGGAAATAATGGTTGACCGATTGTCTATCTCAGATAGACCGAAACCACAGATTTGGAACCCAAATTTCAGAGGGCAACAACAGCCTCAGTTTAGAATAAAACAAAGAGAGCAGAAAACACTTGACCAAGCAGCACAACAACAATAGCAGATTCGGACCCCATTGCAGTAGAATTATGTTCAAGGAGTGGAAGAGGAAGAAGATGAAGATCCGGTGGTTGCAACAAATCATTTTTTTACAATAGATGGCCTGCCCATGTTTCTGACTGAAGATGAAGAGTATACTGAAAATTTGGATACTCCAAAAGATGAGGACTATATATTGGCAAATGATGATGATTTGGAAACTGAATCAGATGATTACCAGTGTGGGTATATGAATGCTTTGAGTGCACAGTAGAAACAATATTATTTAAGAAGTAGATATGTACCTATCAATCCTATTCAGAAAAGAAAAGTGGTTCAGTCAAAGAATGATCTTCCGAATAATCAGAGAAAAGGTAAAGAACATGCAGATCAAAATCATAGCAACATCAACTAGCCATCAACAAGCTCAGCTACTAAATAGAAGAACACTCAGAAAAAGGAGAATGTATCAAAGGATCAAACTGAGAGAAGAGATATTGTTGTCAAAGAGGTAGATAAATTCACAACTTTTAATTTATAAAATGAAATAGCTAAATTGAAAGTGTCCATTCCTTTGACAGAATTAGTAAATAATAGTCATTATAAACATAAGGTGTCTAAAATGTTGCTAGTTGATCCTTTATCCGATATGGTTAATGTTGAAGATGACCACCCTGAGCTCATTTTCAGTCCAGCTATAGATGGTTAGTTAGAAGAGAGTGAAGTTCCCCTCTCTTATTTAATCCTTAGACTACATGAGTACATGCTTCATAATGCTATGCTTGATTCCGAGGCTTCTCACAATTTGATGCCTAAGGATATTATGGAGAAGATGGGCATGGATATCACCCGACCATATCTGATTTGTATTCATTTTATTCTAGTAGAGTTCGCTGCATTGGTATCATTAAATATTTAGTGGTTTCTTTAGATCAAATTCCAGCCAAGAATGTTTTGATGGATGTGGTGGTGGCTGATATACCGCCTTGGTTTGGCATGCTGCTGTCTAGATCATGGGGAGCCAAAGTCAAAGGTAATTTACAACTTGAGTTATCTTATGCTACTATTCCTGTTTTCGGGCAATTGAGGAAATTGTATCGGGAAAAGAAAATGAAGTATATGATAACTAGTAAGGAGAAGCCCATAAATCATCCAATACAGGCTGTACATACAGATCTAGAATATTTTATTTTGTATAATGATGGTGATTTGAATGATGTAAATAATCAACTAGTAGTGGTAGATGATGTACCCGAAGTTTTAGAGAATTTTAGAGCAGTTCTTGATAAGGAAAAAGAAATGGTGATTTCTTCTGAACAACCTTCAGAAGAAAAAAAAATTAGTGAAGATATGAAAGATGAGGTGACAGTCCAAAGTAAATTAGAACCAATATTTAAGTTTCAACATCTAGAAGATGAAGATGGAATTTGGAGTATGGATTTCGATGGTGATTTGGGTAAGGAAGGTGCAAGTATTAGTATTTGGATCCAAAGTCCTGTTGGTAAGTTGGGTGGAATTCCAAGTAATGTTAGAGAATTCTCTTATAAATTGGCTTTTGACTGTTCTAATAACGAAGCAGAGTATGAAGCATTGATCACAGGTCTCAAAATTTTGAAGAAACTTGGTGCGAAAAGAATTTCTATTTATGGTGATTCTGAGCTTGTCATAAAGTAGGTGAAAGGATAATATCAAGCAAAGCATCTGCGAATGAGAGCTTATAGGAATGCAGTCTTGGATATCTTAAAAATGTTTCCTGAATATACATTAAAAACGGTACCAAGAAATCAAAATATCATTGCAGATTCGCTTGCTACGGTAGTAAGTAATCTCAAAATTCCTATGAATTCAAGTAATAAATTTGAAATTCATGTCAAACATAGACCTATTGTTCCTGATAACAAGGTACTGGCAAGTTTTTTGGGATGACAATGAAATTAATAGATTTTTGCAGAATGAAGGGAAATTAAAAGATGCTTTTATTGATGATGTTTGTGATTCTGATGATCAAAACATAGAGGCCAATCAGATGAATATTTTTCAGTTGAAAGATAATATTATTCCTAGAGGTCTCATACCTTTAGAAGAAATTTTTGATCAGGATGATGTGGCAGAAAACCAACATTTATTCCTACAGAAAAGGGTGTGGAAGATGTAAACATTGGAACAATAGACAAGCCCAAGATGGTTAAGCTGTATAAGACATTATCTCCCAAAGAAAAAGATAAGTCCATCAAATTGTTATCTGAATTTTTGATATTTTTGCATGGGATTATGCAGATTTGAAGGTCTATGACAAAAATATTATTCAGCACACTATTCCCATCAAGCCAGATCAAAAACCCTTCAGACAGAAGTTGAGAAGGACAAATCCAAGATAGTTTCCATCCATCGAGAAAGAGGTAAATCAATTGTACAAATCTGGTATCATTTTTCCAATTAGGTTTTCTAATTGGATTTAAAATTTGGTTCCGGTAAGGAAAAAGACCGGAGAGATAAGGTTGTGCATTGATTTCCGGAATTTTAATAAAGTGTCTTTAAAGGATAATTACCCCCTTCCTAAGATGGACCATGTTCTACAAAGGGTAGTTGGAGCATCATGGATGTCGCTGCTTGATGGTTATTCAGGTTATAGTCAAATTTTGGTACATGAAGAATACCGAGGTAAAACTACTTTCACAACACCGTGGGGGACCTTTCCGTATGCCAAAATGCCATTTGGACTCAAGAATGCAGGGGCTACTTTTCAACGGGCAATGGATATAGCCTTTGCTAATGAGAAAGATGTTTTCTTAGTGGTGTATTTAGATGATTTGACAATGTTTTCTGTTTATGATGATCAACATTTATATCATCTGAGAATTTTTTTCAGAAATGCAGAGAGTTCAGAATTTCTCTGAATCCAAAAAAGAGTCTTTTTGCCATGGACGAAGGCAAAATTCTCTGTCATATAATTTCCAAAGATGGCATTCGCAGTTATCCTTCTAGAGTAAAATAAATACAACAAATATATTTTCCACATAACAAAAAGGAGATACAAGCTTTCAATGGTAAGATGAACTTCTTACGCAGATTTGTTCATAATTTGGCTGAACATTTGCGTGAAATGAATAATATGTTGAAAAATTATAGTAGTGTAAAATGGACCACTGATGCTATGAAGTCTTTCAACTTGGTAAAGCTTGCTTTAACCACAAACCCTGTTTTGGTTAGTCCAGATTATACTAGTTATTTTATAATATTTTCATTTGCATCTGAGCACACCTTGGCTGCGGTTTGGATGCAAAAGAAGGATCAAGTTGAGAAGCTCATTTATTTCTTTAGTTGAGCCATTAGAGATGCTTCTCTTTGCTATAATATTATTGAGAAACAAGCTTTAGCCTTAATCAAAGCTTTGAAGGATTTATGGATCTATATTCTACATTCACACACTATAGCTTATGTTCCAAATGCATCGGTAAAAGAAGTTCTCACACAAATTGATCCTGAAGGTCGGAGAGGTAAGTGGATAGAAACAATGCTAGAGTATGATCTCGAGATCAGGCTCACCAAGCTGATCAAGGGATAGGGGTTAGCCAAACTCATGGCTGAATCCAATTTGCATGCTATAGACATAAACCTTATTGCAGCAATGTCAAATAATGAAGAAAATGTTGCCCTAATACAGGTATCAGAAATGTTTCTCACTTCATAATGGTATTCATATATAGTGTATCTTTTTCAACACCTATTTCCTTCTCTTGGAATGTCAAAAATTCAGGGTATGTCTTTGAAATTAAAATCTGCTAAATAATGCATTCTAGGTAGTCCCCTTTATTGGAAAGATCCAGGAGGTCTTCTTTTAAATTGTCTGGTCGAAGATGAAGCTAAGCAGGTAATGAATTACTTCCATAGGGGAGATTGTGGAGGCCACTTGTTTTTGAAAACAACAACTAACAAAGTGTTGAGAGAAGGGTATTATTGGCCGACTTTATTTTCAGATTTGTACAAAACTATCACAAACTGTCATGAATGTCAAGTTTTTCAGGGAAAAAGGAAACTCCTTCCGCTTCCGCTGAAGCCTATTGTAGTAAATGCTCCTTTTCAACAGTGGGAACTTGATTTTATTAGGGAAATTTATCCCACATAATCAGCACAACATAGATTGATTCTAACAACCACTGCATACTTCACCAAGTGGATCAAGGCTATTCCTACAAGGAAAGCTATAGACACGGTAATTATTTAGTTTTTAGAATCGATTATTTTGTCTCGTTTTGGTTTTCCTCACAAGATTATTGCAGATAATGCAACAACATTCAAGTCAAAGAAGATGATTGAGTTTTGTCACAAGTATAATATCAGGTTGGGCCATTCCACCGCATATTATCCACAGGGAAATGGATTAGCTAAGTCCTCTAATAAATCCTTGGTTAATATCACTAAGAAAATGTTAGAGGAAAACAAGAAAAATTGGCATAGAAAGCTTACCAATGCTTTGTGGGCAGTTCAAGTGAGCACCAAGAAGTCTATAGGTATGTCACCCTTTGAATTGGTTTATCGTATGGATACAATGTTTCCTACATCACTTGCAATCCCAGTTATGAGATTATTGTAGGAAGTAGGCAGTGAGGAAGATGATATTCAACGTCAAATAGATCAAACGATTTACCTTCAACAAACTATGGAGGAAGTTTCTCAGACCACTTTTAAGCTTTAGGAGAAAATAAAAAATATTTATGATCACAAAACCAAGGCAGATAAGTTTCGGCTGGAAAATGTTTTGTTGCAGTGGGATGCAAGAAATGAAGAGAAAGGAAAGCACATGAAGCTTGAAATATTTGGAAAGGACCCTACAAGATCTTAGCTTATCGAGGACGAAATGCCTATTTGCTGAAAGAGATGAATGGAAAAGAATGTTTAGGAGGATTGGTTAATGGTAGGCTCTTGAGACATTATTATTTCTGATGCATCTTCTAAGAGAATGCTTCACTTTCATTGTAAATACCAGTATATATTTTCTGCAAGGTTTGGAGAAGAAAATCATTTAGGCTTGGGGCCCAAGGTGAAGGCTATAAAGCTTGTTGATTTTCTTTTGTTTTCAATATCTTTGAGTCAATTTTGAGTTAGTGTTAGAGTCAGTTTTTGAGTAAGTTCTTAGTCACTTTGAATGGTTTTTGAGTCAGTTTTATAGTCTGCAGTCTTTTGAATTGTTTGACCGTATTTTCCCAATGGTTAGGCACTTGGTCTACGGTGTTCTTGACACCTCCAAGGAGCTGCCATCCCCAATAAGGCCAAGGTTAGTGTCAGTATTTTCATACTTCCACCAGGGATCAAAACAAATTTGCATGTGCATCTTAGGTGTCCCATTCTGAAGAAAATTTCCATAATTCCATTAGGTCATGATATAAATTTTTTCCACTGGTGGTTGTCCTTGTCAATAAGATTCATTTTCCCTCAGAAGATCATATTGGATGACTCATTCTCATGTCCCCTTGAGCATAAAAACACCTATGGAAATGCTCTTTTCACTTGGAAGTCTTTTAAGTCAAAATCTCATTCATGAAAGTTAGGTCAAAAGCAGTCCCATTAGATCATTAGGTTTTATATTTCTCAAGGTGACGCCTTCATTTCAGATGAAGTCAGCATATATATGAGAGGGACTAAATAAGATTATCATGATGTAGTTTTCGTACTTTCAAAAATTGTGTTTTTTCAGTTTAATGATTTTTATATCAAAATGTCATTTTGATATAAAATTCAAAATGTAATTTATTTATGTTTTTCCAAATGTAATTTCATGTTCTCATATGTAATAAATTCAATCCCGAGCTGTCAAATTAAATCATGTCCGGCCTAAGTGGAGGAAAGAAATCCAAACTCCATGTTTGATCAACCTACAATGCCAAAAAGTTAGAAAGTTAAAGAGTATCAGTGCCAAAGGAAAAGTGAACATTAGACAAGTGGGTGATTAAAATTAAAGTTCAAATCCACTTGGCTATAAAGTCTTTCAAAGCACCTCAAATCAAGTCATTGTGTCCATTCAATCTTCAAGAGTTTCTAGCAAAGGAGAAATTTTGGGTTTTCTAATCATTTTGGGTCAAAATTTAACGGCGTTGCACGTTTGCACCTTGGCGCTGCATGTTTGACTTGGCGTTGTGCGTTTACCTGGAGGCGCCGCTTGTTTGCCTGAAAAAAATAGACCAAAATACATTGGCACTGCACGTTTTTAGAGAGGCACTGCGCGTTTGTCTTGGTGCTGTGCGTTCCTCCAAAATGTTGCGGGTTTTCAGAGGGAGGGTTTTGAAGAGTTTCACCACCTCCAGCAAGCTCAAATCTCCTCATCAATTTCTTCAAGAGGCTTTAAATCAATAAGTGGACCCTAAATCACCTCTCTTCTCATATATTTTGTGTTCCATTAAATATTTGAAGTGTTTGTTGCCTATGAAACCCTATTTTCCATTTCCTTCTGATTTTCATACATTAAATCCCTATTCGTATCCCTAAAACACATATCAGTCATACATATTGTTAAATCCTAGGGTTTTCCTAGACCTAGGTTTTCATTTACATTCCATTCCCTCCCTTTGCCTAATATAGTCATCTCATCTCTCACTCCCTTCATCTCATTCCATCTACCCTAGGGTTTCCAAAGCATTAGAATTTAAAATGTCTGAAGAGGAGGAAAGAGGTGTCAGTGAGGAACAAACACCAAAGAGAAGTGATAAAAAAGGAGGGAAAATCAATAAATATGAACTAGTGACCATAAAGGAGCTCATGGCTTCTCCTCTCACTATGTCATGTTTTAAACATGTTGGTTGTTTTGAGTTTTGTGAGAAAGTGCAACAAATTCAGTTTCACCCTTTGTTGACAAGGTTGTTCATCACCAATCTTCATGATAGGTAGGTCACTCTTGCTGGGGTCACTTTTACCATGTCCACTAATTCCATTTCAGCTGCTACAGGGATCCCTAATGTGGGAGAGAAATGCTTTAAACAAGGAAACCTTGACCTGAGCTACTATGAACCATATCTCAAACCTAGATTCAAGGATGATAAGAAGTCAATTTTCCCTTTCTCTCATATTATTAACTGGTATGTCCCCATGATGAAGATAATCATGAAATATTTCACCTGTGAAGGAAGTTTTTCTCGACTCTATTCATATCATATCTGACTCCTCATGCACTTCACTAGAGTTAGAATGCTTCACATACCTTACTATCTCTCCCACAAGATTGACAAGATGGCATACATTGTACACAAGAGGGATTATAATCATCAAATGTAGAACCTTTTCCATCACTCCCTCATTAGGATGATAGTCATGCATCAGCTTGAGAAAAAGAACATTTCATGGGACACATTCATAGCAAATGAAATATTCACTACCCCACCTAGTCAGCATGAGCAGAGTATCCCTTCATCATCTCATCCTCCCATATCCACTTCTCCATCTCAGTCTACTTCTCATACATCATCACCTAGTCAGTTGCATTCACCTCATGTTGATCCTACTTCTTCTCCTTTCCATAACCCTTCATCATCACATCATGATACTGAGTCATCAAGTAGTGAGAAGGACATTGAGGCAACTTGGGCTAATGTGACTGATGTGGAGCCATTTCCCAAGACCTATCAAAGAGGCCACATGCATATGTTTGCTTCACTTGGAGTGAAAGGGGCCATGCCTTCTTCATCAGCAAAACAGGTGGACAAGGGCAAGGAAAAGGCTAAAGAGCCAATCATTGATGAGCAAGAGCATAAACATGAAACATAACAAGAGTTTCAGATGATTGAACTTGATGAGGAGGATGGAGATAGAATCACTAGTGCAGTAATCAGAGGCAAAGAAGAAAAGATTAGTGAACTTCAAGCTAATCTTGATGGAGCACAATATGTGATAGATTTCTTGAGCAAGAAAATCAGTAGCTGAAAACCAAGCAGATTAACAATGAGGTTAGGACCATCAAAGCACAAAGAGAGGTAGAAAAGGCCAAGGCCTTGCTGGTGGATACCTTGGACAGATTTGGTGAGATTGATGACGAGGAGGATCAACCTCCAAGACGAAAACCAAAGACTAGAGGGCTGAAAAGATCTCTAGCCCTTGAGAGACAAAAATAAGCTGAGTTGGCAGAGCAGCTCACTCCAAGTGAGGTGATCATCCTAGAGATTAGCAGGGATAAAGAGTCATGGGTTGATAGATCCAATTTGCATCTGGAGAGTTTGCTAGAGAAGGCCAAAAAGGACAATGATATTCAAAGGAAAATGGCAAAGCACTACGCCATGAGGAACAAAATTGCAAGGGCCAAGCTCAAACGAGCCCTTGTAAAAATTCAAGCTTTGACCAAGCAAAAGGAGAAGGAGAGGTTAGAAATAATTTCTGAGGTGTCTCTTCATGCCTCAAGCACTTGATAAGCAAGTAACCTCAGACATTTTGGCAAATTTTTGCACACTTGGCACTTTAGTGCATTTTTGGTTTTTTGAGCAATTTTGGCACACAAAAATTCTTCCAAACGCGCAACGCCCTTGGTGTTGCGCTCTTTTTTGGAGCCTCCAATTGAAAAATGACCACCTCCATCGTGTTAAAAATGATGAAGACATCAACCCTAGCAAGTTTCAGAAAATTTGGAGTAGAAATGGTCCCTTAAAAGTGCAAAAAACCACCAAATTTTCATGTTTCTGCCTCCTTTTTGACCTTGGCGCTGCGCATTTACTAGTCTTGGGAGATTCAATTTTTGACAGGGTAGATTGGAATTATTTTGGAAACTGGAGGCATATTTGGAAACTAAACTTAGAGGGATTTCCAATGAGCTATCTTGGAGCTGATTTGGACACCAGTAAGGCCTCCAAAAGTTTCTTGCAAAAGAGGTTATTTTTCTTGTTATGGCGTTGCGTGTTTGCGAGGAAAATGCAATTTTCACCATCTTCAACAATTTTTTGATTTTCACTCCAGTTTGACTTTTTATCTTGGAAAATCAGAAATCACTGATGTAAAAGGTCAATATAAATGTAAATGTCAAATTTTTATTGTTATCTAGGGTAGATACATTAGGTAAGTCCTCTAGAGGTCAAATGAATCAATTTCCTCTCTTTTAGAGGAAAATTGTTGGGTCTTCCTAGTCTTCAGTTTCTTGTTTGGAAGTAGGTGAAACTGATCCCTATCTCATGGATTAGACTCCTTGAGGCTAGGGATAGTGGTTTTGAGGTCTATATGATGTATTTCCTTAGTCATTGTAATGGTTGGACTCAATTGGAGGTTTGGCATCTCAAGAGACATATTTTTGTATTAGTTTTGGCCTAGACATTAATCAAATTTGCAACTATTTTTATGGGATCCATGTGGTTTGTGTTTAGTTTCAGTTTCTTCTCTTGTGCTCATATGTTAGAATGTTTTTTTGTATTTCATCCATCATTTCATTGCTATTGAATGAATGTTTTCAAGTTAGATGAACAAAATCCATTATTTCTATGCTCTGTTTTGGGTAAACATTCATAATTTGTAATTTCTTCAGTTTAGAAAGAAATAATGAATTCACCATGCTCTTTCTAGCTCCTCACCTGTCTTAAATCATCCCATCATCAAAACCATAAAGTGCTAAACATTGTACCTATCTTGCCCCATAAACACTTTGCAAATCTTGACCTAATTTCCTTGCCTTGGCTGTTTGACTCCTCTTGATCCAGAAAAACCCTACACAATCAAAATAAAAAACCCTAAACTACTATACCTAGCCTAATATCTTCTTTCCTCAGTCATTTTGGCTGTGATCCATATAGAGAGATCCTTCTCTTGGCCTAATAGGGATAAATACTTAGCTAAGCGTAGTTTGAGGTTACCTCAGAATTGCCTTTCTTAGCCCGAGGTTTAATCTGAGTGATAACACCATCTATGGACCATCCACAAAGTATAATAATAGGTTCCATAAAGGATTACCCCTTAGGGGAACTTTGGAATCTGTGGTATAAAGAAATCGATTCCATTTTGAAACTATTGATAATGTGATAGGTGGTATTTATCTGGAAATGAAAAGTATTGATCTCCTTGTTGTTATGTCAGTTGTTGATAGTCTATGGGAAGGTGGTGAAAATAATGGGGATCAAGATAAATCTACATTCTATTTAAAGGATCAATTTTCCTTAAGGAATGTGTTGTAGTGTAAAGAAATCTGCATGTTGTTCCAAATATTTCCCAATCAGATAGATCTGCAATATATTTAAAGTTTGTTTTTTTTCAAACTCAGTGAATATCCAGTGTTGGGTTTTGAAAGTGTGCTTTAGGTCTAACTTGGACAGATCCTAGCTGGTTTAGAGTCCCCATGAGGGTCTAATCAAGCTCACTACTATGCTATTTCCATTTCAATAATTTCTTTTGAAGCAACATGAGCAGTTCGAGTTCTAATAGTATATCTAGCAGTATACCTAAGAGCATATCTATATGCATACCTAGTAGCAGAAACAACAGAGTAAGTATAAGAACCTTGAACCAGGCCAACATCATGACCAAAATCTGTTAAGAAAACATCTCCACGTGCATTGACCAATTTATTTCCATGGACATCAATTACATCATCATCTCAAAGACTCGAACTGAACTTTTTTTCTAAAGGGTAAACTCCATTTGTATATAACAAGTGAAAAATCATAACTTAAGTCTGAAGTCAAAGTCACTCATAACAATAATTGGAACCTTATTAAGGACCTCAATATATAATATTATCATAAAATAATGAGCTTACATGATTACTCATAGCTACTATATTGTATCTCTAGCCATGTTATGGAGGCTGAATAATTGAATTTCTCCAGCACGAGTTTCATGGAAAAAAAGGTTTTTCTCCATTATATTGTGAACCCAATATAACCAAAGTCCAAAGATTGAGTTAAGATATCTATTGGATGGATTAGTCTAAAGCAAGTTTTACAAATGAAGAAGATTTTTAACTAAGTATTTTGGATGGAGTGTCATACTTAGAAATTTTTCCATCCTTTAATAGTAGAACCAAATCATTGTCAATAACAAATCGAACCTGATGTCCAATAGTAATGACTGTGTAGGCAGAAAATTGGTGGAAAATTATTTGCTGAATAAAACCATCAGTTATAGTGTCCACTAAGGTAGTTTCTTCATCAAGGACTAGTATACGACTTTGTTTCAATAGTTCCCATCCCAAACAGACAAGCTGGCATTGACCCACACTCTAGTTTCCTCCATTCTTAGGCACTAAGGAATCAGGTTTATTTTATTTTTCCTATATAATTTCACCAAATTGGCACTTTTCCAAAGCCTCCCAAATCTCATCATCTGAGCAGTCTTCCCGAGGATCCAAATTATTTCTTATATTGGCCTAAACATTGTTGGTTCTTGGGGAATAATTCTTAATTTGGATCTTACCTCATGGAGGTCTATTGTTGAGATGTTGACTCCATAAATCGCTTTGTTGGTTCCAAAATGCCAAAAATGGATTGAATAAGAGTATATTTTCCACTTTTTGTCATCCCCAAAACTTCCACCTTTGTACCTCCAGGGAAAGTGCATGTAAGGCCTTTCAAGAGAAATGGAAGATGTGGCCCATAACACACCTGCAAATCAGATAGATCTATTGTTCCTCTAGATGGAAAGTTGGAGTTTGGTCTGCAATTCTCTATGATCACTGGTGCTTCAGTGGGAATACATGAATACTGCATTATTCTCTCCATTGAGATCATCCCGGTTTCCACAAAACAAAGACATCATGTTACCCATGTTTGTATCATGTTCAAATTTAGACCATATGTTATTATCAACCCTGCATGCTTGGTCTAATTACATCTCTAGGCAAGTGAACGAGGAACACCAAAGAGAATGTAATATCCCAATTTTTATATTTCATTTAACAAGATTAACGAAGTTTATTAAGGGAGTGCTAAGCATAACACAATTTTGTAATATGGGAATTTGAGACTTTTTTGGTACATGGGACTTAGTAGAAATAGAAAATCTCAACCTTAGTGGAATGTGGGGGCCACCCCTCAAGGAAAAACCAATTTTGTGGAAAGGAGATATTTGGATGAGGAACCCACAAGGAAAGGCGAAGCAATAATTAAAAATAGAGGGTTGAAGGCAACATTGCGTACCTTTTGATAGTTTTTCATTTTACACATTGCTCAAGATGTTCAGCTGAGTCACAGGTGCTGTTTAGCACTAGAGGTTTCCAAAGGGAAATATCACCCTCTTCTTCGGTGGACCATAAGTGCCACCCTATGGAGGAAAATTATACTAATATTTGGTAGCTGGGAGGATACCACGCCTTTCTGGTTCAACTGGGACACATGAAAGGAGCCACACAGTTCTTGTTGGAGAGTGGTGTTGGAGATAGGGGCTACACTATCACTGAAGCATTCATTGACCAAATTCCAGGAAAAAAGAGGATTTACAAGAGCAGGAGGTATTTCCACAACATTATGAATTTCTGGAGTAGGGGCCTGTGTCATCTTGCCCAAGAACTACACAGTCTTTCGTGCGGGCCAAGTCACCCTCTTCTTCGGTGGACCATGAGTGCCACCCTAGGTAGGCAAATTCTACTAATATTTGGTAGCTGGGAGGATACCACACATTTATGGTTCAGTTGGGGTGCAGGAAAGGAGCCACACATTTCTTGTTGGAGAATGGTGCCGGAGATAGGGGCCACACTATTGCTGAAGCAGTTCTTGACCAAATTCCATGGAAAAGAGAAGGATTTATAAGAGCAGGAGGTAATTCCAAAAAAATATGAATTGCTGGAGTAGGGGCATGTTTTTGGATCTTACCTTCGTAGCCAACATTTATATTAATAGAATGGCTCAGCTCAACGTAGTTTATGGATATTTCTAGGTGTTTAATGTGTTGTAGATTTTGTGTGTTTGTTTTTTTACTATGCTTGCTTTGCTTATCATTGTAAATTTACATTAGGAGTATGATAGATAATGAAAACACAATATTTGATAGAATATCCATCAGAATACTAAGCCATGCCTTGGCCCCAACATTATGGAGACTAGGTCCAGTATACATATCAGGCAACTTGATATTTTTTTCCATGAACCAAACCTCCTGGTTGAGTAGGAATCAATGTGTCCACTGCACTCTCATCAATTGATGCCCGATTCAGTATTCACCCAATTGGATTTGCATCAAAGGACATTGGTGCATGAGATATACACATCTGCAAATTTCTGAAAAGATGATTGCCAATTTTTAAGTCCAATCAGTGAAAGAAGCATAGAGCTCACAAGAACGCACAAAGAGATTATTGATGTCAAATCAACATAAACGAGAATGAGAAGGGAGTTTTTAACAGGGGAACTCTCATTTTCTTTTGTAGGGGTTTCCCATGCCACCTAGTAGTTACTAATTATTTTAATTAGCTGAAATATTATTTGTGCAATTATTATTATAGGTATCAAAGTACCATTGTATGAAACAATAATATAAGATCAATATACCGACATGTTTACCCTTCTTCCTCCGCATCCACCCCTTCCCATAGCTGAAACATATTCACTTCTCTGGAATTTGAGATGCGCAAAGCCAAAATGGAGAAGCAATAGCTCTGCATACTCAAACAAGCCATATTAACAAGGGATTATCTACACTACACTGCTACCCAAAAAAAACAATTTTAAATATACAAGACTCCACTCAAACTTTATATTATGCTGGTTCAGAATATTTACTAAATGCAAAATATTTACAATGTCCTCTTAAGATCAGATTTAGAGATCCATGAAAGTAGTCCAACATTATTTGGCGAGCCCCTTGCGTGAAATGAGTTAGTGCTCTACCAAGCCACTGGAACCCAACCTCGAGTTACATACGAGTAATCGGCATAGATGGTTTCCTGTTCAAAATAGTTGTTACTGCATTTTCTATGCAGCTTCATGGAGAAAAACCCACAAAGTCTGGAAAGTTTTCTAATTCAGTAGCTAAATTTTTGGCAACACCGATATATATATATATATATATATATATATATATATATATGTCATAGAAAATTTTAGGGGCGAATATTAGCCCATGGGAAAAATTTAAGGGTTTTATATATTGGAGGGGCGAATTTTTTATCTTATACCCATTTTCTATAGTTAGCCCAAAAATTATTTAAAAAAAAAATATTTATTATATTTTAGCCAATGAAAAAAAAGCGTAAATAAAACCTCAAGCCTAGATTTTCCTAGTTTGTAGGGCGTATTTGTTTCAATTTCCCCCAATTTCATGCTCGATTTGCTTCTAATTGCCGGATTTCGAGGAATGGGGCGGATTTGTTTCAATCCCCCCCGATTTCATGTCAGATTTGCTTCTAATCGCCAGGCTTCCAAGAATGGTGCTGGTTAGGGGCTATTTCGCACTCTACCATTCATAGAAATCAAAGGGAGTGTTGAATTCAGGGGTTTTCTATCTGATTCTCTTGTATAAATTTGTATCTTCATACTACAATCTTCCTCATTGTTGAGTTGTGTGTAGGCGTCCCCTATCTCACTAAGTTTATGTTCTATGGCTGCTCCTATATGTGTGATATTCTTGTTATGTATATTCTTTGTGATTCAAACCCAAGTCAGTGACATGGAGAAAAATTCGAACCCAAGTCACTCTGGTTCTCTGCTAACTAGTAACGATATGTACTGCAAATTGTTTGTTTTGACTGGTTTTCAGTTAGTAGCATGACTCACCTTACCATGGCTCAAATAAACAAGGTTAATTTTTTTTTTGTTTGTTTGTTTCATGTTGTGTTTGTTTATTTAAGCACTGGTAGGATTGAATTCGAGGGTTTTCTATTTGATTCACTTGTATAAATTTGTATCTATAGACTACGATTCTCCTCATTATTGAGCTGCGGGTGTGTAGGGGTCCCCTGTCTCACTAAGTTTCTGTACCAGAGTTTCTCTTACATGTGCGATATTATTGTTCTTGTGATTCAAATCCAAGTCAGCAATGTGAAGGAGGAAATTTCGAACCCAAGTAACTCTAGATCTCTACTAACTAGTAACGGTATGTATTTAATTTTTTTTTCTTTGAATGGTTTTCAGTTAGCCTTAGCATGGCTCACATGACCATGGTTCAAGTAAATGAGGTTAAATATATATTCATTTTTTGTTTCATGTTGCGTTAGTTTATTTAGGCAATAGTGTGCAGCAACTTAGCATCAAACCATTACTTCATAATCGCCCTAGTGAGAGCCAGTCCAAGTGAAGCATTTAGAAAACAGAGCCCCCATCCATGTTATGGGTATGTATGATTGGGACTCTACTTTTTCTTCTGAGATAGTTTTTAAATACAGATGCGAAAGGGGATCAACATGTTTGTATGCTGAAAAAGGCAAGGCATGGGTAGTTAGGGTTCCTATGTATCATTATGTATCTAGCCTATCCACCAAAGATCACAAACCCTCTAGTGTATAATGGAAAATATGTGACCTCCGATTTGAGTAATAGGTCCATTACACCTTAGTACATTTCCGATTGGATGTACCATGAAGCTCAAGAAAATCTAAACTCAAAGTAGGGAAATTTCAACATAAAGAGATATCACCACCGGAGTATGGATGCGCCCACAAATATTTGCAACAACTTGATTTCTTGGATTTATATTTTACAACAACATTTCTTTGCATCTTTGTTGATTTGATGACCTTCGACGATGATGCCTTTCAAGAAGAATTGGAATGCAAATTTCTCATAAACAACTCAGTCAAAAGACAAATCTACGATCCTGAATTAAATTCAATTGTTCAAGTGAGTGAGAAGACAATGGGCTGTGTATTTATGACTATCATGAAGGCCCCAAAACTCATTTCTAGCACAATGGTTATGTCAATTTGTTTCATTTGTGTTTTGACACTCAAAATTATGAGGTTTTTGTGATAAAAGGACTCAAATATTTATCCAAAATATGGTGTGAATGGCCAAAGAAACCATTATAGGAAACATTTTAATACTTTCACATGGGGAAGCATTGGTATCTTCACAATGGATTGGTTATTTATGCTCTTTGTGACATGTAATACTTGATGTAGAGCACATGCCCAATGATGATTGTCTCTCATATGTCCTCATCATAAATCTTGATCACAAAAATTTAGTACACCAACCTCAGATGAAAACTAATATAGCTAAAATTGTTGTTATCTTGACTAGGAAGTCTAGACCAAAAGCCATGGTTTCAGAAATTGGTGCAATAAATGATCTATCTTGGCTATTTTTATTATTTATTATTTATTATTATTTATTTATTTATTTATTTTATTTATCTTGGCTAGGTAGTCTAGACCAAAAGCCATGGTTTTAGAAATTGGTGCAATCAATTATCTGTCTAGGAATTTAAGGAAAAGTATTTAGGCCACAATGGAGGTTGTGGGTCCACTGGAGGCTCGATGGAACATGTATCTCCAAAATTCTTTAAAGCATGTTGGGACACTGGCCTTGATAAGGGAACATCTTACTCATGGGTAACAATGTGGTAGCATGACAAAATTGAAATTATTTTTAATGATGATAAGGGAAACATAACCACTCCTTCAATGCTTACTTTCACCCCATTAGAAATATTAGTTGGAGCTTCCACCAAAATTTAGGTGTCAAATAATACCCAAAACTTTGTCTTCATTGCCAAGAGACTCATCTAAGGGTGATACAATGATCCTTGTGCTTCATTACTATCTTTAAGACGTTCCTTGTGCCTTTGGATGTAAGGTGGGCCAACCTTACTAGCCAAAACCTCTCCTCCAAAGATTTTTTCAAACACTCTGAGATATGGTATGTTAGACCTCTCATATCTCAAATCAGGGATGATTCTATAGCAGGAAAAGAAAAGAAAAAAAAGGAAAAGAGATAGAGAAAAAAGGAAAAAATTCATCATTCAAAACTCATATTTTGCAATAGTCAATTTTTTCTCCTCGGTCTAATATCTAAGCTTCATGAACTAGCAATATTCTCAATGAATAAAGGGAAATCCACAATTCTGTATGGTTTTGCAATGGATTTGTTTCAGAATGTGGGAAGTTTTTAACACTGATTGACAACAATTGAAAATCTCAAAATTATGGAGCAATGCTCAGGCCTTTAAAATAGACCTTTCTAATCCTAATTCCCAAACAAGATAAAGCTCTATATTTTAAAATTTTCAGAATTATCTCTTGTGCAATTCAGTTTACAAATTTATTAGAAAAATTATGACATCCCAGCTTGAGTCCCTTGTCCCTGTAGAAATTCATATACATTAAGCATGCATACATCCAGATTCCCTTGATCTCACAATATTTAACTTCTTTCAAAATACATAATCATTCCACTGTTAATCTTTTGCGGAAAATTAATTACAAACACATGTGAAGCATAAATAAAAACAATCGCACATAACACAGTTGTTTAACGAGAAAGCCTGAAGCTGAAAACCCCAACTATCATATATTATGTATCATGCAGATCATGTAACAATCTCATACAAATATTAGTACATCAAGCTCTCAGTACAATCAATCGTCACACACTAACATAGAAGAAATCTACAAATCCATGCACTGATCTCTGCCCTCCTACTAGCTTGCCTCCATTGTGAAATCCCTGCTGAAGAATAGCTCTAAATGAATTCAAATTACCCTTGCCTTGATTGCGTAATTATCATTTGAAACTCCAATGTGTGTGTGGTGCAATCAATGCATCACTATAGTCACAACACATAGTCCATCTTTCCCATTCACCTATCTCTCCATTGGGTCTCCACTGGAACTGACATGCACTGTAGTTAACTGTTGTATTTTTCAGTTGATTAATGAGTTATTATTTTGAATTAATTAAATAATTAATTCACTCCACTCTCACTAGTGTATCATTCAGTTAGAATAGATACAACTAGCTCAACTGAGTCTAACTGAGTTAAACTGAATACAACTCCATGAACTACTCTTCCAACTCTGTCATAACTTTTCCACTTCAGTTCTAACTGAGTCCTCCATGCATGAACCACTAGTAAACCCTAGGAATTTCGTAATTCCTTCAGCCCACTGATTTTCCAAATATGTGCACTGAAATTAAGTGCTCCAAGAGAATAAGTTGATGTTTATTGTCAGATTGACGATCTATAATTAGACTTCGCCCAATATTCTAAAAATAGAATTTCATCTATTTTTCCAACTTGACCAACCATCCAAAAATATCATCTTGCAACTTCTGAAATATGATCACCTTGTCTAAAAATAGACATAGTCTAAAAATAGACTTGCGCCAAAAATAGCCTGCGGGCCCACTTAGTGAAGGCAACTTTTTTCACTAAGCTCATCATCTTGTTGAAGCTCATCGATCCCTTCCATAAATTCTCCTAAACAAGGAGATTTCACTGCTAATAGGACAATCTGTGACTATATTATTTTAATACGGGAATCAATTCACTCTCTCAAAAGCAGGAAATAGGATAGAATGTTTGTGAAGTTCAATCCAACAAAATTATATAACAAGGTTCTTGGAGATTTTTTGCTTGAGGTTCTATGAAGATTTGGGTTTATCTTAGCCTGAATTTAATGGATTTAAAACTACATATCATCAACCACCTTTTCAGTCCTAATCAAAGGGGTTGCATCGAGTTCCTCATATGATTCAAACTACTCTCTCCTTAGGTTTTTGGTAGAGCTTGATCTCCACCCAGAAATGAAGGTTTTATAAAGGGAATCAACACCTCCCAAAATTTACAATGAGTCACACATTCCAATTTTGTGTATGATGTTGTTATCATGGGAGCATCCCAGATAAAGAAATACAAATCATTCAAACAATATTGGAATTTTTAGAAGTAGTACCAGGGAAATAAATCAACAATCAAATATCCATGATTCTCTTTCTTAAACCAAATCACCATGATTGCAGAACTCACGTGCTTCCAAAGTGAAGAAACCCCAACCAAATATCTTGGCTTCCCACTCACAACCACAAGAGTTGGAAGAATAAAATGACACTACATCAACTTAAAAATCATAAAAAATAATTGAATCTTGGTCTAATAACAACCTCTTCCTAGCTGGTAGAATTATATATTGGCAGTCCCTCCCGAGTGCCATGCCAATATTCTTAAGCTCCATCTTGTTCACCCAAGACATTGCTCTCTGAAATTGAAAGGAAGTTTAGACACTTTATTTGGAAAGGAAGTAAACCCAAGAAAAATTTCAGCTTTCTACCATGGTTGAAATTTGAAAAAAACAGAACCCAAGTGGACTGCCATGTTTAGATTAAAAAATTGACCTAATGAACAAATTTTTGGTTGCAAAAATCACTTAGAAATTTCTAAAATCTCCATATCACTTTTGTAATATTCCAAAATAGGAAATAAAGGAATATTGAACATAAAACTGGAAAATGTAGTAAACATCAATACATAAAAAACATGAGCAGATCACTGAGCCATTTTATTATGGATGATAGCAGAGGAAAGGACACTCAATCTAGGTAAAACAAGCCTAAAATGACCCAAAAAACCAAGACATGAAACATTGCTGCTGCATAAACTGCTAGGGGGCTAAGACTACACAATCTTGCTGGAAATAAATACTGCTAGAAACTAGGAATGTGTATATTTGCTGATAGGGTGCTCAGAAAATTTCGAGATCAGAGATCTTGGCTTTCTAGCACAATTACAAGATAACCTAGAAAGGGATTCTGGAAATACCAATGATTAAAAATGAAACCCTAGGGATAAATTATGCTCCACAACTAGGTAATTGCTGGGAGGTGGCTGATCCCCAATGACTTTCTGGATGAAGGGCTGCTCCCCTCACTAGATAATAAGCTCAAAAACTTGGGTTATTAACCCTCCACTGAAACTGCCCTCGTAGATTGTGCAATTTTTGAAGGAGACTGTGCTACTGAAGGTGGATGAATATTGGCCTGATGTCGGATGATGGAATGTAGCTCAAGGAACCTCTCCTGAGTGGGCACTCGAAGTCCCTCGAGGATGAGGGCGGGATTTTCGCTCGGAAACACCCTTATGCTAAACATCACAACAGACTCTACTAAACAGCTGAAGCATGCAAAAAGTCATAAAAGACTATACATAAAAAATATTCAGAATGCTATCTATGGCTGCCATCCCCTTCCTTATATGCTTTGTGAGCCTTCTCCCCCTTGGCCCCACTCAGTAATGATGCTACTCTCATGGAGACTTCCTCCCATTATGACTGCACTGTCCTCTACTGTCTCCATTACCTCCATGACTGTGCTATTGATTTTGTCAAATTGACTCCATCCACATGCATTGACCCCCATTCACACCAAGGAGTGGTTTATTCAACTTGATCCTATCTAGATGCATTGATCCACATTCACATTAGAAGTGGTTTTATTCCTAATAAAGAGATTTATGGGTCCCTCTACCCTCTTATTCATCTATCTTATTGACAAAAACAAAATTTAATATTCTAACTAGCTAAAAGCTACTTAGGAATATTACAATCCTCCCCTCCCAAATGTTGCTTGTCCTCAAGCAACTGCAAGGATGGATGCTACAAAATATTCTCTCCTTCTCAAGTAGCATCCTCATCCAGAAGGTTCCTCCATTGAATAAGGTATTCTTTAATCCCCTTGTTCCTTAGTTGCCTCTCCCGAGTATCCAACATAGCTTCCGGTTGTAAAACTAGATGGTCCTCATGATCAATAGGTGGGAGATCCATAGTGGCAACTACATGTTGTCTATTGGCCTCCTTGAGTCATGAAACATGAAAAATGTTGTGGATATTACTCCCAATGGGGAGCTCCAACTCATATGTTACTTCCTAAACACAATGGATCACCCTGTATGGCCCATAGAAATGGGGCTTAAGATTATCAGTCCCCTTCTCCTCCAGTGTAGATTTTTTACAAGGATAAAGATGGAGATAGAACAAATCATCCACCTCAAACTGGTTCTCCACCTGACCATGATCTACATATAACTTCTGATGATTTTAGGTTGTAGCAATGTTTTCCTTGAGAGCACAGAATATATCCTGACTCTCTTGGAGCCAATATTTGACTCTAAAAGCCTTTCTTTCTCCAAACATCACATCCAAAAATGATAGATCATCATAACTATATAGAACCCAAAATGGATACATACTGATCGACATATGAAATGTCAGATCGTAGCAATATTCACCCAAGTGGAGCTAGCACAACCATGTTCTCTACTGCCCTGAAACATAGTTCCGTAAGTATCCTTCCAGCCACTTGTTTACTATCTTTGTTTGCTCATCTGTCTAGGGGTGATAATTGGTACTCTGAGTTCACTTGGTACCCACCAAATGAAAAATCTCCTACCATAAGCCACCCATGAAGCGACTATCTCTATCATTGACCATTGTCTTCGGAAGACCATGAAGTCTGAAAACATCTCCAAAGAAGAGCTCGACCACTTGTGAAGCAGTGCACCGTGAAGAGATTGCAAAGAAATGTGAATACTTTGTTAGTTGATCAACGACAACAAAGATACAATCCTTGCTCTGAACTGCTAGAAAACTAGTACTGAAATCTACATAAATGCTCTCCCATTTCCCTTCTGGGATAGGAAGTGGCTATAACAACCCTAAAATATGGTTGTTCTCTCCCTTATGCTGCTGGAAAACTACACACTCCTTTATGTGCTCAAGCACATCCTCTTTGAGACTCTTCCATGGGAATCTCTCTCCAATGTCCAGATATGTCTTTATGAAATCTTGGTGGCCCAGGAGTGGTGAATCATGTGTTACATGCAACAATTTCTCCTTGAGATTAGATGCTTTAGTCAATAAGATATGGTATCGATAATATATGACCTCATCCATCACTCTATACCTCTCATCGGTCACCTACCCATCCAGTATCTCACATGTGAAGTGGTCTTTGGAATACTCCACCAACAACGGGGCCTTCGACTCTGAATCCACAATCATCACTGACAACGCTGCTGGCCTCCGTGATAAGGCATCCACTACCACATTGCTATTCCTTTTGACATATTCAAGGTCAAAGTCACATGCCCATTTTTTCTGACTCTCTTGCAGCTTCTTCTGCTCAAGAAAATACCGAAGACAATTGTGGTCAGTCTTCACTCGAAAACTATTGCCTACCAAATCCTGACTGAATTTGGCCAATGTATGCATGATCTACTTCTCATAAATGGAATACATCCTCTCATGTGGGAACAACTTCTGATTCTTAAAGGTTATGGGATGGCATCCCTGCATCAAGAATGTGCCAACACCCTCCCCTGAAGCATCACATTCCAGCACAAAGGGTTGGGTGAAATCTGATAATACCAACACAGGAAAAATTCCCATTACCTCCTTGAGCCTATCAAAGGACCTCTATGCATTTTTTGTCCAACCAAAGGCTCCCCTCTTGGTCAGATCTAGAAGTGGTGCTGCTAGTTGTGAGAACCCTTTAATAAAATTCTGGTCCGATGGCCTCCCTGGTGGAATGTCCCCAAATAATGTAAAACAACGGTCTAGCATAGACTACACATCATATTCCTTGCCTGCTGCCTCCAAATTACACAGTTTTACTGCCCATGCTATGTATCCTCTGCGCAAACCAAGCTCCATCGTATGTGCTGAGACTATCTGAGGTGGATAGGTGTGCATGCCCCTGATCATTTGGTGCTTACCGCTATTCTTATCTGTCCATTCCATTTTCAAGGTCTCCCAATCCGTGGTGACCTTCCCTAGTGTGATCAACCACTGTGCACCCAATATCACATTGGTGTTAGGAATATTGACCAAAAAGAAGTGATCTGCCAATGTGTATGCCCCCAAAGTTACAGTCAATGCTGTAACATACTTCACACACTGCATGGTTTTAGCTTCTGGAACCAAAACTGAGAATCCTTCGAAATCATCTGTGGGTATGTCTCTCCTCTACACTAGTTGGGCATCAAAAAAATTGTGGGTAGCCCCATTGTCTATCAATATCGACACCCGCTACCCCTGAATTGTGCCTTAGACTCTCAATGTTATATACTTGGGAAATCCACGCAAAGCTGCAAGGGCTCCTCCAATCAGAGAAAATGCTCCATTTCCACCTCATGGTGGTGGTGGGTCCTCTGATGGTGCCACAAAACTGGTGTCCCCTTCTAAATCCTCCTTTTATTCCTCTTCACTATCAGATAACACTTCAATATAGTGTGCCTTCCCAGCAACACACCGATGCTCTGGTGCCCATGGTTCTTGTCAAGTGAAGCAAAGATTCCTCCTCCTCAAATCTCTTAGGACATCATCACTAAGAAGTCCTTTGCCTTGGTTCTCCTTCGGGGGAGGAACCTTTACATCTTCCCTCTTTTAATGAAAAATGGGTTTTTGGTAAAATGGAGCTCTTGCCCTTAGCAAGCATCTTGTAAGTCCCTAACCCTTTCAATGGCATCTTGGAGTGTAGTTAGTCTAGTGGACTTCACCAACCCATGAAAAGGCTCTGATAGTCCATCAATGAACATGTATACTCTTATAGCCATAGACAGATTTGACACCATGAATGAAAGTTTTAGAAATTCATAGATATAGGTCTCCGGATTTCCTGACTGCTTGAGCTTAGCTAGCTCAACAAAGTGTGCCTCTAGATCTCTTTGGTCAAATATTTCTACCAAAATTCGGGTGAGTTCTGCATATGCAGTCAAACCTGCATGCCTCAATGTAGATAGATCGTGAAACCACCATTCATGTGCTTCACCTTCAAGGTGCAACACTGATATCTTAATGGCTTCAATCTGTGATACTTGGTTCAACTGGAAATAGATGTCTAATTTTTCTACCCAAGCCTTGGCTATGCACTTGGGTGACCCATCAAAAGTAGGCAGAAAGAATCTACGCATAGTACGTTGCAGATCCTTGTTCTGCATGTACCCTCCACTTCTATTGTTATTACGGGGTCTCCTATTATCCTTGATCTGACATAACTCTTGGAAGTTCAGATGCTATTTGCACCTTTGAGATTGATATTCATATTCTAGAAATTAATCACCAAGAGCCTCTTGCTCTTGGGGTCCTCCAACCACATTTCCCACTGCTAAGAATGTAGGCATGGTGGGGCGTTGTGAAATTTGCTACATTTTCGGTTGCTCACACCAATGATGTGGAGTGCTAGAGCTTTCTCCATGTTGAAACCCTCTTGGAGTCTCCTTTTGTATTTCTACCCTCATCTCCTTTATTTCGTTGGCAATATCCTACATAGTTTGGAGAAGAAGCTTTGGAAACTCTTTCTCATCCCTTTCTCCTGATATTGGAGACTTTCCTTTGTCTTCTTCGTTTTTTGTATAATAAAACCTTTGAAATCTATTAATATACCGATTTTCCAGGCCTGTAAGAGGTTCTTCTTCATTAGATGACATAGATGTAGTGCCCCATAGGTTGAGCCAATATTATACTCTGATACCACTGTACTTTCCAAACTAGGAAAAATAGGAATATTGAACATAAAACTGGAAAATGCAGTAAAAATCAATATATCAAAAACATGAGAAGATCACTGAGCCACTTTATTATCTATGATAGCATAAATTAAGTAAAAAATCTTGAGGAAAAAACACTCTGGCTAGGCAAAAGAAGTCTGAAATGACCCAAAACACCAAGACATGAAATACTACTACTGCATAAACTGTTGGGAGGTTAAGACTACATAATCCTACTTTAAATAAATGCTGGTGGAAGACAGAAATGCATATATCTACTGAAAGGGTGCTCAGAAAATGTTTGGATCAGAGATATGGGCTTTCTAGCACAATTCCGAGATAACCCAGAAAGGGTTTCCAGAAATACCAATGATGAAAAATGCAGCCCTAGGGATGAATTATGCTTTGCAGTTGGGTAACTATTGGGAGGTGGCTGATGTGATGAGAAAATAGCTGATAATCCTCCCCACTTACTTTCTGGATGAAGGGCTGCTCTCCTCACTGGATAATAAGCTTAAAAACTTGGGTTATTAACCCTCAATCAAAACTACCCTCCTGGATTGTGCAATTACTGAAGGAGACTGCACTGCTGAAGTGTTGGAAATATGATGTAATGTGTTGTCCTTGATGGAAACCTACTTGATGAAGCTGTCCTTGATGGAAACCTACTTGATGAGTTGCCTATTATAAGCAACCTATGTGTTAAAGATGTAAGAATGATGTAGCTACAAATTAGTTCAGATGTGACAGAGAAAAGAATTCCAGTAAGTGCCAGAGAAATGATAAATATAATATGTCTCAATTTATACGCTACTTTTGTGAAGGAAACCCGCGTATGGATGCAAGATATACGCTACTTTTGTGAAGGCAACCCGCGTATGGATGCAAGATATACGCTACTTTTGTGAAGGCAACCCGCGTATACATTTAGGGTTAGCATATACGTAGTTTTTATGAAGAGAAGTTGCGTATACACGAGGAAACGAATGCTCCACGTCGAGTATTCCTTTTGCGCTCTAAAATTATAATACCAAGAGGCATTACCATGGTATTAGCCTACAATATTGAGCGTTGTGTTGTCTATTTTATTCCGTCCAAGAATACCATCAACATTTGAGTGGTTTTGACTCATAGTATTGGTAAAAGCTAAATCTATATAAGGAGAAGAAGATCATAGTGCTAGGTGTGCATGTGTCTGGGTATTGAATGAATACTTCACTCTGAAGTATATCTACATGGAATGGGTTGCAGTTTATTGATAGATCTGAATTAATAATGCACCTGTGAATAAAATGATGGATCGAGATATCTAGACCTGAAATGACTATATATCTTCTAGATTTGTTTATGGAATGTTTAGATCTAAGATGTGGCGAATGTTTTCTGAAGTGAAGGGTAAGATCTGATTTTTTTATCTCTTCTGAAGAGTTGCACAACCCTGCAATGTTTGCAGATCTATACGCAGATTCGTAGCAGCGAAAGCACGTATATACGCGGGTTGGTTTCAACAAAAGCGCATATGGAATCTAAGGTCAGTCCTTAAATGTTTTCAGATATATACGCATGCTTGTCTCTACAAAAGCACGTATATACATGGGTTCAGTGAAGTAAAAGCGCATATGGAATCTAGGGTTTTGTTGAAGTGTGCAGAAGGAAATCTCTGATCTGTTTTGCTGTATTACTGTTGTCTGTCAATGATGTCTTCATACAAATCTGAGTTGTTTGAATACTGATTATGCTGCTAGTTTATTATGATTAAAGATCAGTGGTTGGTTGGTTGATTGGTTGATGATTCAATGAATGAATTGAATGGGTTATAAGTTTTAGTTTGATGAATATTCTTTGAGCTTAAATGTGTGGAGTGGTTCCAGTCTGAAAATCTGATGAAAATAGGCCTATAAGTTGTGTTGTGTGGAAGCTGTTGGATCCAGTATGAAAATTGATGAAACATGGTCCATGGTGGTGCTGAGGGTTGAAGCCTCCAGTGAGGGGGTTGTAGCTCCCTTCCAGGGGTAGCTGGTAAATGAGATCAGGGGGTAGTAGCTCCCTTCCAGGAGTGGCTGGTAAATGAGATTAGGGGGTTGAAGCTCCCTTCCAGTAGTAGTTGGAGAACAAGAGAAGGTTGTAGCCTTCTGTAGGTGGGTTCCTGCGTGCTGGTATGAGTCTGCACCAGTACATGATTGTACGCAGTTTTCTTTATAATAAATATTGAAGACAGGGATGACAACAGCGGTGGTTTTCTCCCGAATTGGGTTTCCACCTTAAAGCCTGGTGTTCATGTGTGTTGCTTATGTGTGATGATTTGTTCTATTCTTATTGCACATGCTTACTGCTTACTAAACATCTGATGAATGAATTATGCACTGATCTAAGTAAAGAATTATATGCATAATAATATCTTTGGTAATACACAAGTTTTCTTAAGGATATATGTGTGTGTATGCGAGTTGGGTTGATTAAAGTCGCGTATGGAATTTAGTAAGGAAAAAGTAAAGTTTTTGAGTAAGCTCTAAATACTGATTCACCCCCCCCTCTCAGTTTTTTTTCCCAACAATTGGTATCAAAGCTGGTCCTTTTGAAGGAGCTTGATCACTTGAAGGAGATCAATCACAATGTGAAGGAAGCAAAAGAAGAAGCCTACTCAAAGAAAGAAGATATCTCAGAAAACATGTACAGCAGAAAATGAAGAAGATGAAACAGGTATTGATTGTTGTTCTTGTGATTCATTTTCTTGTGCATGCAATGGTGAAGATAGTGAAAACCAAAGTGAAAGTAATGTTATGGATCTGGAAGCAGTAATTGCAAACCTCAAGATTAAAGTTGAATATCAACAAATATTATTTAATGAGAGGGAATCTATCTACAAAGATATGATCTCTAGAATGAATGGACAAATAAACAAGTATCAAAGGCTACAAGATGAAGTAACCAATGACAATGAAGGACTTGAAGCATAAATCATCTCTCTCAAAGCAGATCTGGAAACATCAAATAAGAAGAATGAAGAACTTCTTCAATTGTTTGAAGAACAAGAAAATGGGTTGAAAAAAGAGATTCTAAAATTGAATGAACAAGTAGAAGAAGGGAGAAGGGTCGAAGAAAGTATGAAGAAGCAATGCCAAAAATTGGAGGTTGAGGTAAAAATTTTAAAAGGTAAATTAGAAGAAAAGGATAAATTCTTGAGGTTTCAAGATAGTACTAAGATTCTAGATAATATTCTTAGTAGTCAAAGGTCTCCCTCTATTAAATTTGGTCTTGGTTTTCATGAAAATGTGAAAGGAGAATCTAGTTCCCAAGACAAAGCTAAAGATTCAAAGGATATCAATGCAAAACCTAAAGTGTTTAAAGAGACAAAAAGGAAACCAACAATCATGAATTCTCAAAGGAAATCATTCGCTCCTAAATATAGAAGTATCAATAGATTCTCTCCTTTGATCAATAATGTTGAATGCTTTATATGTCATAATTATGGAAATATTGCAGCCAAGTGTAGAAGCAAATTGTTTCAGTCAAAGACAGATAGACACTATACAGAAAGACAGTCAACTCCCAGGTACTCAAGTTTCTTTAAGGGATATTGTTTTTCATGCAGCATTTTTGGTCATAAAGCAATTGATTGCAATAGAATAAATATTAAAAAAACATATTATGATCCCTATGCTCCCTTTTCTGGTCACATAATATGTTATGCTTGTAACAAGTATGGGCATGTAGAAAAAGAATGCAGATTAAGTATGATGAACAAATATGATAAATTGGAGAATTTCCAACAAAGTTGGAAAAAGAAGAAGCCCCAGTAAAAAACATAGGGAACATTGAACCTAATGTAGTCATCTGCTTCTAAAGTTTACTTTTCATAATGACTGCAAGAGTGATGTAAGATACATTATAGGAATCAGTAATGTATCATCACAGGGGGAGAAATATATGGTGATTCCCATGGTTGGTTTGGTAATTCTAGTTGTGTTTATTTCTGAAAGTGCATCTGATGTGACAAGAGAAGACAGGTACATGTGGTACAAATTCAGGGGGAGATGAAGTTGTGAAATTTTTCTGTATTTCACTTTCTATACGCGGGTTTCATGAACTAAAGCCGCATATACACACGAGTTCCATTGGAAACAATTGCGTATGTCTTTCTCAGATAAGAAAAACAATGAATTAGACTCAAGATCGGTTTCTGATAGGCTGCTGACAGTTATAATTTTCTTGATATAATGTTGATGGTTTCAGTCTACTGATATGATATGGTCATACTTGACTATGAACATGTAACACCGGTTCAGGGGGAGCATTAGCCTAACTACTAAAGTTGCATTGTTGGCATTATGTTTGCTTATTCTCGTGATGATCATGTTAGAATGATGTTGTCATGATACATAGATTTCTTATGATGAGATTATGGATGAGCCCTGATCACATTTTGTAGAAGAGTATAATTATTTTCACACGTGGATTTGATGCAAGTCTAATGATTCAGATATAAGGACAAAACATGCAGATTTTGTTGTTGATGAACATCATGATTATATAAGACCTTGGTAATAACAGATCACTTGATTGCTTGATACCTATTGACTATGATGAAGTTGTTCTGGTATGACAATTATTCTTGGCAAGAATTTGATGTTGCTACAAAGATCCTGATGTTGGTTACTGATGTGCTTATGCTACAACTGTTGAATGACACTTGAAGACATGGATACATTGTCTTATATTTCTTCTCTCAGATATTTGATGATACAAGTTTATGGTGTTTTCTCGTGCTATATGGTGCCACTCTACTCTATTTCATGATGATTCCCACATATGTTTCTACAAAGAGAAAATGGAAAGTTCACCTTGATAAAGACAAGAGATTGAGTTGATAGAGGATTTCTACAGAAAGACACTATGATGCTGGAAACATAGACCCGGTCATAGGTTGATGATCGAAAAAGCACTAGTGGTGGTGCATTATTTATGGGCCCCCTGATTAGTATCTTGGTTCAGCAAGAAACAAAGTTATATTACCTTATCTACCACAGAAGCAGAATATGTGGCTGCCGCATCATGTTGCACACAAATACTTTGGATGATGTAGACTTTACAAGACATTCAAATCAAATGTTCTACTCCCATATCCATTTTGTGTGATAATACAAGTGCCATTAGTATCTCAAAGAATCCTGTTATGCATTCCAAGACCAAGCATATTCTTATCAAGTATCACTTCTTACGTGAACAAGTGCTTGAACAAAATGTGAAATTGGAGTACGTACCCTCCAAAGAACAAGTTGTTGATATATTTACTAAACCTCTTCCTAGGGAAGCCTTCGAATATCTTAGACAAAAGCTAGGAATTTTCTCTGCCGCTCAAAAGATTAGATCTGCTTAAAATCAGAAGATTAAATTGGATACACAGATTTCATAAAGGACAGTCACGTATATACGCGAGTTTATATACAGAAAGCCGCGTATGGGTTTTTGCTGGCATAATTTTCTGGGTCAGAATTTTCAGAACAGTTGCGGTGCTGTTGGGTATCTCTAGTGATGTTCCAGTTCTTACATTTCTATTTCATTCTCTAATATATTGTTGATAAAGATGCCTTGATGATTTGCTGTTGAAAGTGTTCAGGATGCACAAGCTAAGGGGGAGTAATTGTCTTGTGGGAAAGGATTCATTGTTGGCATTCTAAGTGTTTGTTGTGGTCTGATCTCATGATTGAGATTCATTGGTTTGTAAAATTGTTATATTCAGTCATGTAAGAACTTGCTAAAATTTGTAAACCCACTTGGTTGGGTAGTTGAGTCAAAATTTGTAAACCAACTTGGTTGGGTAGTTCAGTCAAATATGTAATTCCACTTGGTTGGATCATTGATGTAAGTATGATTCCTTGGTGATCAGAATGGTCATACTTGGTTGAGTTATAGAGTCATGTACTTCATTGAAAATTCTATCTAAATATTCAGCATGAACTCAGGGGGAGCATGGTAAATTCAGTGCACTTCAGATCTACAGAGCTCATCTCTCTACAAGGGAAGAGAAACCTTGTCTTGGTTTTGATCCGTCCTTTTCCCTTGATGTCAAAGGGGGAGAGTATCATTGTGTTTGATTAATGGTTATGATTAATGTATCTATCTGTTGTGGTGATCAAACACCATTGTGGTTGCCATCAAGTCCAAAGGGGGATATTGTTGGCAATATGATGTAATGTGTTGTCCTTGATGGCAACCTACTTGATGAAGTTGTCCTTGATGGAAACCTACTTGATGAGTTGCCTATGATAAGAAACCTATGTGTTAAAGATGTAAGAATGATGTAGCTACAAATTAGTTCAGATGTGACAGAGAAAAGAATTCCAGTAAGTGCCAGAGAAATGATAAATATAATATGTCTCAATGTATACGCTACTTTTGTGAAGGAAATCCGTGTATGGATGCAACGTATACACTAATTTTGTGAAGGCAACCCGCGTATACATTCAGGGTTAGCATATACGCATTTTTTATGAAGAGAATTTGCATATACATGCGGAAACGAACACTCCAAGTCGCGTATGCCTTTTACACTCTAAAATTATAATACCAAGAGGCATTACCATGGTATTAGCCCATAATATTGAGCATTGTGTTGTCTATTTGATTCCGTCCAAGAATACCTTCAGCAGTTGAGTGGTTTTGACTCATGGTATTGGTAAAAGCTAAATCTATATAAGGAGAAGAAGATCATAGTGCTAGGTGTGCATGTGTCTAGGTATTGAATGAATACTTCACTCTGAAGTATATCTACATGAAATGGGTTGCAGTTTATTGATAGATATGAATTAATAATGCACCTGTGAATAAAATGATGGATCAGGATCTCTAGACCTGAAATGGCTATATATCTTCTAGATTTGTTTATGGAATGTTTAGATCTAAGATGTGGCGAATGTTTTCTGAAGTGAAGGGTAAGATCTGAGTTGTTTATCTCTTCTGAAGAGTTGCGCAACCCTAAAATGTTTGCAGATCTATACGCAGGTTCGTAGCAGTGAAAGCACGCATATATGCGGGTTGGTTTCAGCAAAAGCATGTATGGAATCTAAGGTCAGTGCTGAAATGTTTGCAGATATATACGCAGGTTTGTCTCTATAAAAGCGCGTATATATGCGGGTTCAGTGAAGTAAAAGTGCGTATGGAATCTAGGGTTTTGCTGAAGTGTGCAGAAGGAAATATCTGATCTGTTTTGCTGTATTACTGTTGTCTGTCAATGATTTCTTCATATAGATCTGAGTTGTTTGAATACTGATTATGCTACTAGTTTATTATGATTAAAGATCAGTGGTTGGCTGGTTGATTGGTTGATGATTCAATGAATGAATTGAATGGGTTATAAGTTTTAGTTTGATGAATGTTATTTGAGATTAAATGTGTGGAGTGGGTCCAGTCTGAAAATCTGATGAAAATAGGCCTACAGGTTGTGTTGTGTGGAAGCTATTGGATTCAGTATGAAAATTGATGAAACGTGGTCCATGGTGGTGTTGAGGGTCGAAGCCTTTAGTGAGGGGGTTGTAGTTCCCTTCCAGTGGTAGCTGGTAAACGAGATAAGGGGGTAGTAGCTCCCTTCCAGGAGTGGCTGGTAAACGAGATCAGGGGGTTGAAGCTCCCTTCCAGTAGTAATTGGAGAACAAGAGAAGGTTGCAGCCTTCTGCAGGTGGGTGCCTGCATGCTGGTATGAGTCTGCGCCAATACATGATTGTAAGCAGTTTTATTTATAATAAATATTGAAGACAGAGACGACAGCAGCAGTGGTTTTCTCCCGAATTGGGTTTCCACCTTAAATCTTGGTGTTCATGTGTGTTGCTTATGTGTGATGATTTATTCTGTTCTTACTGCTTACTAAACATCTGATGAATGAATGATGCACTGATCTAATTAAAGAATTATATGCATAATAAGATCTTTGGTAATACACAAGTTTTCTTAAGGATATCTGCGTGTGTACGCGAGTTGGGTTCATTAAAGTCGCGTATGGAATGATCCGAATTTATGCAGGAACGCAAAAGAATAAACATATAACCATAAATACATAGATGCAGCGGAAATAACACTTCATTGCATTAATATCAAAGAACTGAAATTTGCTTATAGACATAATGGAAATAAAACTAGCTAGGGCGCTGGTAGCTATCTCTGAGAAGAGATGTGGCGGCTACAGGCCTTTGAACTGAGTTACAATGAGGCTCGAGGGCCTATTTATTATTGAGAAACAATGGAGAACTCTAAACATCCAAAAACCTAACTCTAGGAGATGAAGCGCCAAAACTATGGGCCCCGTTTGGGTAAATTGGTGTTTCAACTTCCTAGGGATGTAACTTTGGCATACTATCTCCGTTTGACGCACATGGTACATCATTAGAAAGATCTATCTGAGGACTACAACTTTTGCCACAAATATCTATTCTGGAACGGAATGATATTTTCTAGAGGCGCGATGCCCAAAAAAAAGTCGTTTAGGGCCTCAAAATGGCTCCGGAAGTTCAGGATCTGAAAAACTGCTAAAAATAGTAAGTTTTGCTGAAACTGAAAAAATGAAAGAGGCAATGGTGGGGCCCCAAGTGGAATAGGTGGGTGGCCACCAATATCCACCTGGATCATGGAATTTATTAAGGAAAAAGTAAAAATTTTGAGTAAGCTCTAAATACTAATTCAACCCCCCCTCTCAGTATTTTTCCCAACATGAAGGTGGCTGAAGATTGGCCTGATTCCGAATGATGGAATGTAGCTCAAAGAACCTCTCCTAAGTGGGCACTCGAAGTCATGCGAGGATGAGGGTGGGATTTCCGCTCGGAAACACCCTTGGGCTAAATAGCACAACAGACTCTGCTAAACAATTGAAGCATGCAGAAAGTCATAAAAGACAATAAATAAACAATATTTAGAATGTTCTCTATGGATTCCATCCCCTTATATGATTTGTGAGCCTTCTCCCCCTTTTCCCCACTCAATAATGATGCTCATGGAGACTTCCTCCCATTATGACTGCGTTGTCCTCCATTGTTTCCACTACCTCCATGACTACACTGTTGATTTGGTCAACTTGACCCCATCCACATGCATTGACCCCCATTCACACCAAGGAGTGGTTTATTCAACTTGATCCTATCTAGATGCACTGATCCACATTCAGATTAGAAGTGGTTTTATTCCTACTAAAGATATTTATGGGTCCCTCTACCCTCTTATTCATATATCTTATTGAAAAAAAAAATTTAACATTCTAACTAGCTAAAAGATAATTAGGAATATTACAATTGTGGTATAGGATCCTAAAGGAGAAATATCTCCCTTTAAGCCATCATTTATCCCTTTTACAGGACCAGGTACCAAAAGGATTTGCTATATGGAAAACGTGATCAACTGCACGGATATGTCCTAAATTGTCACATCTTGAGGGAAATTGGTGAGGAGAATTTTTTATTTTTGGTTACATCTTGGAATGCACTCCCACCTTTTTATGGAAACATGGAACTATAGGCTGAAGGCACAGTGATAATGGGATACATTAAAGCTGCAAAAAAATCTGGGCAACAGTCAAATAATTGTGGAAGGTGACTCTAGTATGATTATAGATTCTCTTCACAATCCTTCTCCTAAGCTATCATGGGAATCAATATCCCGTGGGGAAATGGTTCTGGAAAAAAAAAAAAATGGGAATCAATCAAATAATTATGGAAGGTGAATCTAATATGATTATAGATTATATTCACTATGTTTCTCCCAAATTATCATGGGAATCAATATCCTGAGAGAAAATGAGTTTGGAGAAAATTATCATGTTTTGACTCAATCAGGTTCAAACATGTCAAGAGATAATCCAAACAACTTGTTGATTGGCTAGAAAAAAAAGAGATCACCTCAAAGCATCATTTCTCTATAAATGCATAATTGACACCCAACGTCCCTTCATTATAAATTCAGAGTTGTTAATATAGGTTGGCGAAAGCACGCTAAGGAAATTCATGGAGGTGAGGTGCAATCCTCCCCCTCCTGCTTCCAGTTTCAAGTTGCAGTGAGGTTTGTACGTTCTGGTTTTCTTGTTTCTCATTTGGGTTCTGGTTGTAATGAGGTAACGTTAGTTCTAATTTTATCCTTGTGGGTGAAATATTGGGGTCAATGCTTTTTTTTCTATATCTTCAGGCTGCAATGCAAGGACCTGTATTTGAATTGATGGTTGTTTACTCAAATTAACCTCTTTTAGAAAGATAATTCACAAGTATCTCTTATCCTTGTCCTGTTTTGGTATGTGTTTGTTGGTATCACAATCATTTCTCTTTGTGGTTTTAGAGTGGTGGGTTTTCTCATCATATTACTTCCTGTGAGATTTGTACTCTCAGTTATGTTAAGTTTTTTCTAGTTCATAACTTTAATGCTCCCTTCTCTGGTGAATTGGTGCATTGTTCTCTCAATTTTGACCCTTATTTGGTTCTTTGAGTCTGAAACTACTTGGGTTTTGTTGCCTCTTCTTCTTTGGGTTGGAATTGGTATTGAGGCCTCTTTGGGTATTTTTAGCTCTTGAATGGTCAAAGGGTGGTGGGATTATCTATGATTATGCAATTAGAGTGTGGTGAACTTCAATTATTCCTCAAATTCGGGCCGTTGGTGTGAAATTTGGGGGACGACCAAGTTTTATTTTGGTTGGGGCTAAAGGGAGTGGTGGTTCACCCTTTCGCTTGCTTTGTTGGTCATGGTACAATTTTTGGTTGTATACATTGTTATATTGTATGGGACAACATTCCTCCCTATTGAAGAATTTCATGTAGAAGAAGTGCTGCTAGTAATGTTGTCAAACGTGGTTGACCTTTTACCTTAGATTAAGTGGCCATGCTCTTTGATTCAGTCTTTCTAGAAGTGCATAATTTTTTTGTTGTTGTTGGAATAAAAAGAGTATGGAGAACAACCCTATCACTTTGACATTGTTGGAAATGGTATGAGATGGTCCCATGACTTGGATAAAGTTCTAAAAAGGAGACTGCATTTACTGCATTCTCTATCCTTGCACCAAAAAATTGCCACTTTCTTACGCATGGCATTCAAGGATAACCAAGTTGACAACTATGATGTATTTTCTAGTTGGGAGGATGTTAAGTGCATCTTAAAGAACAATAGATACTATCTTCATGACAATGACTCTAGTTTCAATTACCTGGAGGGAAACTTGGGGACATATTCAGCCTCATAGGATCTCATTGACCCACCTAGAGATCCTACAAACCTAACTATTGACAATACACTAGATCTGACATGGACTTCAAGCTACAAGCTCGTCCGTATGTTAGGTTTCAAGTATCAAGACAATTACTATGTATATAACATTGAGTGTCTTGGGGAGGGTCTTGGTGACCCGGTAGATGGATAGGTAAGTCTATTAATTGATGACCCATTGTTGGGTTAGGTGAAGACCAAGTAAACAAGCTTTAAAATAATGTGATATACGACTATGATAATTTTCAAAATATCCACAACTTAGATGAAATAAATAAATAAAATGAACATGCACATGATTTCTCTAAATTTCAGATTTTTCACTACATTTGTTTTTTAGAGGAAAAAACTATAAATGAATTTAATTAAGTGAAAAAAAAATTAGTTTACAACTGTCTTTATTAATGTTCACCAGGATCCCAAAATTCTATGCCTCATATAATGTCCAATGTTTGTTAAATACACCACATCATGAAAATGCAACATTCATCCAAACATTGCAATTTCTATGCATAATGATCTATAAAACAACTATATAAAAACATCTACAGAGTTGTAAAATAGTTCGGCAAGCATGTTGTCATAGTTCAAACATTACCCGCATCTTGCAGAATGACGCAAACTAGGACACATATGGAACCTGCAAGGATTTAAAAATGCATTGTTATTTCTTGACAACTATCATAGATCCCCGACTAGTGCCCTCCCAGGTTATCTAGTCATTGTTTTGATTCCCACACAGTCTATCCTCTTTCAGTATCTTAATATAGTGATTCCATTCCTCCACCTCATGCACATGAAGACCTATCTGTGAAGTGTCCTTCTAACACATAATGTTTGCATTCCATCCATCGATAGCCTAATCCATAAATAGTATACCTATGCGATGTATGGCGTCGATGGTATTATGATTTAAATTAGGAGATTCAAATAAAACTACAATACCATCATATCCAATTAAAATGGCATTCCCTATGCCAAAATTCCACTTGGTGTAGAAATTTTTAATATAATTATGTATTTCCGGATTCTCCTGATCTAACAATTATATGCCATTATTAAATACAAAATCCTTCTACTTAAATTCTTCTAGAAATTTAATCGCCAATTGCAAACACATGAAGAAAGATCAATCACACATAACACAAATGTTTTTACTGGGAAAACATAAAGCTAAAAACCCCACTATCATATATTATCTATATATCATGGATCATGAAACAATCTCATACAAAAATCTACTCCAAGAGCTCTCAGTACAATATACAATCGTCTCAAACTATCATACAACAATTGGCATAAGCATGCACCAATTTACTGCCTCCTGACAGCCTGCCTCCACTGCACAATCCCTGCTGATCAAAATCCATGAATGAATTTGATCTTGCCTTGAATTGACTGCGCAATCCTCATTGGCATCTCCAATGTGTGTTTGGTTGCACTTGTGGACCCACTATAGTCACAACTGATAGTCAAACTGTCCCTTTCACCTATCTCTCAACTAGGTCTCCACTGGATCTGACATGCATGTAGTTAACAGTAGTAAATCTTCAGTTGCATGTGAGATCACTCCATGTGAATTAATTTAATATTTAATTCACTGATCTCTCACTAGTGTATCTTTAGTTACAACTAGTTACAAATAGCACAACTAAGTTTAACTCACTTAACTGAGTTAAACTACTTTAAAACTCACATAACTACACATCCAACTCTGTTACAACTTTGTATCACTTAGTTACAATGAAGTCCACTAGCATGTCCCACCAACCAACCTTTGAACTCGAAATTCCTTCAGTTAACTGGTTTTCCACATTAGTTAACTGAAATCAAGGGCTTCAAGAGAATAGATTATTATTTATTGTCTAATTATTGTTAAGGGCTAACAATAATCGACATGCATTCTATTTTTAGACATGCATTCCAAGAAACAACTTCGCACATGCATTCCAAAAATAAACACCCATCCATCTATACAATTTTCTCAACCATATATAAATAGATTACTGCTAAAAATAGACTTTGATCCAAATTATAAAAATAGACATATCACCTAAAAATAGCCAGCGGGCCCCACCTAGTGTAGGTGCTTAATTTTTACTAGGATCATCATCTTGTTGAATCTCAACACTCCCTCTCAACAAGAAAGGGATTATCCTTCACCCTGATCCTGTCTCTATGGTATTCGAATTTTCTCCTGGTGAGTGCCTTCGTCAAAATATCTGCATCCTGATCTTCCGTAGGAATGTACTGAAGCAACATGATCTTCCGCTGCACACAATCTCTAATATGATGATAACAAATATCTATATGATTTGATATTTTATGAAACACAGGATTAATCGAGAGTTTAATGCAACTTTGATGATCATAATAAATAACTGTAGGATCTAAATGAGAACCCAAAAAACTGACCAGGATCTTCCTCATCCAGTTAGCCTCACATGCAGCTTGACTTGCTGCTATGTATTCCACTTTCCCTGAAATGAGTGCCACAAATCTCTGTTTCATGCTGTACCAAGAAAAAACTGTAGATACGATACTGAAAAACCCTCCTGATGTGATTTTTCTGTCCATTGGGCTGCCTGCCCAATTTGCATCCGTGAAGCCATGCAAATTCACCTCATCCATCTGTCTATACCATAAGCCATACTCAGATGTGCCCCTAATATATCTTAGGACATGCTTACTCGCCTTCCAAAATAGCTTGGTAGGCTTAACCATCGCTTGACTAAGCTGGTTCACCGCATAGCATATGTCCGGTCTTGTATTAACTAAATACATGAGCGAACCCCCCAACTACTATGTCTCCATATGTAGAATCCTCTTTCCTCCAATTTCCTGGAAGAGGAGTATCCATGGGTTTGCAGTCCTCCATGTGAAACTTACTGAGTATCTCCCTTGCATACTTGCCTTGAGACACAAACAGTTCAACATCTCGCTGCCATATTTCCAATCTAAGGAAATAGTGAAGGAGGCCTATATCCTTCATCTCAAACTCCTTTGCAAGGTCCTCCTTGCATGAGTGTACCAGCTGCTCATCACTAGTCATTATTAAATCATTAACATAAAGAACAATGATTAAAAGCTTACCCTCCACCACAATCTGGTATAGGTTTGCATCTGCCTCACTCTTGGTGAAGCCAAGTCCAGTGAAATAGCTGTCGATCCGAGTGTACCAAGCATGGGGTGCTTGCTTCAGCCCATACAACACTCTTTTGAGTTTGCACACATGTGACTCATTGCTGAAGATATTCAGGCTACTCAATGTACACTTCTTCCTTAATGATCCCATTAAGGAATGCAGTCTTCACATCCATCTGATGAATGTGCCAACCCATCTATGCTGAGAGAGCAAGGATGGTCCTTATGGAAGAATACCATGCGAAAGGTGAAAAGGTTTCTTCATAATCAATCCCCTCGATCTATGAGAAGACCCATGCAAGAAATTTGGCCTTATAATTCTCAACACTCCCATCAATAGCTTGCTTTACCTTGTAGATCCATCTTGAACCTAACACTGATTTATCAACCGGCCTTGGAACAATTTCCCAAGCACTGTTTCTGACAATGGAGTCATACTCCTCCACCATTGCATCTACCCATGTGGGCTCCTTCACTGCTTCCTGAAAGGAATATGGCTCAATCACAATACATTTTCTCATGAGAGCCATGTATCCAGTGAATCGGTCAGGAGACTATCTTTGTCTGCGTTGTGAAGTAGGGACTCCTACATTCTATGGCGCATCAAGCTTCAGCCTCTCAGCTTATGTGGTATGCATTTTTCCAGTTCTGATGTTTGGCTCTATGTGAGTGGACTCTTCCACTCCATGAACCTCCTCCTGTGGCCGATCCACATCTAGAGACTCATCTTTGGGAACAAGTAGTTCCTCCTTTACATGCAAGTCTAGCTCCCTCTCAAGCGACAACTTCATGGCTTTCTCCTCATTGAATTTTATATCCCGTCGCCCCACAACCATTCGAATGTTTGGAAAATACACACGATAATTATGGGGTGTTTTTGTGTACCCCAAAAATATGCCAACTTTAGCAGTCGGCTCCAGCTTATTCCTGGCATTCTTGGTCACATGCACATAAATAGATGAGCCAAAATATTAAAGTGAGACACATCCGGTTTCTTACCAGTAAAAGCTTCTTTAGGTGTACTCATGCCAAGTACTCTATGAGGATAATGGTTTTGCACATAAACCACAATGTTGCATGCTTCCACCCACAAGTGCATTGGTAGGCCTTGATCATGCAACATCCACGATCGTTTTGTTTTTCCTCTCCGTGACCCCATTTTGTTGTGGGTTATGAGGTGCTATGAGTTATCTTCGAATTCCTTATTTGATACAAAAGTATTTGAATTCATTCGAGATATATTCACCACCATTATCGCTCTACAGAGCCTTCATTTTCTTCCTTGACTCTTTCTCCACCTGTTAGTGTGAATCTTAATCGCAAGCATACGAAAAAGGCTCACTTTAACTGTTCATAACAAACAACCCCAACAAATATGGCTGCCAATTTATTTAGATTTGCAGATAGTTGACCAAGATAAATGCTACAAAATCTAGATCTATGCAGTAAAATACATTAAGCAGTAAATAAAAGCAAGAGTTGCTCCATGCATCCAATAGACAAGACAAGATTGTTTTAAATAATTTTTGTATTTTTCGACACTTGGAAAGGGAACATAGAAAGATGTTACCAATCCCCCTCAATGGGATGGGTTCTTGTAAGTCCTCGACACTTCAAATCTAAAATCCCTCTCTCTTGATGGTGTAGAAAACCCAGATAAAAATGGAACTTAAGGAGCTCACAAGAGCAATGATAGAAAAATATGACAATGATGGAGGATCAAAGTCGGTTAGAAAGTATAGATCCGGAAGTAGTCTTTGAGGCAACAAAAGGTAGTGAGTGAATGGAGAAACCCTTATTTATAACATTTTGGAGTTTTAGTCTAGATATTGGTGCATAATTAAAATATTATTAACCAAATCAAGATCCAACTTTTATGGAATATTTTAATATATTTGTTGGAGGGAAAAGGAATTTGAATTTGGTAAAATCCTTTTATTTGTAAATAATAAATAAATAAAGGATTTATTTATTATTTTAAGGATGTGGTTGAGTAATAATTAAATAAATAATGATTTATTCAATTATTTATAAATGATTTAGTCAAATTTAACAAGGGATATTATTTAAATAAGGTTTAAATAATTATTCCTAGGAAATAATAAGATAAATAATGATTTATCTAATTAATTTTCTTGTTTTGGGTTAAATATGACCAAAAATATTAATTAAACTGCTGTTTAACTAATTATTCCTTGAGGAAAATCAAAAAAATCTGGATTTATTTAATATTTCCTCATGGGGTTTCCTATTTAGACCATAAAAAACTTAATAAATAAGGATTATTGAGTTATTTTTCATAGTGAAATTTTTTTTACTTAGGGTAAAATTGGTCTTACATGGTGTACTTTAGTCCATCTAATAGTAACAGGTTAGATGACCCAAAAATTGAGTCTTTGCAATGCTTTAAACTCACAGAACTTTGAGAATGTTTGATCCTTCTTCTGCATGAGGAAGATCCAACATCTATGAGAATATTCATCAACAAAAATAACATAATACCTGTTTTTTTCTATTGAAGCAACTGAGAATGGCCCACACACGTCTGTGTGAACTCTCTCCAGGATCACTGAAGCACGATTCTCCTTTTCATGAAAGGTGGTCTTCACAAACTTACCCATAGTACATCCCTTGCACTGATATTTTTGTGCAAGTGTACCCTTGGGAAATCCAGTAGAAATCTGCTGCAAAATCTTCAGGGCACCATGGCGAAGATGGACCAATAGCCTATGCCATAATTCACCCTCATCACGACTCACCACTTCTAATTATTCTTTTCCCACCATTGCAGTGCAACAATCTACCTCCAGCTTGTAGAGATTCTTGACTCGAATCCATATCCTCTTGGTTTGAACCATTGTTTTATGTCGCAGGAAATATTTCCATCGCTGAAAACAACGTCATAACCTCTGTCCTCCAACATCGCGACTGAGACCAAGTTCTTCTTTAGACCTGGAACATTTATAACATCTTTCAACATAAATGGTTTACCTGACTCCCTCTCAAAGGTAATGGTACCAATGTCGGTCGCACTGTATCGTCCATCGTCGCCCATCTCTATATGCATTTAGAGATCTTTCTCCTCCATGTCATTGAAAAGCTCCTTATCTCCCATCATGTGGAAGGAAGCACCAGTATCAAGATACCACACCGATCCCATTGTGCTTGAAACCAAGCATGCGATCAAAGAGAAATCAAGTTTAAATTTCAAGGTAAGGGCCTCACCAGCTGTAGCTCTAGCAACCTTATTTTTCTTATTTTTCTATGGGCAGTTAGTGGCGAGATGCCCATGTTCGTGACAGTGAAAACACTTCACCTTGGACAAATCTAGCTTCTTGCCTTTAGCCTCGAATTTTGAGTGGAATTTCTTTCCCTTCCCTTTCCTTGCTTTGGCAGCCAAAGCACAATCCTCTTCATCATCATGCTTTGATGAAGTAATATCTACGATGTTTACTTTGTAGAACTCCTCACGTACCATATCGACCACATTCGTTCCATCCCAATATGGTAGTTTTCCCCCAGATTGTGATCTTGATAAGCATGTCAACTGCAGGAAGTCCCGAGAGATCCCGAATTGACAAAATCATCATCAACAACCATGATTCCCACACTCCCTAATTCATCCCTACATTGGACAAAATTTGTGAGATACTTTGGAATATTGTTGCCCTTTTCCATTTTGATCTTTCTGAGTTTATCCTTCAGCGCCAATTTCCTATGGTCATTTCTACTTTGGAAAAGATCCGTCAAAGCCTTCCACATTGCAAATGGAGTGGCTTTCCCATGAATTCTTGAGACAATATGGTCTCGCACACCTTCCAAAATAATCCTTCTCGTTTTCGCTACTTTATTTTTCCAGGCGTCAAGTAATGCATCATCCATCGAAGTGGGCTTAGGAACATCACTGTCGACAAATTCCTTCAAGCCATTATCTTCAAGCACCGCTTCCATCCTATCCTTCAATGCAATCTAGTCCGAGCTACCCTTGAGTGCATACTCTAACCACATTCTTCACTACTTTATTTTTCCAGACATCAAGTAATGCATCATCCGTCGAAGTGGGCTTAGGAACATCACTGACGATGAATTCCTTCAAGCCATTATCTTCAAGCACCGCTTCTATCCTATCATTCCATGCAATGTAGTTCGAGCTGCCATTGAGTGCATACTCTAACCACAAACCATTGAAAGCCATTTCGATGTTTACTCAACTGTGGCACCCAGAAATTCTTGAAACAAATTTGAATTGTTTCCACCAACAAACTTAGCTACTGCTTCAATATTGCAATCTTCTTTGCTCTGATACCATGTAGAAATTTTTAATACATAATTGTATAAAAAATTTCTACACTTGGCTCTCCTAAAGAGCCACAACTTAACCTTTTGGAAACTCACCCATATATAATAACCTTTCTTGCACCTAATTTCCGATCATCTAAGCCAATAATAAATACGAAAATCTCTGAGATACATAACATAGATAATATGAACCCACAAGCCATGGCCAAATAATGCCTTCCAAAGTGAAAATACAAAAAAAAAATTACCAACCCACCTTTCACATGAAAAGCAAACGACAAACTGGTGGCATAAACATGGACAAGGCACGTGGGTGGTCACAACTTAGCACTTTTGATACGACCACCCTCACATGACCAGACTCGACACGACTCGACCTGACCAAATGTGCTTCCTTGGGTGCCCTCTCATGGCACGACCCGACCCACCCAAACGAAGGCACGAGTGAGAAAACAGAAAACAGGTCGCACGCGTGAGTGAACGAAAAATGGGTCACAACTTAGCACTTTTGATATGGCTGCGCTCACACGACTCGACCTGACCCAACCTGCCCGAACGTGTTTCGTTGGGCGCGCTCTCACGACACGACCTAACTCGCCAAAATGAAGGCACAAGTGAGAAAATGGAAAACAAGTTGCATGGGTGATAAAATGGAAGGGTCGCATGAGTGAGAAAACGGAAAATAGGTCACAAATTATCACTTTTGATACGACCACCCTCACACGACCCAACCCGACCCGCCCGAATGCATTTCCATGGGCACCCTGACATGACACGACCTGACCCACCTGAATGAAGGCATGAGGTAAAAAATGGTAAACGAGTCGCAAAAACGTGCCAAGGCACATAGGTGGTCACAACTTAGCACTTTTGATATGACCGCCCTCACATGACTTGACCCAACTCGGCTCGTGTGAGCCCAACCCAACCCTCACAACACGAGATTTCTCGTTATGTGAAGTGTTTTCAGATTCTTATCCTTTCGAAGTTTCATAGATCAAGTTTCAGATGAAGTTTGAAAGTTTCATAGATCAATTTTCAGATCAAGTTTCAAAGTTTCAAAGATCCTGTTTCAGATCAAGTTTCAGAGATAATGAAAAATACATGTACTCTCTGATTCCAACTTTTCAGTTGATAATCCCTTGTTAAAGAAATATTTTGTTCTGTGGGATTTTTGTAAAAATTGCACTTAACCCTGAAAATTTCCATCCAAACATATTTGAATAAGAGGAGATTCCTTTAAATTCATCCTGACATTATTCTTTGTCATAAACGCATGAAATTGAAGCTTCAACTGCTTCAGAAATACCCTGCAACTCTTTCAGACCAGAACCAATGTGTGTTGCTGACACTCTTTGTTCTAAAGATCTAGGACCGGAGGAAGACTCCTCCGTAGATGAACCTGAACCCAATGTTGATGATGTTGGTTCAAATGCCTGAGGAGAGCTAGATGAAGATGCATGATGACATAAAAAAATGTTAAATATTGACTTTGAATTCTCTAAAGCCAGCTTAGAGCTGGAGGATACCTGAATAAGTTGTGCATGTTTCCTTTCCTCCAACTTATGCATAAATTGACATAAGTGATATACACCTTGGTTTGTAAGATCCTTCTTTCCTTTTATCCAACCAAATTTTAATTCCAAGCCTTGGAAAGCTTGTTGAACAGATTCAACATCAAAGCCAATATGTTTTAAGTCCCAGGAAGCTCATAAACCTCATCTTTGGTGGCAGCATTTAACTCTGCATATTGATCCAAATTATTATCAACATAATCAATTCTCAAAGAAAGGTGTCATTTTGCTGTCATTATAGAAGTGGAAAATTTTTCAAGTTTTTTGTCAACATTTGCACATGCCTATGACAGGCTACGTCTAGTAGCAAACATCATATCAGAAAGCTTCCAAGTAACACAGTATAAATTCAATAAAAAAACTCCATATTCTGACCAAAGACACCAAGTGAAATTGTACACCATATAACCGGATCTTGTTTGACGAACCATTAATTCATATACTAATGCAAGGATTTGAGGTGAAAATAATTTCTAATTGTGTCATTGATGAAGCACTTGGGAACCTTAGATTTATTACAGGTTTGGTTCCTAAAAACAACATCATCATCCACCTCATTTCCACATTAAAATATGTAGGATTGAGCAATGAGTTTCCGCGTATCAACTCTAATTCTTTTAGTTCAATAAATTCTTGTCTCATCCAGTAAACCATTATTACAATAAATCTCCAGTAGAGCATGAAAATTTGAAATTTGAATACTAATTATTTGCATCTATCATTTCAGAAAATGTTTCACTTGATTTCATAACAGAGCCACAATTCCCATATGCCAAAATAAAGCATTCATATGTAACTTGACTTGGCTCATAGCCTAAGCTAGTGATCTTCTCGTAGACCAATTCTGCATTTTTCATAAGCCTAGCCTTACCATAATTGGTGAGCATTGAATTGAACGTTCGTAAAGTAGGATTATCCTTTGACAGGATCACGCTCTTAAATACTTGTCCCATTTTGCTAAAATCTTGATGCTTTCCATAAGAATATATAAGCAAAATTGAAATTAATGATATCTGGTTTACATTTGTCTTGCTTCATACGAGCAAGAACCCAGCATTCCATGTTTACCATAAGAATCTATCACACTATTCTAAGTGTAAACATTTGTCCCAATCTCATTTGTTTCAATATCCTTAAGCAGTGCATTAACCTTATCCACTTGGCAGGCTTGAGTATAAGCCCTAAGAAGAATGTTGCAGGTTACAATGTTGGGTTTATATCTAACTTTCTCCTTCATTTTCTTAAAGTATCTACAGGATTTTGCGAGAGCATTTTCCTTATCTTTAGTATGCAAGTGTGCTTGGATTACTGCATTGTAAACATAAGTGACAAGTCGACATCCAGTCTTGTGCATCTCTGAAAAGAGCCACATGGCCAGCTGAATTTGGCCCTTCTTTCCCATGATTGATATCGACTTGGAATAAACACCATTGTTTGCACGGTACCAATCCTGTCGCTACATCCATCTGAATAACAATGCTAGTTTTATTAGTTTTATCCACATCAGGAGGTCTTGAGAGTTTTTCTTCTGAGCTTCGTTTCCTCCATGATTAAAACACCTTATCTTTTCAAATTTCCAAAGCACTAGCAGCTGCAAAATTTGTATGTGCTAACAGAACTGACCTTTTTTTTTTTCTAAAGGGTAAATTCCATTTTTATATAACAAGTAAAAAATCATGACTTAAGTTTGAAGTCAAAGTCATTGATATGAGTAATCCAACCCTTCTTAAGTGTTGAGATTGCAACAAGATGATGAGCTTAGTGGAAATAAGTCGCCTTCACTAAGTGGGCCCGCAGGCTATTTTTGGCGCAAAGTCTATTTTTAGACTATGTCTATTTTTAGACATATGGGTCATGTTCTATGAGTTGCAGGATGCTATTTGTGGAGGGTTGGTCAAGTTGGAAAAATATATGGACTTATATTTTTATACACATTGGGCGAAATCTATTTTTAGATTACCAGTCTAAAAATAGATATGTCGAATATTATTAGCTCTTAATAATATTTGGACTCTAAACATTATCTTATTCTCTTGGAGCACTTCAGTTTGATGCCTAGAAGTGGCACATGCAGCTGAAAAAAGGAATTACGCTATTCCTGAGGGTTTAGTGGAGCTATTGCATGAAGAATTCAGTTAGAACTCATGTGACAGAGTTTGGTGGAGTTGATTGAGGAAGTTAGTGGAGTTGGATTCAGTTTAACTAATCTAAACATAGTTGAGCTATTTGTATCTAGCTTAACTGATTGATACAATTAGTGAGAGTGGTGTGACAGTGAGATTAATTAATTCACTAATTAAATACTCATTAATCAACTAAAGAATACATCGGCTAACTTCGGTGCATGGACGATTTCGGTGGAGACCCGGTCACAGAATGGGCGGTGAAAGAACGAGTTAACTATCGGTGCGAACTATGTGGTTGCTATTTGCAACACACGGATAGTGAGTAAGCCCACGAGATTGCGTAGTTAGAGGCCCGGTGGTTATCTATTTAATAGATCCACCCCATAGCTTTTGAAAAACACAATGAAGAATTTTGGCTATGCGTGCATTCAGGGTTGGAGCATGAGCTCCATGCTCTGGCTTGATGGTGTGCTTAGCAGTGGGGGTGTCACATGAGAGCTGGCAGGAGTTTTTTTGTACTATGATTGTTACATGATCTCCATGACATATAATATACAGATAGTTGGGGTTTTCAGCTTTAAGCTTTCCCATTAAATCTTGTGTTCATATGTGTGATTGTTTGTGGTTTTAATGTATGCATGCAATTGATTTTATTTCCGCATGTGATGATCAATGGTAGAAGAGATTCTGTATTATGCATGAAGCTAAAATAGTGTGTGATCAGGAGAATATCGGTGAATAATATATCAGTTATTCAAAATTTCTACATTAAGGACCTCAATATATAATATTATCAAAAAATAATGATCTTACATGATAGCTCATAGCCTACTATATTGTATCTCTAGCCAAGTTATAGAAGCTGAATTATTGAATTTATCCAACATGCATTTCAGATGAAGGTTTTTATCCATTATAATGTGAAATCAATATGACCAATGTCCAAATATTTAGTTAAGATATCTATTACATGGAGTGCTCTGAAACAAGTTTTGCAAATGCAGAATATTTCTTGTTGAGTAGTTTAGATGGAGTGCCATACTCAGAAATTTGTCCATCCTTTAATAGGAGAACCAAAGCACTATCAATAACATATGGAACCTGATGTGCTATAATTATGACTGTGCATGCAGAAAATTGGTGGTGAATTATTTGCTGAATAAACCCATCCACTAAGATCATCTTGGTCTCCGCAAAACAAAGACACCATATTATCCAAGCTTTTATCATGTTCAAATTTAGACCATATTTTATTTCCAAACCTGCAATGCTTGGTCTAATTACATCTTTGGGTTGAGTGAATGAGGAACAGTCCAAAAATAATGAAAACATAAGATTTGATAGGAAAACATTTTTCTATTCTGAGCATCATTTCCCAATGGAGTGTTTTCTGTATCTTCACGCATTCATGTTTTTTAGGAATAGTTTATCCACAATTTTAATTTATTTCTGTTTCAAATATCATTAAATATTTTTATTCTTAAATGTTTTAATTCTATGACTAATGCAACTGCTTTATTGTGTCGAGGGAATATATCCAAGTATGGATCTATGGAAGGAAGCAATAGAAATCGGAAATCTTATATTATATGTAGAATTAGTGCTTTCAAATTATCTAGTGTTGTGTTCATTATTATATTGAGAAGGGCCATCCGATGGTAAACTGAAACAAAGCTCAAATTTATAATTTTATTGATAATGTATTAACTGATTTATTAAATAAAAATAGGTGGTAAATTTTAAGCACTCTTGAATAGATTTCAAAAAATGATTGGCATTGCATGATGTTGAAAATAGTTACCTAGATTAGCGCTGAGCATAAGAAAATATTGAGTTTAATGGCACACTTGACACCATGGAAGAATCTTTGGAACAAGTGGTGGAGTATATGGTGCCTGAGCAAAGGGTTGCAACAATGTATATGCATTTGGAAAAGACCCCTATGCAATGTTGGGTAAGCACATAAAATCAATTTTCATTCATGGAATGATACGACAGAGGCACTGAATGATAAAGTCCTACCAGAAATTGGGGCTCCACTAGCTAATGACATTTTGTAATGTTGTTCTGTCAACCAAACCCTACAATTTAGTGGTACTTCCAATCCAATGGGCCACATGTATGACTGCAAAGTCATTAGGATATATAGGAGGTTCCTATTTAAATATGGGTTCATATTTTTATGCACACCTTAGAGCCATTTCCAAAGAAGTGATATCCTGAGGTAAAAATGCAGTGGCAGACAACTAGCTAGGTTGAATTATGAGAAAGTTTCTACAACACTTTATACAACTCTACAAGGAGAAGGCACATATTACAAGGTTGTTAGAGTGCATTTGGTGTTTCCATATATGGACCATCCATAAGGTCTAATAATATGTTCCACAAAGGAGTACCCCTTAGAGGAACTTTGGCATTTTTGGTATAAAGAAACTGATTCCCTTTTGAAACTATTGATAATGTGATAGGTGGTATTTCTCTGGAAATGAGAAGTATTGGTATCCTTGTTGTTCTATCAAATGCTGACAGTGTATAGGAAGGTGGTGGAAATAATGGGGAATAAGATAGATCTGCATTCTATTTAAAGGATCATTTTGTTAGGTCCCTATATCATTAGTATAGTCCCTTATTATTGTTAGTGTAAAACCCTTATTGTTATTATTGTACCCTTGTAACCCCCATTTTGTTATTATTGTTCTCTTAAATTATTATTGTTAGGTCGGCTAGGATTACATTGTGGCCCACTAGGATTACATTATGGCCCCATGGATTCCTATATATAGAAAGGAGGTTTTGTAAATTGTATCATCAAAGAATTGTTCATTCATGTAATGTATTGGAGGTTTCTCCCTCGAAGTGGCTTATTTATAAGGCGTTGATATCTCTTTTCTTCTCTTTTTGGAGCTGGTTTCACAACATTTGGTATCAGAGCTTTGGATTCTAGGGTTTCACTGCTCCAAACATGTCATCGTGGCATTTTCGCTATAAATTTTTTTCTACGAAGTTTCAGAAGCTGAAATTTTTAGGGTGCCAAGCCGACATCCTGAGGACGATTTTCTAAAAATTTCAAAGCTTGGTTCGCAATATTTTCAGAGATATGATCTATGGAATTTAGGTCTTTTTTCAGGATCCTAAATAGGTCATCGTGGCATTTGCGCTATAACGTTTTTTCTACTGAGGTTCAGAATCTGAAATTTTTATGGTGCGAAGCTGAAATCCTAAGGAAACTTGGTTCGCAATATTTTTGGAGATATGATCTATGGAAGGTAGTGCTTTTTCAGGCTCCCGAATTTCATCTCAAAGAGGTGATCGTGGGAAAATTTCAATAACTCTCTCTCTGAGCATTGGATTGGAGTGCCGTAAAAAGTGGTCACAAGTACACAGACTGCAGTTTATTGGCTATCAATTTCAGAGGTGAAGGATGAAACAGTGACACGTGGCAATCCATACAAGTTCGCTATATTGAACCAGTCCATAATTAGGTCATTGTGGGAGATTGGACATAACTTTGTCTTGGAGAATCCAAATCAAGTCAGACCTGTGGCATTCAAAAGAGAATTTAGAGGGCGACTTCAGTGCTAAATTTCAGATATTGAAGAGCCGCAATCACAGAGATAATCCAATTTCAATATCGAGCTCCTCAAAAGCAAGTAAAAGGTGTGTAATTTTTTTCCGAATTGCAGAAGTCTTGTTTGAAGAATAAAGTTGAATTGATTGCAAGGGCATATTGTAGAATAGATATCAGTATTGGATTATAAAATGGCCCCTAAAAATAATTCAACACCCATTAAGCCTTTGGAAATCTCTACTATGACTCATGAAGACGAAGAATGGAAACATGACATATCAAAATTACAAGAGCAAGTGCAACAAATTTCGCTCTCGCAAAGAGCAACAAAAAATGACATGGAAGTTTTGAAGAAAGGCATGGAAACTAAGATGGATGGTTTGAAGAAAGGCGTGGAATATAAGATAGATGGCATGGAGGCTGGCATGGAATCTAAGATGGATGACATGGAAGCTAAGATCGATGAGAAAATGGAAAACATGAAGAATGTTCTAAAAGTAGACATGGAAGGTTTGACAAAGTTGATACAAGAAACGTTTCCTAATGGTGAAAAGATAGTAGAAGAACCTCATGATGAGAAAAAAATAAATTTTAATCGTGATTTCATAAACTCTAATGTTGGCGGGAAGAACCACCATATTCCAAACATGGATATGAGGAAGTTTGATGGAAAGGATCCTGTAACATGGATACTACAGATGGAGCAATATTTTGATCTCCATAACGTGCAAAACACACAAAAGGTACGCATTCCAACTTTACATTTAGAACAAAATACATTTGTATGGTATCGATGGCTTTGCTCCCGTAAAAAAATTGTCACTTGGTCAATTTTTACTGAGGAAATGATAGCACATTATGAGGATACAAAGAGCAACACCTTCTTTAGCCAATTGATAAATCTCAAACAAAAGGGTTTAGTGGGGCAGCACATTAAGGACTTCCAAAAATTGAATATAAGGGTAACTGATATTCCAGAGGAACACAGGATTGATCTCTTCATAGGCACTCTAAAGGATAACATCCAACATGAAGTTCATGTTTTGGAATCTGATTCATTGGAGAAGGCATTCAGGTTGGCAAGAAAAGTTGAATGTAAAATTATGGCGACAAGGAAGCCTACCACTCAATTCTATAAAGAAGGAAGTGTTGTTACACCTAGATTTCCACAACCTATAAGGTTGACACCACAACAATTGGAAGAAAAAAGAGCAAAAGGGATTTGCTACAGTTGTGATAGAAAATACACTAAAGGTCATAAGTGTGCTGAAAAGAAATTATTTTACATAGATTGTGAAGAAGAAGAAGAAAATGAACAAGAAGAGGATATACACCAGGAACCAGCCCTAGAACAGGAAGAAATGAATCCGACCATATCGTGTAATGCACTGGCAGGAATTACCACTCGTCAAACTCTCAAGATAGAAGGACATATCAAGAAGAAAAAGGTAATAGTGTTGATTGATTCAGGTAGCACCCATAATTTTATTCATTGTAAGGTAGCCAAGGAATTAAATTGTTTCCTATACCCAGCACCAGAACGTCAAGTGATGGTTGCAAATGGAGGAACTATAAATTGCTCTGGAAAATGCCATAATATCAAGCTAACCATGGGGGAATATGTATTGACTAGTCCAATGCTTTCCATTCCTATTGGAGGTGTTGATGTTGTACTAGGAGTACAATGGTTACAATCTTTGGGGACGGTAGCTTTTAATTTTCAAGAACTTTTCTTGAAATTTTTTCAGAAGGAAAGGAAGTTGAATTACGAGGTATAGCAGGGAAGCCAGGAAGGATAATAAGCTCTAATGTCATGAAAAAGCTTCTAAATAAATAACAATGAGGCGTAATTGCACAATTATGCTCACTAGAAGTTCCAACATCAAAATCATCTATTCCTGCAGATCTCCAACAAGTCTTGGACAATCATTCCAAGGTGTTTGAAACTCCCAAAGGACTCCCACCTATTCGTGATCATGATCATGCTATTCATTTGATTCCAGGAAGTGTTCCTCAAAACATCAGGCCTTATAGATATCCTTACGTCCAAAAGAGGGAAATTGAACGTATGATTGCAGAAATGTTAGAGGCGGGTATAATTCAACCTAGTCAAAGTTCTTTCTCTGCTCCTGTAGTATTGGTACACAAGAAGGATGGATAATGGAAAATGTGTCCGGATTATAGGGTGCTTAATAAGCTCACCATTAAAGATAAATTTCCCATTCCTGTGATTGATGAATTATTGGATGAATTACATGGAGAAATTTATTTTACCAAGTTGGATATTCATTCAGGATATCATCAAATTAGAATGAAGACTGAAGATATTCTGAAAACAACATTTCGAACTCATGAGGGTCATTATGAATTTTTGGTCATGCCTTACCAATGCACCTTCTACATTTCAAGGGTTGATGAATTCCATTTTCAAACCCTTCCTTAGAAAATTTGTGCTAGTATTTTTTGATGATATACTAATCTACAACAGTTCTTGGAAGGATCATGTTGAACATGTTGACAGGGTGCTCAAACTATTGCAGGGGAAACAATTATATGCAAAAAAATCCAAATGTTTCTTTGGAGTACAAGAGGTGGAATATCTGGGTCATATTGTATCTCACGAGGGTGTTAAAGTAGACCCTAACAAAATTAAAGCCATTAAGGAATGGAAAGTCCCCACAACCATAAAGCAGTTGCGAGGATTTCTCGGGTTAACAGGGTATTATCGCAAGTTTGTTAAGAGTTATGGGAGAATAGCAGCACCTCTAACAACATTATTGAAGAAAGATGCATTTTCATGGACTCCTGAAGCAACTAAGGCCTTTGAACATCTTAAAGAGGCAATGTGCCTAGCACCAGTCTTAGCTACGCCCGACTTCACAAAAACCTTTATTGTGGAATGTGATGCCTTAGGAAATGGAATTGGTGTTGTTTTAATGCAGGAAGGAAGACCCATTGCTTTTGAAAGTCGTCCAATCAAAGGAAAGTATTTACAGAAACCTATTTATGAGAAGGAAATGTTAGCAATACCGCATGCACTAAAGAAATGGCGAACTTACCTAATGGGAAGACACTTCAAGGTAAAAAATGATCATGATAGTCTTAAACACTTTTTGGAACAAAGACTATCTTCAGAAGAGCAGCAAAAATGGGTCACAAACATGTTGGGTTATGACTTTGAAATAATCTACAAAAAAGGAAAGCTTAATGTTGCTGCAGATGCACTCTCAAGAAAGAATGAAGATGTGGAAGCATTGCTTTGTGCCATTTCTATTATCCAACCAGATAGGATAACCGAAGCAAGAGATGAATGGAAGAAGGACAAAGATGTATGGACACTCATTCAAAAGTTGCAGCAAGATCCTAGTACATCTGATACATTTAGTTGGAAAAATGATTCCTTATGGTACAAAGATCGCTTTTATCTTTGTAAGAATTCCCAACTAAAACAAAATATTCTTCTGGAATTGCACACTTCTCCTTTAGGAGGACACTCAGGATTTTTAAAAACTTACCACAGGGTGAAGAAAGAATTTTTTTGGGATGGCCTTAAATCCGATATTCAAAAGTTTGTGGCGGAATGTTTGGTTTGCCAGCAGAATAAAGTGGAAGAAATTAAGACCTTGGGACTTCTACAACCTTTATCCATTCCAAGTCAACGTTGGGAGGAGATTTCAATGGATTTTATCACAGGTTTACCTAAGTCCGAAGGAAAGAGTGTCATCATGGTGGTAGTTGATAGACTTACCAAGTATGCACACTTTTGTGCATTATCCCATCCATTTAAAGCAAGTACAGTTGCTACTACATTTATGGACAGAATTCAAAAGCTACATGGAAGCCCAAGGGTTATTGTGAGTGATAGAGATCCCATTTTTACTGGAAATTTTTGGACGGAGTTATTTTCTTGTTTGGGTACTCAATTAGCTCATAGCTCATCTTATCATCCTCAATGTGATGGTCAAACTGAGATAGTAAATAAATGTTTGGAAGGATATCTTCGTTGTTTTGTATCTGATAAACAAACACAATGGGTCAAGTGGTTACCTCTTGCTGAATGGTGGTATAACACTTCCTTCCATCCTGCAGCAAAAATGACCCCATTTATGGCACTTTATGGATATCATCCACCATCCATCACATCATCTTTAAGGGAAAATTCGAAGGTTCAAGCGGTGGAAGATCACATCGAGCATCAGCAAGAAGTTCTCCAACTCTTAAAGGATAACCTGAATTTGGCACAAAATCGAATGAAACAACAGGCAGATCAACATCGCAGCGAGAGAAGTTTTGATGTAGGAGATTGGGTATTTTACGGCTACAACCATACAAACAAATGTCCCTCAAGCAAGCTAAGAAGGATAATAAATTATCGCCAAAGTACTATGGTCCTTACAAGGTGTTGCGAAAGATTGGTACTATGGCATACAAATTGGAGCTTCCTGCTTCTTCGCGAGTACATCCAGTTTTCCATGTTTCATGCTTAAAGAAGGTTATAGGTGAAAATATTCCGGTTCAAACAATATTGCCAGAACTTGATGAGGAAGGAAAAATAATATTGGAACCTAAAGCAGTCATGGAAACAAGAACTCGACAGCTACGGAATCGATCAATTTCAGAGTATCTCATCAAGTGGAAGAACTTACCCACTGAAGATTCTACATGGGAGGATGAGAATTTTATACAGAAGCACCCGGAGCTACTCAAGCATTGAGGACAACACTTTTTTGAAGGAGAGGGGCATATTAGGTCCCTATATCACTAGTATAGTCCCTTATTATTGTTAGTGTAAACCCCTTATTGTTATTATTGTACCCTTGTAACCCCCATTTTGTTATTATTGTACCCTTAAATTATTATTGTTAGGTCAGCTAGGATTACATTGTGGCCCACTAGGATTACATTATGGTCCCATGGACTTCTATATATAGAAATGAGGTTTTGTAAATTGTATCATCAAATAATTGTTCATTCATGTAATGTATTGGAGGTTGCCCCCTCGAAGTGGTTTATTTCTAAGGCGTTGATATCTCTTTTATTCTCTTTTTGGAGCTGGTTTCACAATACATTTTTCAGCAAGGAATGTGTTGTAGTGTAATGAATGAAACCTGCATGTAAGGATCATTTTATTGCCAACCCTGCAATTCTTGGCCTAATTACATCTTTGGGAGAGTGAATGAGGAACACCAAAAATAATGCAAACAAAATATTTGATAGAAAATCCATTCGAATACCAAGCCACTCATAGGAACCAACATTGTGGAGAGTAGATCTAGTATACATATCAGTCAACTCAGCAGGGAGAATTATTTTTGTAGATTTTGAAAGTATATTTCTTTTTGTACCTTTATGAAGTATACATATCTAACTATATCTCGCATACATATCAGTCAACTCAAAAATTCTCAAAGGTTGAAAGTGCAAAAATAATTCTCCCCACTATTAAAGGTAGTCTTATAAGCATACATGTGCCAAAAGTAGAAACAAAGACAAAACTGGGTGCAACAGAGAAAACAAATGTTGTGATAGTTGATGCATAAACATATTTTTTTAGCCAACTACATTATTCCTGCCTCAAAATTTCTAGCTTCCAAAGAGATCTTGTCTCCCAAGCCTGCAAATTGAGCTTTATAAAAAACAATGGAGCAAATTAACATTTACTTTAACATTGATTTCACATGTTCAGATCATTAATCTACATTTCAGTGTAGTCTTAGAAGTATTCTTAGGGACATCATTAATCAATTTCCACACACGTTTGTTTGAACCATTAATCCTTACAGGGGTCTTTGTTGTTGGTTCACCATTTATGTGGAAAATCCCCCACAAATTTCCATGACACAAATCTCTTTTGAGCTTGAAGCTTGTGATTTTGTAGAATTTCTTGTGTTTCCAATATATTTGAGCCAATTTGGAGCCAATTCCCCAATCAGGGAGGGGCTTGGCAACATCCAACAATGTCTTCTTATTACTCCTATTTTTCTTGACCACTACGCCTTCCCCTACATCGGGCTTAGTAGCACCAATGCTAAAACCTCTCTGCAGAACTCTGCATGCCCACATCAATGCCCTTTTTCTTTCCATACCTTTGATATCCCTCGACGCACACAATGTCCCTTCCTCTCTTTCAATCTTTCCTGGCACTCCTCGAAATCATATGCCACGAGTAAAACCCCTTAAAACCATCTGTAGATTACTTTTTTGTCATAATATTTTGTTGATATATGAAACATTTCAAGCAACAGTCTTTTTATTTTTCCTCTTTTCCAAAAAGTAGAGCACCAATGCTCTAGGTGGTAAGAACACTCCTCCTATGGAGGCGCTTATACTCTTTCAGTGGATTCAATCCCTCAACCGATTTCATTACATATGTAAAGTGGATTCAATCTCTCAGTCCCTATAATTTTTTCACCTGATATTTTATATGAATATACAATATCTTTGATGTTAAACGTATAATGAGCTATTCAGATGTCCAGGAATGGGAAGAGGAAGGAATTGGATGCCACACATGTCCAGGAATGGGATGGGGAAGGAATTGGATACTAAGTAAAATATATGTGATTAAAAATAATAATAAAAAGGCCTATATTGGTCATTCTATAGAGAGGGAATTAAGGCATTCTAAAAAACAATATCCCTCGCTCTCTTGTTTTACTTATGAGTAATGAGAAGCACCATTAGCACTAGGAAAGAGGGAACTTGTTAGATTTTATACCAAATGGTACAAAAATTACAAGCACTTTTGGTGCTTGCTAGAAGAGCAATATATTCACCCTATTGTTGAAAAATTCATGTGTGATATTAGTGTATTTGATCAATCTCTCTCAAAAAAAAGAAACTCAGAAGCCCAATAAATATTTATGTGCAATGGGTCTCATAGCCATGCTAATGATCATTTCTCACCTAAAATAAGCCCTGAACCTAAAGTTGTTGGCATCACATAATCTTTAAATACTGTTGGACAATATGAAGGTCCATGTTACGAGAATAAGCCTTGTAAAGAGTACAAATACAATTAAAGATGCATTGACTTCTTTTGTTGACAATGAGTTGGGAAAAGAAAAAGGGCTTGAAAGACAAGTTTCTTCTGGCATTGACTCTCAGAGGGCGTTTTGCACATCATTCAAGTATAATAGTAGCAGAAAAGAAACATTCTCAGAAGTAAATAAGTTAAGGGTAGGCTGACTTGTGTATGATCATAAGCCAAATTGTTTGATGTAAACTAGAAGATGGAAACCTATAAAAGAATATCCAATCAAATGTTACCCTTTGATATTCATGGGTAATCTAACAGTTCATCTCAACCAATCCTCTTATATATTTTATAATGCTTGCTTATGCATGTACAAATGAGTTTCGCCTCATAGGTTGCTACATGTTATTCAACGTCGTGCATCCTTTAGAATAATTGCAAACTAAAAATGTTTTCCAGGTGTTGAGAAACGATGGACAAGTTTCCCATCCCACATCATCCCGGATTTCCATTGTCCAGGATTTCCATTGTTTGATAAGGTGCATAAATATGGATATTGCTATGAGTTTGCTAAGGAAGACATGAAAGAACTATAGAGGCAATTCCTTTCTCAAAAATAACTAAATAATAATGGCAATGAATTTAATGTGTCAAAAGCAAAATTATAGCACCTGGAGGAAATTAATTCGAGGTGGCTTTTATGGCATTTCCCTTGTTGCAGTAAATCTATCAACTAATCACATCTCTGGGTTGATCAAAACATGTTGAAGGTATTGAAGGAGGTTGGTGAAAGTGTTTTAGATTTTCAAATAGATCTTGGCAGGCTTTAGTTATAGGCCTTTCTCCATATTTAGTATGTTGGAGATCACATGCATATTAGGAAGAATCGAATGAAGGGTTATTGGCAATGACATGTTGGATTTATTTTGGATATCACATGGATTCAGAAGTCAAAGAAAAAATTATTTGAAGCTAGGTTAGAGATGTTTACCAATGTTCCTATTAGCATGGCCACAAGCATTTGGTCTCATCCTGCAAACTACTAGTAGAAAGAGTTTGGAATGCGAGTTTGTAAAAGGCTGAAGTCATAGGTATATAGAGTGGTGAATAATGTATGAAATAAATTCTTCCAACAAAAACATTGGATGTACATAATCACATACAAGGTTTAAATATTAATTTTTATAAATCATTTTGTCCCCAACAATTAAAGCACTACCATCTACGAGAATACAACACCATTTTGAAAGAAGGATGAGAATAGTCCTTTTAGGATTTGAGGATGAATACATGTCATTTATTGAACCTATGGATTAAGCATCACTTGCCTCCCATACCACAAACAAATCCAGATAGTTTCAAAAATGTAATTGCAATAGAATTTGAAACAATATTGTGTCCTCGAAGTAAGCTGTAGAGGAGAATTTCTAGAGTTGGTTGGAGGAGACATTTATGGTGTCACAAATTTTACAAAAGTTCTTGTGGGGATGGATAAACATATCATGCTGTAAAGCACGTCCAAGTTTGTAACCTCTTGCTGAGATATTTCAATTGCAATGGATTAAATCCTGTGGATTTGAATTTTATAGATGGAAGAGTAGAAGATTTTGTTTCTGGAAGAGGGGATGCTTCTAATGGAATTATGTAAGAGTGCATTAGATTTTTCATGGTTATTTATGTGTTCAGTAGATAAAAGTTTTTGGAAAATTTTATTGGATGAATCAGTGATTTGAAGCATGTAAATTATTATTATTATTATCCAATTTTAAGGTCACTTCTAAGCCAGACACCAAATTGGTGTATGATACTTCCTTGATTATGGCACAAGGGACCCACCTATGCCATAATAAACCAAACAGACAAGATGGATTTGACCCACACTTTAGTTTCCTCAATTCTCAGGCATTGAGGAATCAAGTTTATTTTCTTTTGCCTATATAATTTCACAAAATTGGCACTTGTCCAAAGCCTCCCAAATATCATCATCCGCGCAGTTTTCCTGAGGATCCAAATTATTTCTTATATTGCCCCAAACATTGTTGGTTCTTGGGGAATAATGCTTAATTTCAATCTTAGCTGATGGAGGCCTAGTGTTGAGATGTTGACTCCATCAATCCCTTTGTTAGTTCCATAATGCCAAAAATGGATTGAATATGAGTATATTTTCCACTTTCTATCTGTCACCACAAATGCCACCTTTGTACCTCAAGGCAAAGTGCATGTAAGGCCTTTCAAGAGAAACAAAAGATGTGGCCTGTGTAGTCAATTTAGTGTCCTAAATTGCTAACATAAATTATCAACCAGGGCTAGTAAACTGATGAAGTGTGGTGCACTATATGTGCTTAAGTGACCTCTTCCTTACTTCGTTGTATGTATTTTATTGATGTTTTTGGGAGTTTTGTATTTTTAGTACTTATGTTCAAAAGATGAAATCAAATCTATGTCAAAAAGAAAAGAAAAGGAAACCTTAGACTCAAAACAGAGTGTAATTGTAAATTCTATCCCTAATTAAGAAAATGGTGAAAAACAGAACATTCTAATCCATGGATATCCTAGCTTGCAAATGAACATGAAATGTAACTCAACATAATACAACCAACTCTCTTTCATCTAATATTGATATGTTGGAAGATCTTTTTAGGAAAAAGAATGATTGTAAGATAATGAGGATCTTTTAATCTAATTGCAAAACAGAAAATGCTAATTAACTCAACATGATACAACCAAATCTCTTTCATTTAATATTGATATGTTGGAAGAGCGTTTTAAGAAAAAGAATGATTGTAAGATAATGAGGATCTTTTAATCTAATTGCAAAACAGAAAATGCTAATTAACTCAACATGATACAACCAAATCTCTTTCATCTAATATTGATATGTTGGAAGAGCGTTTTAAGAAAAAGAATGATTGTAAGATAATGAGGATATTTTAATCTAATTGCAAAACAGAAAATGCTAATTAACTCATCATGATACAACCAAATCTCTTTCATCTAATATTGATATGTTGGAAGAGCGTTTTAAGAAAAAGAATGGTTGTATGATAATGAGGGTCTGTTAGTTAAACAAATAATGCAAGACATGAATTAAAAACTACTTATCTAGAAAGCATGTAGAAGCCTCCTTGGATAGCAGGGGCCCGCTGCTACCAATTTGGTGAAATCCTTCAGCTCCTTAAAGTTGTAATCAAAATAGCATCAAAGAACTGAATTTCTCTATTAAAAAAAACTCACAAATCTACATCCCATTCCATCTTAAACTTTGTTACAAAAGACTCTATTCCTTTCTCTCATTCTCCTATTTTTCACTACTTTTTCATTATTTTTTCATTACCCATGATAGGAGAAAGCTTCTCCTATTTATACAAAATATGAGGAGTTATTTCATTAATGAGAGTCTATGAATCTTTCCCTCCATCTCTAGAGTTACAATCAAAATAGGAAATGATAAGACACATGTCTTTCTAGAGTTTCAACACAACTAAGAAATGAGACACATATCCTCTTAGAGTTTCAATACAACAAGGAAATGAGACACATGTTCTCATGATTCCATGATCTTCTCCAACCAAATTCGAATTTGGCCTTAGAGTGCCACATAAGGGTCTTCTAGAAGTCTCCTTTTGACCTACACATGTCACAAAACTCATAACACATATATAGATATATGAAACTATGTTAATTTTCTAGTTTCTAATCATAAATTCACTTAAAATACATAAAATAAATAACTTTGGAATACAAGGATCCTAACCCATATATTTATGAAAATGGTTACTTGATGTAGGGTTTTAGGTCAAATGGCTATGAAATAAGAGCTAAATGGTTATGACATAATGGAAATATGTATGAATATGAAGAACACTTTTGAGACTCAACATACCCCCCAACTGAAGTTGTTGCATGTCCTCATGCAACCATTGCAATGATTCATTTGTCCATGAGTTGATCTTTTATGAGTTTTGACTCATATAGATTCGTTCCAAACTTTGCTTCTTGATATTTTTTTTTTGGCAAAGTATAATACATTTGATTGCAACATTTTTTAATGGTTGGTTCTTGTGTGACAACCAATTTTTTTTTGAGCAATGGTTCTTGTGTAACAATGCTTTATTTTCTTTGTTGCATCAAAATTCATGAAAACATTTAGAATCAATTACTTCATCAATGAATTGTTCATTTGCAAGACATATAATCTTTTGGATCATGTTGCAACAATAGTTGGTTGGGAAGTATATGTGGGTGGAAATGAAATGAAAATGTGTGATAGTGTATGACATGTGGATATGAAATGATGTCCCTTCCCCCCCAAACTAAAAATATGACAATGTGAAAAAGGGAGTGATGAATTTTTCCAAAGTTACAATTTTAGCATTCTAATGAATTACATGACTAAAAATTAGAAAACAACATACCTTCACTTACCTTAAATGTGGATGAATTTTGTATGTGTGGTGGCTGCAAAATTCTGATCATATTCTTCTTCAAGTGGCTGAACAAGAGGAGTCATGGATAAAGAGATAAGATGAATTTTTATTGTTCCTACTAAAACTTGCTGAATCTGCTCCAAAATGCTGAAAATAGTAGTCTTCATGTCTTCAAAACTCATTGGCACAATTCCTACTATGTGAAAAGATGTTTTGATGTCGAACATAGTAGGAAATTGTTGACTTAGTGGCTATTAATGGATGCCACTAGTCAACACGAGAACTCTCACCATTGATGACAATGAGAGTCAAGATGCCCAAACACATCTTGCTAGGTACGAATGATTTTGCCGATGTCGAGTCACCTAGAAGATCTGACGAACAAGGGACATTAATGTATTCTCATTGTTTGTCAGCATGAGGAACTTGCCATTAAGACATGCAAGCCTCAAGGTGTTTTTACAAAGAACTTAGACTCAAAGGACTATGGACTCAATAATTTGCATTGAAGCAGGGCTTATTTGCGGAATGAAAATGACAAGAAATGGAAGATGAAAATGGAAGATGGCAATGGAGAGTAGAAATGGCAATGGGCAACAAGCATGTGAATGAGCCTCTTGCTTTTATTTGTGGGTTATGAATGAACAAAAAGAAATGGCAAGTGGATGTGAATGTAAATGGAAAATATGAAGTGAAATGAGATGAATGGTTTATTATGAGGTATGGATGTGATGGAGACAATAGTATCTGAAATATTTTGAAGTGTTTGGATCTGATTTTGCATCAGCATATTTCCTCTTTGTTGCTGATCATCCTCTTATGAAACAAATTGGTCTCTTAGAGAGACACCATTCTCTTGTAGTCATTTGTCCTTCTTCCTGGAACCTGCAAAAAAAACTAATACTTCTTCTGCAATGGAATGTAAGATTATCAAAGGAGAGAGGTGATCAATCTCTCTAGTTATGATATTTACACACAAAACTAAGAATTTGTATTAATGAAACAAGCTCTCAAAGGAAAAATCAAAAGAATTTATACCTGTTTTGGAATTAGTGCCTCAAGTTGAATGTTGCTTCTTTTCAGCAATTTATTTCACTATTTACCATTTCAAACTCTAATGATGGATTTCTCACTGTGTAGATCTTGTTGAAACCTTTCCAACGATACTTGAATCATCAAAATCTGATTTTGTATGAGAAAGTTAGGCTGATTTGAACAATGAGGTTTTTTCTGTTGCGGAATTGGAAAACAACAGCGGAATTGGACTTTAGCTGCAGATTGTCGACGGTTTCTGTAGCTAAAAATCTTAAATAAAAAGTTAGCCATTCATCTTTCATCATCAGTCCAAAATTAATCAATACCTTCAGAAAAGTGAGCAAATAACTTATTCATTTCATTGATTCAAAATTATTATTATTATTTTTTTAAACAAAATTGAAAAAAAGAAATGCAATTTAAAAAAAAAAAAAAAATCAAACAGATGGTAGTTATTTTGAAGCAGCTTAACATTGTACCGGTTAGACGCTTTGCCAGAAAATTTGACCCTAAAAAGGGACGCAAATACTCTATGAATGCACTTCACTTAATGGCATCAAAATCAACAAGAACAAGTTTTGCATCTCTAGCTAGACAGCTCATTGATAATATCTAAAATCTGGCGTCTCATCTCTCCAACTGTAGATGCTGTCACTTGGCTCTTCAAGGCAACTTCCCAATCATCACCAGAAATGTTTCCTTCACATGCACACAGCTCTTTCACTATGGCTAAGACAAATAAACCACAGTCATAGCTATTTCTTTGCTGAGGTGTGAAATGTAAGGTCAATGTGGCAGAGGATGCAGGAGGAAAGCCATCGTCAATGCAGGTGAAGGTCCGGCATCAGCAATCAGTGGAATGTGGATTGAATGCCACGATAGAATTTGATTTCGATTAAAATTATTCTTCTTGAGATCTAGAAAACCGGATTATGGGTGAAATCAATGCAAAGTGCCGTTCTCAAACTCTCCACTGTGAAAAAACCGTTTTCCCTCACGCGGCAGGCAAAAATGGGCTTCAAAGAACCAATAAATTCTCCCAGACCGCCATGAATTTCTTAAAACGATTTTTGGGTTATCTAATTGACCCTATTGGCGAAAAAACCCATGTCGTGGATTGTTTAAATTCATCCTCAATCAATCAGAAAATTCGTTTCAAATTCACGTGTCAAATAAAATTGCGTTTCTGGAAATGCTCCGGCAAAAATCGTTTTTTGGTTAGTTCCGTAATATTTCTGAGAATTAAATCAATATTTTGCCATTACAGTGACCCAGCGAAAGTGCCAAATCAATTAGAAAATGTGATAAAAAGGGCGTGCAGTGCAGGCAGAACTCGCAAGTTGTATGATTGAAAGTTTGGAAGGAGGTTTGAGTTTCACATTGTTTCTACCCAAGGAAGCCATTTCCATATTGCTCCTATGGAGGCTATTTCCTGTATCAAATGGAGACAGTGAAATCGCTCGAGAATGTGCTTTGAAGGGTGGAATCAAAAATTCAAGTTATGCATTCAATTCTTCATCTGTCCAAGTAATTCTATGGTTGAATTTCTATGTTTTTTGTTTAGAGTAATTCAGTTGATTCACTTATACTCATTTTACTTCAATGATGCACAGTTAAAAATGCCGGAGGCTTTTAGACCCATTCTAGAGCATGAGATCTCCCATAATCTCAATCTATCATGAAGACTGGAGCTGTAGTGTTTTCGTATTGTAGTATTGCAGATGGGTGTGCAACAGAAGTAAATAATTTTCTTACCGCAAACACTATTGTCACAACTATCAAATTTTCTTTGGCTTTTGTTTTATTGTTCAAATTTTTTTCAAAATGCCATCGTCATTTCATTGGTTTTTGTTTATGTTTGGTTGTTTATTATTTTGTTATTGTTTTTTTTTTTTGGTTAATAAAACTACATATGTTATATTTTCAAAAATTAAAAATATACATATATATTTTACTAAACAAAACAATTTATTCAAATTTATTATTATTATTATTATTTTTTTATTTTTTAAATGATTTGTTATTAAAATTATATATATATTTTCAAAAAAATTTAAAAATATACATATATATTTTAGTAAACAAAACAAATTTTTATTTATTTATTTATTTTTTATTTTTTATAATTGATTTGTTTAATAAAATTATGTATGTTATATTTTCAAAAATTTAAAAATACACATATATATTTCATTAAACAAAATAATGTATTGGAATTTTTTATTTTTTATTTTATTGAATCAATTGAAATGATGAAGTTTATTTTGTCTCTTTTTTTTTTTTTTAACATAACAATTCTTTTTCTGATCCTCCAGATCATACAAAATGCAGGAGGAGAGCATACTCAAGAATTATTATTATTATTATTATTATTTTTTTTTTTACATAACAATCCTTTTTCTTATCCTCCAGATCACAGAAAGTGCAGGAGGAGAACATACTCAAGAATTATTAATTCTTTTTTAGATGTAAGAAATAAGGTCTCCTAATTACACTTCCCCGGCAACGACGCCAAAATGTGTAGTCAATTTAGTGTCCTAAATTGCTAACATAAATTATCAACCAGGGCTAGTAAACTGATGAAGTGTGGTGCACTATATGTGCTTAAGTGACCTCTTCCTTACTTCGTTGTATGCATTTTATTGATGTTTTTGGGGGTTTTGTCTTTTTAGTACTTATGTTCAAAAGATGAAATCAAATCTATGTCAAAAATAAAAGAAAATGAAACCTTAGACTCAAAACAGAGTGTAATTGTAAATTCTATCCCTAATTAAGAAAATGGTGAAAAACAGAAAATTCTAATCCATGGATATCCTAGCTTGCGAATGAACATGAAATGTAACTCAACATAATACAACCAAATCTCTTTCATCTAATATTGATATGTTGGAAGAGCTTTTTAAGAAAAATAATGATTGTAAGATAATGAGGATCTTTTAATCTAATTGCAAAATAGAAAATGCTAATTAACTCAAGATGATACAACCAAATCTCTTTAATCTAATATTGATATGTTGGAAGAGCGTTTTAAGAAAAAGAATGATTGTAAGATAATGAGGATCTTTTAATCTAATTGCAAAACAGAAAATGCTAATTAACTCAACATAATACAACCAAATCTCTTTCATCTAATATTGATATGTTGGAAGAGCGTTTTAAGAAAAAGAATGATTGTAAGATAATGATGATCTTTTAATCTAATTGCAAAACAGAAAATGCTAATTAACTCAACATGATACAACCAAATCTCTTTCATCTAATATTAATATGTTGGAAGAGTGTTTTAAGAAAAAGAATGATTGTAAGATAATGAGGATCTTTTAATTAAACAAATAATGCAAGACATGAATTAAAAGCTAACAACACATAATTAAAAGCTACTTATCTAGAAAGCATGTAGAAGCCTCCTTGGATAGCAGGGGCCCTCTGCTACCAATTTGGTGAAATCCTTCAGCTCCTTAAAGTTGTAATCAAAACAACATCAAAGAACTGAATTTATCTATTAAAAAAACTCATAAATCTACATCCCATTCCATTTTAAACTTTGTTACAAAAGACTCTCTATTCCTTTATCTCATTCTCCTATTTTTCACTACTTTTTCATTACTTTTTCATTACCCATGATAGGAGAAAGCTTCTCCTATTTATACAAAATATGAGGAGTTATCTCATTAATGGGAGTCCATAAATCTCTCCCTCCATCTCTAGAGTTACAATCAAAATAGGAAATGATAAGACACATGTCTTTCTAGAGTTTTAACACAATTAAGAAATGAGACACATATCCTCTTAGAGTTTCAATACAATAAGGAAATGAGACACATGTTCTCATGATCCCATGATCTTCTCCAACCAAATTCGAATTTGGCCTTAAAGTGCCACATAAGGGTCTTCTAGAAGTCTCCTTTTGACCTACACATGTCACAAAACTCACAACACATATATAGATATATGAAACTATGTTAATTTTCTAGTTTCTAATCATAAATTCACTTTAAATACATAAAATAAATAACTTTGAAAGACAAGGATCCTAACCCATATATTTATGAAAATGGTTACTTGATGTAGGGTTTTAGGTCAGATGGCTATGAAATAAGAGCTAAATGGTTATGACATAATGGAAATATGTATGAATATGGAAAACACTTTTGAGACTCAACATGGCCCATAACACACCTACAAATCAGATATATCTATTGTTCCTCTAGATGGACAATTGGAGTTTGGTCTACAATTCTCTATGGTCACTATTGTCTTGGTGGGACTACGTGAACACTGCATTATTCTCTCCATTGAGAGCATATTGGTATCCAAAAAAAAAAGACATCATGTTACAGAGGCTTGTATCATGTTCAAATTTAGACCATATGTTATTGTCAACCCTGCAATGCTTGGTCTAATTACATCTCCAGGCAAGCGAATGAGGAACACCAAAGAGAATGTAATATCCCCAATTTTGATTTTTCATTTTGTAGGATTAGTGAAGTTTATTAGGGAAATGCCAAGCATAACAAAATTCCATAATTTTGGAATTTGAGGCTTTTCTGGTACATGGGACTCAGTATAAATCGGAAATCTCAAACTTAGTGGAATGTGGGGGCCACCCCTCAAGGAAAAATCGATTCTGTGGAAAGGAGATCAAAATATTTGGATGAGGGACCCACAAGGAAAGGCGAAGCAACAATTATAAATAGAGGGTTGAAGGCAACATTGAGTACTTTTTGATAATTTGTCATTTTACACATTGTTGCTCAAGCTGTTTAGCTGAGTCACAGGTGTTGTTAGAAACAAAGGTTTCCAAAGGGAAATATCACCATATTATTCGGTGGACAACAAGTGCCACCCTAGGGAGGAAAATTATACTAATATTTGGTAGCTGGGAGGATACCACACATTTCTAGTTCAGATGGGACGCGGGAAAGGAGCCACACAGTTCTTATTGGAGAGTGGTGCCTTAGATAGGGGATACACTATAGCTGAAGCACTCCTTGACCAAATTCCAGGAAAAAAGAGAAGGATTTACAAGAGCGGGAGGTATTTCCACAATAGTAAAAACTTTTGGAGCAGGGGCCTGCATCATCTTTCTCAGGACCTATGCAGTCTCTCGTGGGGGCTAAGTCACCCTCTTCTTCGGTGGACCACGAGTGCCACCCTAGGGAGGAAAATTATACTCATATTTGGTAGCTGGGAGGATACCACACATTACTGGTTCAGCTGGGACACATAAAAGGAGCAAGAAAGGAAATTGTGGGGGATTTTCTATTATTTTGGTGCTAACTTAGCCAACAACTGGAGGAGCTAGGGAGAAATTGGGCCAAAATTCCGAGGTCAATATTTGGCCAATTCCTTTGTTGGTATTTGTGGGTTATTGGAGGAGAAAATGAGGTTATTTCTTGGAATTTTCTAGGCATTGGATGAGGCCCTAAGAACCATTGTTTGCAGTCAGAAATGTAGTTTTTCACTGGGTCAACAGAGAGATTGTAGGAGACAATCACATTGCATACTGATTTCATCACCTGGGCATTGTTAGGTTGCCTTGGGAAAGTCCAAGTGCATGCTTTCTGATATTACCTTTGTACCCAACATTTATATAAATAATATGGCTCAACTTAGTGCAGTTAATGGAGATTTATTGGTGTTTAATGTGTTGTAAATTACACGTGTTTCTTTTTTTTACTATGCTTTCTTTGCTTATCATTGTACATTTCCATTAAGAATATTACAATGGTATCAAAGCACGATCTTGGCCAGATATGGGGAAGCTAGAAAGATCATGAATGTGTTAGACTTGGATGCACAGTGATTGGTGAGCTTATAGACACTCTAATGATGCAAAAAGGGGAAAGTACACAAGTGCTCTTAGAGGAGTTGATGAGGCAAAGCCAAAAATTAGCTTGTGAAAGGGATTAAGGAGCTGTGGTTGTTTGAAATTATATTGGGGGAAATCGTGGGGGTTTTTTTAGCATTTTGGTGGAGAAAAAATCCCAACATTTGCTATAGGTTACAATTTCTACTTGTGCAGGAGGGCTAAGCATTTTGAGGTCAATTTTGGAGCGTCAAAACTAGAGCAAGCCATTTCTAGGTTTTCTGGGTTTTTGACAAGGATCTTAGAATTAATTTGGAAGAATTTTTTGGGCATATTAGAGGGGTCAAATAGGGGTCCCAACTCAGCCAACAACTAGAGGAGCTAGGGGGAAATTGGGCCGAAATTCTGAGGTCAACATTTGGTTGATTCCTTCATGGGGTTTTGTGTGTTATTGGAGGAGAGCCCGAGGTTAATTTCCTGGAATTTTCTGAGCACTAGAGGAGACCCTAACAACCATTGTTTGTAGCGAACAATGCAAATTTTCATCGGGTTAGCGGAGATATTGTCGGGGACAACCACATTGCATGTTAGAGTAGTCAATTTCATCACCCGGGCATTGTTAGCTTGCCTTGGGCAAGCCCAGGTGCATGTTTTTTGATCTTACGTTCGTACCCAACATTTATATTAATAAAATTGCTCAGCTCAATGCAGTTTATGGAGATTTCTAGGTGTTTGATGTGTTGTAAATTTTGTGTGTTTGTTTTTTTTACTATGATTTCTTTGCTTATCATTGTAAATTTCCATTAGGAATATTACAGAGGATGCAAACACAAGATTTGATAGAAAATTCATTAGACTACTAAGCCTTGAATTCGCCCCAACATTGTGGATACTAGGTCTAGTATACATATCAATCAACTAGAGATTTCTCTCCATGAACCAAGACTCCTGGTCAAAACTTCTAATGGTGGCTGCTCCAGAGATTGATTCTCCAAAATTTTGTACGATTGGAGTTCTAGAAAATAATGAAAACCGAGCCACTTGCCTAGTTGATGGTATGTAATGTCGATGATACCATATACAAGTTGAACCCACTAGTATAAACACATTGTATATCTGCCAAGAAATTCGAGACATGACTACAATGATCCCCAAAAGTTGTATAAATGCCAAATACAAAGCTCTTGGTTGTGTAGGAATAAATGTGTCCACTGCACTCTGATTAGTTGATGCCTGATTCAATATTCACCCAAATGGAGTTCCATCAAAGGACATTTGTGCATGAAATATACACCTGACATGCAAATTGCCAGCTTTAAGTCCAACCAGTGAAAGAAGCATAGAGTTCACAAGAATGCACAAAGAGTTTCTTAATTTCAAAGCAACATAAACGATAATGAGAAGGGTGTTTCTAATAGGGAAAATCTTATTTTGTTTTTTAGGGGTTGCCCATGCCACTGAGTAATTACTACAATATTACATTTGGTGGAAATTCCGACACTTGGTTCCGACACTTTTGACCAAATGTCGGAAATTTCCCCAAATTTTTTCAATCCTGCCCGAAACTGTCGCTATACCGACATCTAGAGAAATGTGTCACAATACCGACACTTAGACAAAGTGTCGAAATTGCGACGTTTGAAGGAAGACGTCGTAATTGTGACACTATGCCCCAAAGCGTCGCTATTGCGACGACTGCTTCCAAACGTCGCAATTGTGACACAATGTCTAAGTGTCGCAATTGCGACGTTTGGAGGCAGCCGTTGCAATAACGACGCTTTGTTTGCGACACAATGTCTAAGTGTTGCAATTATGACGTTTAGAGGGATCCGTCAGCGACGCTCTGGCCACCGTCGGTATAACGACACTTATATGCAATAAACGACAGTTATATGCCTTTGCAAAAATGGTCGGCTTACAGAGCAGCACGAGGAGTAGTTAATGGAGGCACCTTTGTGATTGCGCATAATTTGGAGAGAAAATAGTAATAATGAGAGAGGCTCCTTTAATTGCGTCTTTGATTTGTGAAGGTATGGATTGTCCAGCCTGCAATTCTATGCTGTTGAGAAAGACTCGCAATCCTCTGGAAACAAGACTGTTGTGAAGATGCCTGGCGAAGAAACGAACATCCAGTTCACGACTGTTGATGAACACATCATAGTCCGGCGAAGAAGGCACCAAGGAGGTTATTCTCAGTGAATGAGGGATGTTGAAATATTAATTTCAACTACCTACCCTGTCCTCTGGCCGCTTTATAAATATGTTTGAATGGCTTTGTCAAACAGCCGCTTTCTAAAACTGATGAACAGTCAATTTTGGTGTTGAAATCACAGTCCCTGCACACTTAAAAACAGAGCGCTGTATTATTTTGGAAATAGAGAAATTTAATAGTAAACGCGGGAGATTTTAATTCAGAAGAACGTGGTCCCACAGACCACAGACCAAATCAGCCATCCACGTGGAAGCAGGCGATTCGATCGCGTTATTTTTTGGCCCGTCTGCATTGTGGAATTCCGAACCTGAAACATTATAGGGCAGAATTAATTTGATTTTCGCGTCACAGTTTTCCTTCGTACGAAAAGCCAAAAAATGGACCCGAATTTTTATATGGCATATTCTATGAAGTTTTCGCGTCACAAATTAGGGTGACATCAACAGGCTATTTTGGAACCCGAATTTGTGATTGAAATCGGGTTTATTTTTTTTGAAGTCCGGACGTATGATATAGTTTTATTAATATTTTGTTATAAGTTTTGTTTCACCGCCCGATAGTTATTTAAACTATTGGCTCATATATAACATATGCGCAAATATTTCACTTTGGGCATTTGTAATGTGGGCCCCGAATACTTTAAATAGGTACATATACATTAGACAGTTTAAAAGTTTTGAGGATTGCACCTCTGGTGCAATTGTTTGTTTATAATATTATATGATACATGTGAGATAAAGGTTTATTATTTATCACATATAAATAAATTTTATCAATATTGGACATTTACACTTTTATGAGGTGATGTTATAAGTAAATTCATAAATATCTCTTTTTAATCCTCATTTTACTCCATGAATATGTTTGGAAATGAAATTTCAATAGATTAATTTTCTCCTAACCTATGTATCATCAATATTGTACATTTACATTCTTAATTATGAGGTGATCTTATAGGCAAATCCATGAATATCTCCTTTTAATCTTCATTTTACTCCATAAATATGTTTGGAAATGAAATTTCAATAGATTAATTTTCTTGCTATTATATGTTTTATGAAGATATGGTAAGGAATTCTCTCTTGTTCTTCTTAGAAATAATTATATATAATTTTTTTTTCTTTTCAAAATAGATTAAAAAAATTATATGAGAAAAATTATTAATTCATCAATGTGTGTGTGTGTGTGTGTGTTATGAGGAATAATTTCATAGTTCAACTTAATGGTTCATTATATAATCATGTGATCATCACCAATGATATATCTTAAAAAGCCACTGAAAAGCCATGTGTACAAAATCGATGTATACTCTAGAGAGTGGTTCTCATATCACTATGTAAATTTTTGTATGCTACTTCAACAAAATTATAAGATAAACTGTAATACACATCATATATGCACCATAACAATTGGTATAGGGTAAAACCCACCTGCCACACCTTTTTACTCGATCCAATTTTCTCTGTCAACTCTTCTAGCTGTGGGAGTTTCCTCCAAGGATCATAATACCCCCAAGGCCTATTATCACCCTAGTAATTCTCAGGTTGTGGGATAGGGATTTTTGTAGTTAAGAACACCAGGGGTAACCAAGAACCGCTTTGGGAATTCAAGATCTAGCCTTCTTGAACCCTAGAGAGGGATCTCTCCGTATGATTTAGATTTGTTTTAGTAACAGATATTAGGCTAGCTATGATTGTGTATTTGGGTTTGATTTTAAAATATTGGTGGAAATAAAGAGATTTCAAGGTAAACCAGAAGGATCTACCAGAATATTGGGCAATGGAGTCAACTCTCTAGGCAAGCAGAACTAAGAAATAAGGCTCAGAGATGCAAATGTGCTAAGGGCAAGATAGGTGATCTTCTAAGGCTATGTATAGGCTTGATTTGATGGAGTGGATGGAATCTAAGAAAAAGGGAACTTAAGAATCCTTAAGCTACATATAAGAAGATTGAAGAAGGGGATCTAACTGGGAACCGTAGAACTGCCCATAAGGTTTTACGAACAGGGTATTACTGGCCTACCATATTTAAGGATGCCAAAAAATTCGTGCAGGCCTGTGATAGCTGCCAAAGGGTAGGACTCCCTGGGCAGTCTGATGAAATGCCTTTGAACTCTCAACTAGTGATTGAACCATTTGAACGTTGGGCACTTGATTTTGTTGGCCCTATTAGTCCTCCCTCAAACCAAAAAACATACATCCTAGTTGCAATCGAATATGTCACTAAGTGGGTCGAAGCAGAGGCACTTTCAAAAGCTACAGAGGACTCTGTAGTACAGTTTCTTTTCCAAATATTTGTGCGCTATGGTCTCCCAAGGGACATAATCACAGATGGAGGACCACAATTTGTAGGTAATAAATTAGCTGAAAAAACTACCATATTCAGCACAAGATTACAACTCCATATCACCCACAGGCCAATGGCCAAGTAGAGAGCACGAACAAAGTAGAAAACATTAAAATGCCAAGTAGAGAGCATGAACTATAGTTGTCTTGAGAAATTTTATTCACACTGAATACTTCAAATTGTGAAGTATTTATACAAAAAAATGTTTACAAAATATCTCAGGAATTGAGATAATGTTTTAATAAAAAATAGGAAAGAAAACTTAAAAAGAGGGACAGCTGCAAAACAATTTGCAAGCTGTTATCTTTTTACAAGCAAAAATAGAACTGATTATTCTAATTTGAACTGATTGTTGTTGTGCACTTTAGCCCTATATTTTTACCATTTGAGGTAACAGTAAAAAATGAATTTCCAAGTGAATTTCCTATTTTTTATCCATTAAATTCACAGTAGATCTGTGAATTCTTGCCACTTTTCTGCAGAGGGGATCTTCATAGTCTTCAATTTTCTGTAACTTTCATCTGCCTCTGTATACTTGGAAAAGTTAGGCTTGATAGTGAACATATGCCTGATCTCATTATCTAAAAAGAACAGATTTTCAAAATATCGAAGAAGTATTTTGCCTGTTGGTGATCCTTGAGGCAGTTGTTGTCTGGCTTGCTCTTTTGCATGATTTCTGATTTTTAGATCATAATCTTTCTGAGGCATTAACTTGTCATTCAATGCGTGAATATCAGGCAAACCTGCTTCTGACAATGTTTTGTATTTGGCTAAAAATCTTGAGATGGATAAATTCATGTCTTTACACCGATCCTCTAGATTACTCATTATGTTTCTTTTGTTCAGGACCTTTTTTATTTGAAGAATGGTTTCTATTCTATCAACAATTTTCAATTCTTCCAACTCTTCCCTAGTTTTACAGTTTAAAAAAGCTATGATTTGGACTGCTTGGGTTGGTTTTTTGTCAATTTCCCTCTTAGTCTTGTCAATCTCTGCACTAGCAACTTGAAGTAACTCCCTCTGTTCATAAATTATCCGAATTGAAGGTCATTGAGAATGAATGCCATCAATAATTTTGGTCCATAAATGATTTTTTATAAAGGCCACTTGATCTGTAAGATTTACTTGTGCTTGCAAAATCTTTACCTGTTCTTGTAGTCGATCAACCCTTTGCTCATGTCCTCTAGAAGTAATCAAGGCATCATTTTTGGATTTTTCTAAATTTTTCATAGTGCCTTTCAAACTAAGAATCTCTTTATCTTGGTCTTGTAGTGTGCTCCTCTGTGAGGATGAAGAAGAAGAGGCAGAGATTAGAGAAGTAATTGGCATTGCAGTTGGCAGTACTCCTTTCGGTGCCAAGTGTTCTGCCAAAGTAGATGGTATAGCAGTGTTTACAGTGGGGATCACTATAGGAATGACCATTGGTTGTGATTTTCTTAGTTCTTCATTCTCTTTCATTAGAGCTTCTATTTGAATTTCCATTGTTTTTATCTGATCTGTCATTTGATGTACAAGCTGCTTTAAATCATCATTCTCTGTTTTTTGCTGTAGAATTTCTTTTGCTTGAGATTTTTCACTCTGAGGCAACTTCAACTATTTTCTAAGAGCAGCTATATCCTCATTTTTCTATTTAATTAAGACTTTTTCCCCTTCAATGTTGGCTGGGTCACCCCCTGCTTCAATCACTATATCTTCTAGTGCTTTTATTCTTAAATTATTAGCATACGATGAGGCTTTGTCCAACCTCATTTGATTTTGGAGGTTGAGCACTGTTTTCTCAAGCCTAATTGATTTCATAGTTTTACCGACAATTTTGGAATATAGCATTTCAGTATTGCTCCTATGAAATTCAATTTGATCTAATTCATGAATGGCATCTGCATCCAGTTCAAGATCTGTTTTGGAATAATCTGCCACTGATTTTGGCTCAGCCACTGTAGGCTTCAAGAATGACATTACCAATTTAGTGGATGAATAATCAAATGCCGAAAGAAGCCTGTCTTTGTTTCCAGGGTTTTCCTTAAGAAATCTAGAATGAGCTTGATTCTTGAGCTCTTCATTCTTCTCTTTAATCTGTCTGAATCTGATCTGAATCTCTGACTCTGTATTGTCAGTTTCCTGAGAAGAAGGAGGCAAATCGACAATAGCCTGGTTTTCCTTCATGACTGTATCTTTTTTTTGTGTTCCAATTTTTACATTTTGAAGCTCTTTTAATGTTTGAGTGACTATTCTTGTTGCTTCATCATCTATATCAATATTTACAGCCTTATCCTTTTCTTCTTCTGTTGACTTGCTTCTTTTACTATAAGGATTTCTGAATTTTATGTCCTCAATAGTCTCAGCTATGAAACTATCTCCTTCTCTGTCTCTTTTATGTACATTATCAGTATCTTTGCTTGTAGAAGCCACCTGTACTGTCTGTTCAATCTGTTTTCCTTTGCCACTGTCTACCTGTATTACCTGTACTGCCTGTGAATCATCATCAGATAGGGTGTTTGGCTCCCATTCAATTTTATTTACATATCTTTCAATATGGGGCTTAGGATCATGCAAGTAAAAAGCCAACTTACATTTTACCCTTGCTGCACTCAAAATACCTTGTGGGTCATACTTCCATGTAAAACTACATGGGAACTTATACTCTTTAAGTTTGACATTTATCTTATTGGAAGCTTCTCTGTTATTCACAATGAATGGCCCAATTTGATTTTTCAGCTTAAATTGGGTCTTTTTCTTGAAAGCTATGAAGTTGATTTCATCTACATTCAATAGTTGTCTCAGATATTCTAAAGCAAATATTCTTGTAGTAACAAATCTGGGTAATTTATATGGGGCCAGGGATGAGCCATACACTCTGATTTCTGTATGATTTTTATATAAATACCAATCTCCAGTTTTGTAGCTCTCTGATAACTGCAGAATTTTTCTTGTCTCATCATTGATCCTAGGGATCTCCTCTTTTTCCAAGAGATACATAGCAGGGGCTATAAATGAGTCATTGAAATCTGTAAAACTATACTTTTTGTTCCATTTCCTTAGAATAGATGACCAAAATACTACTGATAGAACTTTTCCTTCTGCATCCACTTTCTCACATTCAATTGGAAACTTATCTGTTTGATAATATAGGAAGAGGTGGAGTAGATAAGAGGAGTATCTGAAAACTCCTTCGTCTGGTAATTTGGATAACTGATAATGCATACTTTCAGCAATAAATCTAGAAAAATTGAACTGAATGGATGGTGATTGACTAGCGCTTAGAGTTGACAGAAAACCTAGGATATCCACATCAGTGAATTCATCACTGGCGTATCCTAGTATGAAGGAGAGCATTGAGACAATCTGTCTAGTTTCATCTGGGAAATCAATGGCGTCGAAAGGAGGATTTAACTTAGGAATATCAACTTGATTTGGACAAAAATTCTGGTATATTTTGAATCTATTATTGAACTCCAAGTCAAGATATAGTTGGGTTAAATCTTCTATTGATAGGGAAGCAGAATTGGGGTCATGATTCATTTGCAGCATGGAATTTATCGACTCTTCGGTGATGTAAAACAGGATGATATCTTTTTCTTTGTTTACAATACATCTTTGTTCTGGCATATAATAGGCTTGGCATGATCTGATAAAGTCAGGAACAGAATGAGTGAGAGGGACAATATATCTAGGCAGATTGGATTCCCAAATTGGAATATCTTTGTCACTCTTTTCCACTGATTTTCCATAGCACCAATTATAGACATCAAATAGGTTAAATTCTACATTAGGGTCTAGTATTCTATAGTCCAGATCAACTAAAGGGCTGTTCTCTGGAGAAATGACTGGAGGATGGACTAGTCTGACCACTTCTGTAGAATCAACCGTGAGTACAGGAGTTGGTTTGTCGATTTTGAAGGACATACGCTGAGGAATATTTGCAGAAGACTTCTTTTGAGATTTTGGGCCTCCATTCTTGGGGGTTACCTATTTCTTGGTCATTTTTAATAATGAATGAAGCAAGATTAAATGGTTTTCTAAGTTCCTTTACGAGAAACAGGGGTTTCTTGGCGAATTTCTACTGAAAATGGGGTTTCTGAGCAAGGTTTTTAGGAAATGCAAGGAATTTAAAGCTCAGAACGTGTATTTAAAATTGATTTCAATAGCAAAATGGACTAGGGTATGGAAAAAACTGCGAGATAGGGAAATTAGGGATTCCAGGGAAATTTTGACAGAGTTTCCCCTGAAAAATGGACATTTTTTTGCAGTAACTTTGGTAATTATTTGAAATCGACAGGAATTTTGAAATCTCAGAGGGCAACTTCGAAGAAAAGTACCTGGAGAACCAGCAGAATTCGGTTGAAGACGTTGTAGAGGTGCTCAGTCTTCAATTTTTTGAAAATGGCTTCGCAGAGGACAATGTAGTACTTTGTAATGGAAATTCAGGGCAATGGGTGTCGAAAAATGGTACTGGTAGGTTGAAAATGGCTCTGCAAAGTTTCTCAGGGTTCAAACGGCGTGATTTTGAGGAAAAACGGTTCTGCAATGAACATAAATATTCGTAAATATAAAGAAGATTATGGAGTAAATATGAAAAGAGGTTTTATTTACTTACCATAACTCTGGTTTATTTATATTTTTATTTATTTACCATACCTCTTTTATTTACTATGGTATTTGGCCCATAGGCTTGTTATATACTTAGATTTTTATTTATAATCATATTTTATATATTGTTATTTATTTACCTTACCTCTTTATACCTCTTTTATATTTATTTATTTACCATACCTCTTTATACCTATTTTATATTTATTTATTTATCATACCTCTTTATACCTCTTTTATATTTATTTATTTACCATACTTATTTTATAAATATGATATTTGGCGCATGGTATCAATATTAATTTGTCCCATGGTATTAGTCCCATAGGCTTCATCTAAACAAAACCTCTTTTTATTTTTATTTTTAAATATAAAAAAGTTTATGGAGTAAATATAAAAAGAATTTTTATGTATTTACCATACATCTAGTTTATATATATTTTTATTTATTTACCATAGTCCTGGAGTAAGTATAAAAATATGTTTTATTTATTTACCATACCTCATGTGTATTTATATTTATATTTATTTAAATTTTAAAATATTGCAACTTTGATGGGGAAATATTTATGTCTTTAAATATTTTAATTTATCCATAGAATATGGGTTTTCTTTTTAAATATTCATTTTACAAATATTTAATTAAAAGAAATATTAAAATATTTTGGATTTTGATTGTTTGTGTTTAATTAACTCTTTTCTTTTGATTTAGGAAATGGTATTGACTTTAGTATAGAGTAAAGATGTTTAAAATTTTACTTAATTTGGAAATTCAATGTGGTAAATTTTTTTGTTAAAGGTAAATTTTGATCCATTCAAATTCAGGTATATAATTTACTATCCATTCAAATTATATAAATAATACATAAAGTTATATACAATATAAATATTCAAGTTATATAAAATTCAAGATTAGGTTAATGTTTTGGCGACATTAGAAAAAGTAAAATTTATTATTTTTTGAGAACGTGACATACCCGACATCGGGGTCATTCAACTTAATGGTTCATTATATAATCATGTGAGCATCACCAATGATATATCTTAAAAAGCAACTGAAAAGCCATGTGTACAAAATCGATGTATACTCTAGAGAGTGGTTCTCATATCACTATGTAAACTGTTGTATGCTACTTCAACAAAATTATAAGATAAACTGTAATACACATCATATATGCACCATAACAATTGCCATACAACTAATTTGTTTTACGATACATGTGGCATTCTAGGGGTAAATTCTATATGATGTGTATATCAATATATTAGGTGTTGGTATGTTGTGAGTATCTAAGAAATGATAAGGAATGTCCATACATCATGATCTCGTAATGTGATTATAAATTGTGTCTATAATTTTCATAAAATGTATAAATGATTTGTTTAAAAAAAATCAACACAATCAACCCTAAACAATGCTCATGATGTGGAATGTCATTGGCGAAACCAAAATGATGGTCACATGTCCCATTTATATGGTAATGGTGATCATATATATGTTGTAGCGACACTTGATGAGTAATTAAACAAATCTCAAAGTGTGACTCATTGTGCCATATTTTTTTAAAGAATGATTTGTTTTCCTAGTTTTTACTAATTTGTTAACATATTTTATTCATTTGGAAAGCTAATTAATGATGCTTTAAGTAATTAGGACCTAATGAGAGATCATCTTCACTGAAATATATTTGGTAATTGTAGTCACTATATGAACCGCACATGCATGCTACTTAAGAAAAATTGAAATATAAACTATAATACACATCTTATATCTGCCATAACAATTGTCATACAACTTATTTACTTCTAGATACATATGACATACTTCAGGTAAATTCCATATTATGTGTATACCAATATAGTAGGTGTTGGTAAGTTATGAGGATCTAAGAAATGATAGGGTATCCACACATTATTACTGCCCTGGTGAATTTTTTGCATAATTTTCTATTTGTTGTAATTTTGTTGCCTAGATTTGTTATAGATTTCAAATAATATATACAATTATCTACCAATTTTTCTTTATAAAGAAGAAGTACAATAAGTAGTCACCTAAAAGTGAGCCATGTGAAAATATTGGTAACATGAGTAACTTGGTAAGATGTAAATGAAAAGTGAATAACCTCCACTCACCAACAAGTGGCAGGCAGGGTTGGAATTTGGATTTCTCTTTACCCGTCACACAATTTTTTTTGACGTTTTGGTCATTATTTTTCTAGTCAATAAACGTTACATTTTAAATTTTGCACTTCATTAATGATGTTCTCGTAATAAATTAACCCTTCACCAATAAAAGTTTGATTAAAAAAATTGAACGCTCTTCCATTTTCTTTGGATTTTGGAGTGTGATATATCTGTGTCATGGAATTTTAATACCTCAAGTTTCAAGAGAAATAACTGATTCTTGTCAAACTAATATTTCCTCAATATATGCTATGATCTACTAAAAATTACTTCAAAAATCAAGTGACCTTCCAATATAAAGAAAAAAACATGAACGAGCTTTCCCTAAATTGCAATAAATTTATGTTTATTATTAATATTGCATAATCTGTCTTATACAAATTGCATAATCGGACTAAGACCAAATCCTCAGTGCATTTTTTATTGTTGTTGTGATTAAAAAAATGAGTCAAAGAACGCTAAGGCACTCAGAGAAATCAATCTATGTATTATTTCTCATAAAATCATGTTGAGTAGTGGAGACTAAGCGCTAGATTTTTTTCTGTCCTCAATCTCTCTATTAATTATGTCTATGTAGTTATAATAATAACAAGCCAAAGAAATCTCAGGCTCCAGAGAAATTAGTCTCTGTGTGCAGAAATTTATGATTATTGTTGACTAAATGTTATACCATTTGAAATTGATGAGCGAAATTAATTAGGTCATGATGTACCATTTGTCGGTATCTATTTTATCATGTATGAAAGTTTTTTTTTTTCTAAGTAAAAGTAATTCTATTAACAAAAGGAGTACAGTACAGCGGGCCGAAGCCTGATCATTGCCGAGTGCTGTGGCATTTGAAACAAAAAACCATAGTTTGAAGACTTCTCTACAAGAGGGAAACCAGTCTGAAACAGTTCATTTGAAAAATCCCACGCAGGGGAACCAGAGAATTGTAGTACTGGAGACCATATCGAAGCAAAAAAAATAGATGCATTTTCAGAGACAGCAGGAAACACATGAACAGGCCCGTGAGAATGGGCAGAAATAGAGCAAAAAACCATAGTGAAGAGGAGGAACTACTCATTAGGAGGTTCGTAGACAACTCTGCACCAGAGTTCATTTGGTTCCTCGTCAGCATTATACAGGTCAGCAATAGAATGGATCACCTTCCCGGGAGGAGGAGGAGTAATCTGCGCCTCGCTCGCTTGCACTGTGTCCTGCCTCTCAGTAGGTTGACCCACCGCTTCCTTGTTTTCCAGGTCCTGCGTGGCCTTGCCCATCTGACCCTGCACGTTCGCACTATCAGGGTGCTTCAGCCCAACAAACTGCGCCGAATCCTGAGCCGCCGAGAGGCTACATTCCGCCGGGCGAGAACTGGGAACAATTTCCTAAGGCTCTTCACGAAAGACGACCGTAATTGAGGCAGTCACCCTGGGTCAATTGAGAGTGCTGTTAAAGGAAAAATGTGCGGTGTGGGTTTGAGCAGGAGGAGCCTAAGGAGTGGGGGAAGCAAGGTGACGGCTTGAGCAGAGAAGGTGCCATCTAGGTTGACTGTCAGAGTGGGAGGTAGACGCAGAGGAGGTGCCAGAGGTGGAGGGAGAGCGTCGAATTTTGCGCCTCGTGGAGCCTCTTCGGCAGCGCATTCTCTGCCTGAGGCGCGGCATAGTCACACTCGAGACAGCAGGGCAGGGAGGCAAAAGATGGAAAGAACACTGAGGCGAGAGGGGCAACAGGGCGACAGAAGCAAGCTTGCAGGAACCAGTGAGGGAGAAGTGGAGATTTTCTCCAAAATCCAAACAACAATTGAGACAACTCCTCTTACCAGTTACAATGCGAACATTAGAAAGCTCTGCTCCTGGAGCGCACCACAGATTCACAGGTAGGGGAATTCTGTTTAGACCAGAGGTACGCTCCATAATAACAACCCAGTCTACCGTGCAACTGTGAATCGACTGCAATAAATCACCATAAGTATGAACTGGAGGCTGAGCCATGTCGCGACATGCGAATGTGTATCGAGGAGTGGGACTATGGTTCATTCAAGCACCGGGAGTAAATGGCATTAAACGCCGATCAGTCAACATTAAGAACTAAATGAAATCACTCTTGCGGGTGGGCGAGTGGCTTCCCCTTATGCCACACCCCCATCCCATCACGTTAAACACTACCAACTTCACCCGCATCCGGGTTCTCATGTATGAAAGTTGATGTACCATTGAAAGTTTAATAATTCTATTGAAATTTTAATAACTATAATAACTATATATATATATATATATTAATTTAATGATTAATAATAATTAAATTAAAATTCTTAAAAGACAAAATAAAAGCTTAATAATCACGAACTATTATGATAATTTAAAAATATAGAACTCGGGTTGAACATAGTTACAAAGATACCAAGAAAAGAAGAGTGCATGTGCATGATAACCTCTTTCTTGACAACCTATGAATGCCATTCTCAATGAAGACTCAAGACTCAACTGGATTGGATTGTGTATCAAAACAGTAGGAATGAATCAAAGTTCAATGAATGAATAAATTGATCGAGAAAATTTATAGGGAAAGTTAACTTGACTATCAATCTACTAAACCTCACTTCCATGATTAAAAAAACACCCCCACCTTCTCAGTGGTCTCGTCATGGTCCACCTATTGAAAAACAACCAACAAATATTATTTTTTTTTATATTTTTGCATGGCCATTGGACAATGATTTACTATGGTTTTCCTACTAAATTCCAATGGATGATTATTCAAAAATATTGAGAATTAGTTTAGTCTCAAGGCATAGCCAAGAGACTTACTGGATAATTATAGATTACCTCTCCATTGGATGATTGTACATATCTACCTTTTCACATGAATTTCAGTTGATGCTAGATCTTTGCCTTCTATTTCTTTAGTGAAGCTAAGAGTTAACTTTGATCTTACATTAATAACTATACTTGCATGCATATCCATGCTTTTATACTTCCCCACTATGGTCAATGTTGATGTATGGCCTTGGCCCATTGATCTTACAATTAACTCACTATTCATATTCAATTTTCTCCAGTTCAGCCCAATAAAATAAGGAAAACAGAAAATGAAGTCTTGATTTATCTTTCCAGTGCTCCTACATAATACAAATACTCTTAAAAACTAATTAATATATAAATTGTCATCATTCATGCTAAAATCAGTTTGAATTTTTATAATGAATTTACTTACAATTAATAGATTACATTGCTCACAGAATAAGAGATAATTTAGAACTATGATTTCACAATAATAAATTATCGGGCTCCCACAGGGCGATGAACTTGGTCGGATGTGACCCTTCTGCAGCAGCTCCTGAATCTGCCTCTTGATTTCATCGTTCTCCAGAACAGAGCACCGATAGATCGGTCTGTTGGGTAGCGATGCACCTGGGGTCAGATCAATCGGGTGCTTGACTTGACAGTGTAGAGGAACCCCTGTGGGTGAGGTGAAAATGTCTCTGTACTCCTCCACAACCTTATCCATTTGTTGTTGTCATGCAGAGGAGCCTTTTCTGAAGGTCGTGGCCATAGTCTTCTTCTTGCCCTGGGGGCGGATCATCAGGAAAACAAATTTCCTGGTTTGGGAAATGAGCTTACTGCATTGTTTTGCAGTAACCAAAGAGATAGGAGCAGGAGGTGGTACCTCTGGTATCTTGTACAACTTATTTCCCAAAGTAACAATAACAACACAAGGCCAAGACTCATACACCACATGACACTTCCACAAGTATGGTTTTCTTAATAATACATCAGAAACATCAATAGGAACAACGTCGCATAATACCTCATCCGTGAAGGGCTTGATGCTATAGGGAAGGCGACACTGCTGGCTAACGCGGAGATCTTGTCCTTGGTGAAGCCACCCGATGGTGTATGGATGTGGGTGAGATGTGGTCGGCAAGCCCAACCGCTTCAAGGTATATGCCGAAATGAGGTTCTTTTGGCTCCCATTGTCGACAATGAACTGTACCGGGGAGCCCTTTACCCACATCTGGGAGTGGAAGAGATGTTCCTCCTTCTGGATCTTTGTAGTGGCAACAGTGGCATTGGGCTCCGCATCAATAATTTGTTTCCCTTTGTCATTCCCCTTGTCAGGTTTTGATTCAGAGTCAGAGCATGCATCTGACTCAGAAACCCGCGTCTCGGCCACCAGCAACTGCTTGGCCCGACACTCACTTGTGTTGCAAGTGGAGCTCTTAATATGGAACTCACACCACTTTCCCGTGTCCTTCTTTGGCTTTGCAGTGTTGTTCTTTCCTTGTGGCTTCGACAGGTTGTCTTGAGTCACCGTGCCTTGGCTCTGTCCTTTGTTCTGTGGTTTGGGAGCACCTTTCCCTTGCTTTTGATTCGTAGATCCAAAGTCTCGCTTCTTCTGTTTGAATTTCTGCTCAATCTTGGCAGCATACCGGTATGCCGTACCAAGCGAGGAGATGTCGAGGAACTCCATTACCTCCTGAATGTATCTGTGCAGACAACTGTGATACTTTAGCACCAGATGTTTCTCTGAATCTTTGATACCCAACTTGGTGCGCATGGTATGGAACAAATTCGTCATCTCATGCACATTTTGATCCCTTTGTTGCTGCAGCATGGTACATTGTATGTACTTGTCCTCATAGCTCCCCAAGGGATAGTATTGTTCCTTGATAGTGTCTCGGAAATAATTCCAAGTGGGTACAACAGAGAATAGAGAGGGTTCTGTCTCGTCCTTTTTCTCACAGTGGATTTCCCACCAGTCCTTGACATTGGGGGCAGCTTTGAGGAGTGAAAAAATAATCTTCTCCCTATCGAAAAAGTCATGAACTGAGAAATATCCTTCTAATAGATTCAACCATCTATCTACGGCATCTGCATCTATTTGACCCTCAAATATGGGAATATCAAAATTTACTTGTACCTTAAAAGGAGTCACACCTCCAGAGTGGCTGCTAGATGCAAATGATGTTAGGTCCCTATATTACTAGTATAGTCCCTTGTTGTTGTTAGTGTAACCCCCTTATTGTTATTATTGTACCCTTGTAAACCCCATTTTGTTATTATTGTGCCCTTAAATTATTATTGTTAGGTCAGCTAGGATTACATTGTGGCCCACTAGGATTACATTATGAGATTATGGCCCTGGCTAATTCCTATATATAGAAAGGAGGTTTTAAATTGTATCATCCAAGAATTGTTCATTTATGTAATGTATTGGAGGTTTCCCCCTCAAAGTGGCTCATTTCTAAGGCATTGATATCTCTTTTCTTCTCTTTTTGGAGCTGGTTACACAACATTTGGTATCAGAGCTTTGGATTCTAGGGTTTCGCTGCTCCAAACAGGCCATCGTGGCTTTTTCGATATAAATTTTTTTCTACGAAGTTTCAGAAGCTGAAATTGTTAGGGTGCAAAGCTGAAATCCTGAGGAATATTTTCTAAAAATTTCAGAGCTTGGTTCACAATATTTTCTGAGATATCATCTATGGAAGTTAGGTCTTTTTTCAAGCTCCTAAACAGGTCATCGTGGCATTTGCGCTATAATTTTTTTTTCTACGAAGGTTTAGAATCTAAAATTCATATGGTGCAAAGCTGAAATCCTAAGGAAATTCGTCAAAAAATTTCAGAGCTTGGTTCACAATATTTTGGGAGATATGATCTATGGAAGGTAGTGCTTTTTTAGGCTCCTGAATTTCATCTCAAAGAGGTGATCGTGGGAAAATTTCAATAACTCTCTCTCTGGGCATCAGATTGGAGTGCCGTAAAAAGTGGTCGCAAGCACACCAACTTTAGTTTCTTGGCTATCAATTTCAGAGAAAAAGGATGAAACAGTGACATGTGGCAAGTCGTAGAAGTTCGCTCTACTGAACCAGTCCAGAATTAGGTCATTGTGGGATATTGGACACAACATTGTCTTGGAGAATCCAAATCAGGTCAGACCTGTGGCATTCGAAAGATAATTCAGAGGGCTACGTTGATACCAAAATTCAAATATTGAAGTGCTGCAATCATAGAGATAATCCAATTTCAATATCGAGTTCCTCAAAAGCAAGAAAAAGGTGTGTATATTTTTTTTCTTTCCAAATTGCATGAGTCTTCTTGAAGAATCAATTTGAATTGATTCCAAGGGCATATTGTAGAATATATAGTAGTATTGGGTTCTAAAAGATGCCCCATAAAAATAATTCAACACCCATTAAGCCTTCAGAAGGCTCTACTATGACTCATGAAGATGAAGAATTGCAACATGATCTATCAAAATTACAAGAGCAAGTGCAACAAATTTCACTCTCGCAAAGAGCAACAAAAAATTAAATGGAAGTTTTGAAGAAAGGCGTGGAAGTGAAGATGGACGGTTTGAAGAAAGGCATGGAAGCTAAGATGGATGGCATGGAAGCTAAGATGGATGGCATGGAAGCGGACATGAAATACAACATGGAAAACATGAAGAATGATCTCAAAACAGACATCAAAGGTTTGACAAAGTTGATACAAGAAATGTTTCCTAATGGTGAAAAGATAGTAGAAGAACCTCATGATGAGAAAAAAAAAATGTTAATCATGATTTCATAAACTCTAATGTTGGCGGGAAGAACCACCATATTCCAAAAATGGATATGAGGAAGTTTGATGGAAAGGATCCTGTAACATGGATACTACAGATGGAGCAATATTTTGATTTCCATAATGTGCAAAACACACAAAAGGTACACATTGCAACTTTACATTTAGAACAAAATACATTTGTATGGTATCGATGGCTTTGCTCCCGTAAAAAAATTGTCATTTGGTCAATTTTTATGGAGGAAATGATAGCACATTATGAGGATACAAAGAGAAACACCTTCTTTAGCCAATTGATAAATCTCAAACAAAAGGGTTTAGTGGGGCAGCACATTGAGGACTTCCAAAAATTGAATATAAGGGTAACTGATATTCCAGAGGAACACAGGATTGATCTCTTCATAGGCACTTTAAAGGATAACATTCAACATGAAGTTCGCGTTCTGGAACCTGATTCATTGGAGAAGGCATTCAGGTTGGCAAGAAAAGTTGAATGTAAAATTATGGTGACAAGGAAGCCTACCACTCAATTCCATAAAGAAGGAAGTGTGGCTATGCCTAGATTTCCACAACTTACAAGATTGACACCACAAAAATTGGAAGAAAAAAGAGAAAAAGGGCTTTGCTACAGTTGTGATAGCAAATGCACTAAAGGTCATAAGTGTGCTGAGAAGAAATTATTTTACATAGATTGTGAAGAGGAAGAAGAAAATGAACAAAAAGAGGATATACACCAGGAACCAGCCCTAGAAGAGGACGAAATGAATCCAACCATATCGTGTAATGCACTGGCAGGAATTACCACTCCTAAAACTCTCAAGATAGAAGGGCAAATCAAGAAGAAAAGGGTAATAGTGTTGATTGATTCAGGTAGCACCCATAATTTTATTCATTGTAAGTTAGCCAAGGAATTAAATTGTTTCCTATACCTAGCATCAGAATGTCAAGTGATGGTTGCAAATGGAGGAACTATAAATTGCTCTGGAAAATGCCATAATATCAAGCTAACCATGGGGGAATATGTATTGACTAGTCCTAGGCTTTCCATTCCTATGGGAGGTGCTGATGTTGTACTAGGAGTACAATGGTTACAATCTTTGGGGACGGTAGCTTTTAATTTTCAAGAACTTTTCTTGAAATTTTTTTTCAGAAGGAAAGGAATTCAAATTATGGGGTATTGAAGGGAAGCCGAGAAGGATAATAAGCTCTAATTTCATGACAAAGCTTCTAAAGAAAAAACAACGAGGCGTAATTCCACAATTATGCTCACTAGAAGTTCCGACATCAAAATCGTCTATTTCTGCAGATCTCTAACAAGTCTTGGACAATCATTCCAAGGTGTTTGAAACTCCCAAAGGAATCCCACCTTTTCGTGATCATGATCATGCTATTCATTTGATTCCAGGAAGTGTTCCTCCAAACATCAGGCCTTATAGATATCCTTACTTCCAAAAGAGCGAAATTGAACGTATGATTGCAGAAATGTTAGAGGCGGTATAATTCAACCTAGTCAAAGTTCTTTCTCTGCTCCTGTAGTATTGGTACACAAGAAGGATGGATCATGGCGAATGTGTCCGGATTATAGGGAGCTCAACAAGCTCACCATTAAAGACAAATTTCCCATTCCTGTGATTGATGAATTATTGGATGAATTACATGGAGAAATTTATTTTACCAAGTTGGATCTTCGTTCAGGATATCATCAAATTAGAATGAAGACTCAAGATATTCCAAAAACAACATTTTGAACTCATGAGGGTCATTATGAATTTTTGGTCATGCCTTTTGGCCTTACCAATGCACCTTCTACATTTCAAGGGTTGATGAATTCCATTTTCAAACCCTTCCTTAGAAAATTTGTGCTAGTATTTTTTGATGATATACTAATCTGCAACAGGTCTTGGAAGGATCATGTTCAACATGTTGACAGGGTGCTCAAACTATTGCAGGGGAAACAATTATATGCAAAAACATCCAAATGTTTCTTTGGAGTACAAGAGGTGGAATATTTGGGTCATATTGTATCTCACGAGGGTGTTAAGGTAGACCCTAACAAAATTAAAGCTATTAAGGAATGGAAAGTCCCCACAACCATAAAGCAGTTGCGAGGATTTCTCGGGTTAACAGGGTATTATAGCAAGTTTGTTAAGAATTATGGGAGAATAACAGCACCTCTAACAACATTATTGAAGAAAGATGCATTTTCATGGACTCCTGAAGCAACTAAGGCCTTTGAACATCTTAAAGAGGCAATGTGCCTAGCACCGGTCTTAGCTACGCCAGACTTCACAAAAACCTTTATTGTAGAATGTGATGCCTCAGGAAATGGAATTGGTGCAGTTTTAATGCAGGAAGGAAGACCCATTGCTTTTGAAAGTCGTCCAATCAAAGGAAAGTATTTACGGAAACCTATTTATGAGAAGGAAATGTTAGCAATACTACATGCACTAAAGAAATGGCGAACTTACCTAATGGGAAGACACTTCAAGGTAAAAACTGATCATGATAGTCTTAAACACTTTTGGAACAAAGACTATCGTCAGAAGAACAACAAAAATGGGTCACAAAGATGTTGGGTTACGACTTTGAAATAATCTACAAAAAAGGAAAGCTGAATGTTGTTGCAGATGCACTCTCAAGAAAGAATGAAGAGGTGGAAGCATTGCTTTGTGCTATTTCTATTATCCAACCAGATTGGATAACTGAAGCAAGAGATGAATGGAAGAAGGACAAAGATGTATGGATACTCATTCAAAAGTTGCAGCAAGATCCTAGTACATCTGATACATTTAGTTGGAAAATGATTCCTTATGGTACAAAGATCGCTTATATCTTTGTAAGAATTCCCAACTAAAACAAAAGATTCTTCTGGAATTGCACACTTCTCCTTTAGGAGGACACTCAGGATTTTTTAAAAACTTACCACAGGGTGAAGAAAGAATTTTTTTGGGATGGCCTTAAATCTGATATTCGAAAGTTTGTGGCGGAATGTTTGGTTTTCCAGCAGAATAAAGTGGAAACAATTAAGACCCTAGGACTTCTACAACCTTTATCCATTCCAAGTCAACGTTGGGAGGAGATTTCAATGGATTCTATCACAGGTTTAACTAAGTTCGAAGGAAAGAGTGTCATCATGGTGGTAGTTGATAGACTTACCAAGTATGCACACTTTTGTGCATTATCTCATCCATTTAAAGCAAGTACAGTTGCTACTACATTTGTGGATAGAATTCAAAAGCTACATGGAAGCTCAAGGGTTATTGTGAGCGACAGAGATCCCATTTTTACGAGAAATTTTTGGACGGAGTTATTTTTCTTGTTTGGGTACTCAATTAGCTCATAGCTCATCTTAGCATCCTCAATCTGATGGTCAAACAGAGATAGTAAATAAATGTTTGGAAGGATGTCTTCGTTGTTTTGTATCTAATAAACAAACACAATGGGTCAAGTGGTTACCTCGCGCTGAATGGTGGTATGACACTTCCTTCCATACTGCAGCAAAAATGACCCCATTTATGGCACTTTATGGATATCATCCACCATCAATCACATCATCTTTAAGAGAAAATTATAATTTTCAATAATTGGAAGATCACATCGAGCATCGACAAGAAGTTCTCCAACTCTTAAAGGATAACCTAAATTTGGCACAAAATCAAATGAAATAACATGCCGATCAACATTGTAGCGAGAGAAGTTTTGATGTAGAAGATTGGGTATTTTTACAGCTACAACCATACAAACAAATTTCCCTCAAGCAAGCTAAGAAGGATAATAAATTGTCTCCAAATTACTATGGTCCTTACAAGGTGTTGCAAAATATTGGTACTATGGCATGCACATTGGAGCTTCCTGCTTCTTCGCGAGTGCATCCAGTTTTCCATGTTTCATGCTTAAAGAAGGCTATAGGTGAAAATCTCCCAGTTCAAACAATATTTCCAGAACTTGATGAGGAAGGAAAATCATATTGGAACCTGAAGCAGCCATGGAAACAAGAACTCGGCAGCTACGAAATCAATCAATTTTAGAGTATCTCATCAAGTGGAAGAACTTGGTCCCAATCGGGTGATTCTACATGTAGGATGATAATTTTATGCTGCATAATCGCAGTTACCCAAGCATTGAGGACAACACTTTTTTAAAGGAGAGGGGCATGTTAGGTCCCTATATTACTAGTACAGTCCCTTATTGTTGTTAGTATAAACCACTTATTGTTATTATTGTACCCCTGTAAGCCCCATATTGTTATTATTGTGCCCTTAAATTATTATTGTTAGTTCAGCTAGGATTACATTGTGGCCCCCTTAGGATTACATTATGGCCCCATGGACTCCTATATATAGAAAGGAGGTTTTGTAATTTGTATCATCCAAGAATTGTTCATTAATGTAATGTATTGGAGGTTGCCTTCAAAGTGGCTCATTTCTAAGGTATTGATATCTTCTTTTCTTCTCTTTTTAAGTCGAAGTTACACACAGATGCGCCACCTGGGTAAGTGCCTGCTAGCTGATCTGGGCAAAGTTATCCATCATCGCATTCCTTTGTTTTTCGAGGGCCTCCTTGAGCAATATTTTGATAGGATCTCCCGCTCCCTCATATTTCTTTTCGTCCCCCATGGGCGTCCGTTGGGGTTTGCGAGGCTGATCTTGTAAATGTTCCACCAGATTGAGCCCTAACTCCTTATACCCCGACCTCGTTGGGGACATGCAAAGAAGGATCAAGAAAAAGTAGACCGCTCTGATACCACTGATCCGGATTTTTGCAGGAACGAAGCAGAATAAACACATAACCATAAATATAGAGATGCAGCAGAAATAGCACTTCATTTTATTAATATCAAAGAACTGAAATTTGCTTATAGAAATAATGGAAATAAAACTAGCTAGGGCGCTGGTAGCTATCTCTGAGGAGAGATGTGGCGGCTACAGGCCTCTGAACTGAGTTAAAATGAGGCTCGAGGGCCTATTTATTATTGAGAAATAATGGAGAACCCTAAACATCCAAAATCCTAACCCTAGGAGATGAAGCACCAAAACTATGGGCCTCGTTTGGGTAAATTGGTGTTTCAACTTCCTAGGGACGTAACTTTGGCATACTATCTCTGTTTGACGCACATGATACATCATTAGAAAGATCTATCCGAGGACTAAAACTTTCGCCATGAATATAATTCCAAAATAGAATGATACAAAATGATATTTGCTGGAGGCGTGATGCCCAAAAAACGTCGTTTAGGGCCTCAAAACGGCTCCGGAAGTTCAGGGCCCGAAAAACTGCTAAAAATAGTAAGTTGTGCCGAAACTGAAAAACTGAAAGAGACAATGGTGGGGCCCCAAGTGGAATAGGCGGGTGGCCACCAGTATCCACCTGGATCATTGAGTGAGCCAAAAAAATAACTTTCCTTACTTTTTGAGTACAACCTTGCAATTGCGAAGAGGACTAGTGTTGCAAAATTATTGGTAAGTGGAAATTAAAGGGCGTAAGAACATTTTTGAAAAAAATTCAAACATCAAAATTAAGTCTTCTATCCTTCCTAGCACCTCATGGAAAATGGGAATCCGCAAATTCTAGTCGTCAAATATGTGCAAAATGCCTTATGACGGGCAAAATGGAGGACTGGTCCTATGCTGCTACATGAGTTAGGGTTTCATGTGGCAACAGGGAACTTTGTATAGTTTTTCAAGGATAGGAAAGGAGAATATTGTTAGTTAATCATCACATGAAACTTCATCACCATTTGAAAATTGTGTCCTAATTTGAAACAATAAGACTACCCAGCTATTTCATTATTTAATTTTGATTGTGTAATACAAAAAAATATCCTAGATAACTTAAATAATGTAAGCACTTTTGCAAAAATTTAGTGGAGAGAACCTTCAATTACATTTATTTTGAACTTCCACTTACATTTTAAGCCATTTTAATTAGTCTTTCATGGCTATCTAGTAAAAATTTCAACCTCTTGTAGAAATTTGTTTGTCACTTGTATTAGAAATGAAAAAATCAAATGTAAAAAAAATGATTTGAAATGCTAAATTCAAATGTGCGCTACATAAAAATGATTTTTTTAAAAACTACATTAACGTTTGATATCACGCGCGCATTCGCCCTCAGCTCTTGCAGAACAGCATTCGCCCTTAGCATTCACCCTCAGCTCTTGCAAAACAACATTCGCCCTTAGCATTCACCCTCAGTTCTTGCAAAATGGTAAGTTCTTACTGCAGGCCCTTCCTCCTGTAGTAGGGTTGACCCTATTTGGGTTTTTTTGGAGCCTTTGAGAATACAAAGGTTGTGATTGATTATGGGGCACTGCCTATATTTGTGGAACTTCTTACCTCTGGGAATGATAATGTTCAAGAACAGGTAGCACGTTCATTTTAGAGGCATAAAATTATTCTTCCCAACTATCTTTATACGTCTGTAATTTTGGAATTTTATTTAAAAAACTACTACCCAACTTTGAGTTCAACTGGTGTTCGTCTAAGGATGTTTGGGCTTTGGGAAATATTGCTGGAGACTCTGCATAATTTAGGGATCTTGCCCTCAGTCATGGAGCTCCGAGGCAGGTGCTTGCCCAGTTGAATGATACTGCTAGAATTTCAATGATACGAAATGCTACATGGGCTCTGTCAAATTTTTGCCGTGGTAAACCCCAACCACTATTCGAACAGGTAAGCAGAATACATTTTCTGCCTCTTCTTCTTAGTTCACAGATACTGTGGGATTTTTTTTATAGATCTTGGTGCTTGGTAGATTTGGACGTAATATGGACCTAGGCGCTTGTTCATTACAATGACTCCGTCATCAGGTTTTAGAAAATGCTCAGAAATTTGGGTTTCACAAGGGGATTACCCTTGCTTGAAATTATCGATTATCAATCACATTCAAAAAAATTCTTTCGTAGCATTGCTGAGCTCTTTGTAGGTGAATTTCTGAGGTAATTTCACAATATCTGAACTAAATTTGTCTGTCCTTTTCAATACTATGCGCTTGTAACAGAACCAGACAAACAATCTAGTGGCCAATGCAACAACAACAACACCTCCTGTTGCAATGCCTGCAATTCACCCTCTCTGTATGCATGAATGACTATGGCACCCTCTTTTGTGAACAGGTACTGGAGCTGAAGGTATTGGTTTCCATTAGGATCATGGAATTCAACATCCAAAATAGTATCAAATTCCATTGCAATAGTATTCCCCAGCGAGGGCAACAGTTCATTGAGACCTATTGGACTCATCACCCCCAAATAGCCTCCAGGGCTACCCAGAGTGTGATCATTTGGAGCAATAACAAATGCTCATCCATCCCCAATTGAAACAAGAACATGACCCACATTGGTTACAGAAAAGGAGAAACACGTTTTGAAAAAAGAAGAAACTTTTGTATTAGGATCCAGAAATCTAACTGGTCTATTGTACAATGCCCTACCTGCACTTCAAATTGGTACTCCCAACTCCATGCTAAGGCTCACTGTGCCATTCTTCAGATGAGCATCTTAACCTGAAGTTTGATTCCAAAAAACCCAAGTCCCCTGTTCTATGCCCAAGACCTCTATTACAAAAAGTAGAGTTCTGAGCGAAATACTTCACAATAGAAAGCAAAAGAAACACCGCAAAATTGCTCCGCTTTAGACTGATAATTTTCTGTGCGAAAATTCAACTACGGACAGTAAAAACATAATATCAAACACAACCAATCCACAATGGAATTTGAACATGAGGATTTATAACCACAGAAAACCCTCTCCAGGTTAAAAGAATTCCAGAATGGCTTTAAGATTCTACTAATGAGTTCTTACAACACCATAGCAATTACTGTCACAATGAAATCTACTGGAAGCAAAGCCCTTGTACAATTTCTACATTTCCACAGTGGAAGCAAGAATCTTGCTATCTCTCATGATCTGGTTCTGTGGTCAAATCCTTTGCTATGGCTGTCTTGTTCTGCTAAACTTGGATCTGTCTTAGCTTTGGCTCTGGTTCTCATTTAGGATCGTGGCTATCTGATCTTGCTGTGGCTTTGACTATACAAACTTGTTCAATAGGAAAATGTTGACTCTGCTATATATAGGAGCTTCAATGGGTGCTCTCAAACAATTTTTTGAGCAACTTTGTTTTGTCTCTAATTCAAGGTAGAACTATGTTGGCCTTGGTTTTTTAGTCCTTGGAACTTAGTTCTCTCATATTTTCCATCCTATCCCCAGTTTTCTACCGAGAAAGACATAACTTCACGATATCAAAATTGAATATTTTTGGCCATTTATCTTTAGTAATGGTACAACTTTAATTTGGTGCATTCGTACAGTATCTGAAGAGCACTCTCAAGCTGTTATTCAGTATTTTAGCATAACTACTACATTTAATTGCCATGCTCTAATATTTATATCAACCATAAGCATTCTTAAGGTAGTTCCACGTTTGTGAAGCAGAAGGAATGCTTCTGACAGCTTCTTATCATAGTGGTACAATTCTGTTCGCAGTTTATCTTTTATAAACCTCCAATTTTCCAAACGTAGTAGAGACTACAGTTTGCATCCGAAATTTTGGACAAATATGTTTAGTATTCTACAAAAAATGCATTAAGAATAAAAAAATCCCACAATTTGTAAAAAGCCCACAATTTTGTAAAAAGCCCACATTTTGTAAAAAGCTCACAATTTGTAAAATGCCCACTTTTATTTTCTTTTTGCTTATATATTGAGCTCCATTTGAGTTCAACAAGTCTTGGGTTTTCTACACCATTGAGAGAGATTTATTGTTTTCTTTATAGGATAATTTGCATCAATGGAAGAAAACATTGGAGCTGGAAAAAAAAATCAAAAGGGTGAAAGGGGTGATGGCAGAGTTTATTGCCCTTGTAAAAAATGTTGTATGAGAAATAATGTTATATTTTTAATAGCAACAGTAACAGTGCATTGTAGGAAATATGGGCGCATTGATGGTGGATCGAATGACTATCGTCCCGTGGTAATTAATTATCTATCTTCATTTTGATTATATCGTAAAATTTTATATTATTTTAATATTTTTTATATGCGCACTAATGTTTAATTATTAATGTTTGTAATTTTCATAAAGGGACAGTTGCCCCCCAAATTTTTGCAGATGATCAACCAGCTTCCACAGCAAAATAGTAGTAGATTAGATGATGTTGCACCAATACAAGAGAATATTGCAGCAAATATTAGTATTGGAAATGATGTTGTACAAGGTGAAGAACATGAAGCGAATGATGAAGGTAATTTTAATGATCCCATGGAGGTAGATCATGATGACAGTAATGAGACAGGTCACATTAATTATGGGACAAATCAAATGCTCCAAGACTTGTATGGTGAGTCAGATGATGATGGTGGAGATAGTAGTGACGGTATTTATGATGTACCTCTGATTGAAAGGTCAAGTGAACGACTTTTTGAACACTCAAATGCAACTCTTCTCTTTGCTACATTGTTGTTGGTGAACTTAAAGGTTATGAATAATTTGTCGAACAGATGTATGACACAACTCCTAAGGTATGCAATATGTATATATGATCACATATATGTAAATGTTGATTATTTTCCCTTTTTTTAGTTGTAATAAATGTGTAAAATAATAACTTATATATAGATATCATAGTTATCAAAACCAGCCGGTTAGGACGGCTACCGGTTGGAACCGGCCTTGCAACCCGGTCAATAGCCTATTCTCACCTGTTTTGGCCGGTTAACCGGACCTAACCGGCCGATTAAGTAAGGATCCGGCCAGTTTATGCATAAACCGGCCAGTTTCGTACTTAACCAGTCGGTTAGGTGCTCCTCCATGAGTTGCAAATTCCTCAGTGTCTCCTCCATGAGCTGAAAATTCCTCTAATATACTAGCAACAAACTTGTCTAACAACTCATACTCAACACCTTATAGTAGCAACAATACACATGATGACTGATAAATACAAGGCTGGCTAGCATAAAATCCCTGGCAGCATGAAACTCATCAAGTGTACTTGATGACAATTTCTTTTCTCAAAACAATCAGCAACAACCTTATTTCACACTCAGCTAGGAACTGTCAGACCCTCTCTCTCTGCTCACACATAGCAGCAACATAAATACAAAACCTTTCACACAGCATACAAGCAATTTGATCATGGCATCAATACTGATGCAAATGGTCTAACTCCACTCAAGGGAAAACAACATACAACCTAATGAAAATGTGACTGGCAATAATAAATTGACCACTAGAAAATTCCCGCTTGGAAATGCACTAAACTGGCTACTGAGTTTTCTGGGTTTTAATGAATCTTTTCAGTGATAAATTTTGTCAAACACGTTGTGAGCAGACTTCTGAAGTTGTAATGATCTCTCAAATTGTTACAAATAGCACCAATAGTGGGTTTCATAAACCAATTCAATACCTCTAAGTATTGTAGATGTTTTTCTAGAAATTTATTGGCAAGAAAACTTAGATAATGAAGAATACAAGATCTTCAAAATGCTGGTCTGATATATATACATATATATATACTGAACCCAGAATTGTCTTTAAGGCTGATACAATGAATTGACAACAGATCTGAGCAGGGACAGATTGTATATTATAATATTAACTCAGCAATAAAACACAGTGAATAATATAAGAGAAACCTGATACATTACTTCAAAAAGTTTGCTTATGTATTTTCGATGATATGTATTGCATTTGGTGCCATTTTGATATATTCACCTTTGCACGGTATATAAATGAGAAAAATTTTCATATTTTGTCTCTATTGGCTTGGAATCATGGTTGCAAATCTTAAAAATAGTTTTTATTTATATATTTTTTTTCATTTTATTAAAAAATAATTATTTAATGTATTTTTTTTTAAAACCGGTTCATTGAGATCTGACCGCTACCGGTTAGACCAATTCCAGTTCGAAACCTGGTTCATTAGCTCCACCGATCCAGTCACCGGTTCCGGTTTTAATAACTATGATATATATATATATATATATATATATATATATATATATATATATGATTAATAATATTTACAAGACACTACTTTTTGTTTCTGTTGTAGATTGTTGGGTGAATATTTGTTACCATCGCCAAATAATTTACCTCGAACATATCGAGATCTACGTGCTATTATGAAACACTTTGGAATGGAATATAACACTATAGATGCATGTCCTAAAGATCATATTATATATTACGGAGAACATGCGTTGAAAACAGAATGTCTGAAATGTGGTACCAGTAGATATCGAATAGATCAACTAACCAAAAAGGTGCCTCAAAAGGTTCTTCGTCATAATCCCATAATTCCGCGTTTGCAGCGAATGTTCAGGTGTAACAGCATAGCACAGTTTATGGATTACCATTCAAAGAATAGAAGTGGAGATGGTGTTCTTCGAATGCCTGCAGATGGTTCTGCATTTAGAGAAATCGAGGAAAAATATGTAGATTTTAAAAATGAACCTCGTAATGTCAGGCTTTCATTGGTAGATGATGGTGTTAATCCATTCAGAGAGCTTAGATCTACTTACTCAGTGTGGCCTATTTTCGTTATCAACAATAACATTCCTCCTTGGATGTCAATAAAGAGGGAGCACATAATGTTGACTATGATTATTCCAGGTATTTGATACATTATTTCTTTGAATGTAACATTTTCATTTCTCTCATTGTTTTCATAAATATATATTTTATTTATTTACTTAATTATATATACATATATCATGGGAGTAATTATTATGTACCGTAATTTTGAACAATTAGGTAAGTACCAGGTCAAAGATATGAATGTATATATTGAGCCTCTTATCGATGAGCTAATATAGTTATGGCATGGCATCACTATGTATGACATCACTAAACCAATCAAGCAGAAGAGATTTCAATGTCGTGGAATGCTTGTATGGAAAATTCATGATGCCCCAAGACTAACACATGTTTGTGGTATGTAATATTTCATTGCACTTTAATATAATACATAATTATCTAAATTAGATATACCATATTGCATGTTTTAAAAATGATCTCATAGTATATTAATTGTTATTGATCCATCTATTGCAGGTCTTCAAACAAAGGGTAGATTTGCATGTCCAGTTTGTGGCCCTAAGATGAAGTATCGTCATTCACCAGACCTAAAAAAGATGGTGTTTGATGAGTTTAGGCACTTCCTCCCTAGGAACCATAAGTATCGTACTACTGAAAAACATCTTTTCAATGATAAAGAAGAAACTAGATTAAAACCACGAAGAATGACACCTCAGTTGTGGATGTTGGAATATAACAGAATTAATAATCATCGAGCAGCTGGTACGTAATTTGTGTGTATATATATATATATATATATATTATTTGTTTATGTAATGTTTGGAATTTTTGTTTTAACTAATGAATTTATTTTATTGTATTTTACAATTAATCTTGTTCTGATTTATTTTATTCTTTGATATCAAGGTCATCGTCACCGTGAAGGTACTAATATTGTACTTCCACCTGGAATGAAATGTTATCCTTCTCAATTCGTGAGGTTGCCCTACTATGAGGACCTAAAAATAGCTCATTTGTTTGATACAATGCATGTCGGGAAGAATGTGACAGAAATGTTATGGCGAACCATAGATGGTGCACATGATAGAGATAAAATTGACAAAATTTGCGCTGACATTGAGAAATCAAATCATGCAATGAAAAGTGTGATCGACGAATCAAATAACAATGGAGGTCGAAATTATAATAATATTCCATGGTTATTAACAGAACAAAAAAGAAATGATGTAAAAGAGGTCGTTAGAAGAATTAAATTTCCAACAGGTTTTGCTTCAAACATTAATAATATCTTAACGAAGAAAGGTGACTTCAGTGGGGTGAAAACACATGATTGGCATACCTTTGTTAAGGTAATTTTTTTGGTATACGTTTTTGTTTGTTATTGCTTGAATACATATTTTAAATTTTCCTTTTTTCTGTTTAATTTGGAAACGAATAACGATTCATTTTTTATTGTTATAGTATGTTCTACCTGTATCTCTCCCAAACGACTTCGACAACAATGTCAAACAAGTTATATATGGTCTTAGTAAATACATGAGGTAAGTAGTTTTGATTTATAAGAAAAATCTAATTGCTACAATTTCTTTTCGTACTTGATGAAATGATGTATTAATTTACTTGTAATGAAATATATATTATGTTTCATTGAAATAACCTTGCGTAATGATTTGCAGATGGTTGTCATTGAAAGAAATCCATCAAGATGAAATAAAGTATCAGAAGAGAGAAATTCCTCGGCTAATGTGTGAAATGCAAAAGTATCTACCTCCAACATTTTTCAATGCACAAGAACACTACTTGATACACCAAGTTGAGGAGATTGAAATGTGTGGACCAGTACACACAAGGTCAATGTGGATGGTCGAGAGGCACCTGAAATCCTTGAAGGCTTTGGTTAAACAAAGAGCACGACCTGAGGGTTCAATGGTGGAGGGATATGTGGTATATCAATCCATGGTGTATATTAGTCATTATCTTCCTAAATTAGCTGCGCCAGCCATGAAGGCGGTGGATTGCATTTGGGATGTGAAATCCATCAAAAAATTTGAAGAGGAGCACCTGTTGGGAAAAGGTAGAATGAAGAAAGTGAGAGGTAAAAGATTTATTATTTATAATACATATAATGTTTCATTTTTTTACATCATGTATATTATCATTATATTCATTTAGGTCTTATTCTTTCATAGTTTATTAATTAATATAATTTACCATGGTTATAAGTAATATTTATTAATATTGGTGAATTATTGTTTTTTTATTCAAGTGCTCAAGATTATGAGGCACTACTTTTATACATTGCAAACAATCTTGAGTGTATGAGTGAATGGATTGAAACATGTAAAGCACGTAACGACGGTAGGTTATCGTGGCAACTACTGTCTGAATTGATTAGAGAAGCGTATCATAGTGGAGATGGGAACGTTACAGACAGGGAAATCGATTTAGCATATGGTTTGAAAGATAGAAAGGTAAGAAATTAATTCACCTATTTTATTCATTACTTATTTTATACTATATTTATAATGTGACAAGAAGTTTGATTTTTCAGTTAATTTTCATGCTGTGTAAATTATATGTTTAATTATTAATTGAGAATGTATCTTTTTCATGTTTGGCATATTGCAGTTGAAACACCACAAGGCTATGTGGTGCAATGGTCGTCAATTTCACGTTAAACAGTTGGATGATAACAGGAAAACTTCTGATAGTGGGATAACTGCAGTATTCCAGGTCACTAATGTTTCCTCCAGGAGTGACAGACATCCTCGAGAATCTGAAAATAGATATTATGGATTCTTAGATGATATAGTTGAGTGTGACTTTAATTCCTTCAAAATAGTTTTGTTCGAAGTCAAATGGTATAGGCTACGAATGAATGTACGTGATGATGATAGAACACTTATTCAACATGAAAATGGATTTCCAATGGTTAAAACATCGCAGTTTGAAGTAGGAAAAGATCACTATGTTTTTCCAAGCCAATGCAAACAAGTCTTTTACTCAGAGGTTCCAGGTGAGAACGAATGGTCATTTGATATTAGATATGATCCAAGAGGAAGGCCAGTAGAGTATACTGTAGAGGAAGAAGATGATATTGATCAAGAAGAAGATGATGCAGTGGCATATGAGCAGGAAGATGCATTGACAGACAAAGAAGATATCTTAGAAGATGAACCAGACATAGGTATGAGGCAACAATTATTGATGATGATGTCGATGAGGATATTATTGAAAATGGCATAATTGATGATGATGATGACATGGTCGATCATTTCAACACCGTTTCTGAATCAGATGTTGATATAGATGTCAATCAGTTGGATGAAGATCAAGAAGATACAGAAGAAGAATATTGATACAAATGTTATGTTCGAGTATGAGTTGGTATGTTATAAATTTATATTTTAATATGTAGGAATTATTGTTTGTTGGGAAAAATACTGAGAGGGGGGGTGAATCAGTATTTAGGGCTGACTGAAAAATTTTCACTAGAGATCTTATTATGCTGTTAATTATTTACTTAGATTATTGCATCATTATTTTAATAAACATGTGAAAAGAAATAACAGAATAAGCCATTACACAAAAGGAACACATATGAACACCAATATTTAAGGTGGAAACCCAATTTGGGAGAAAACCACCGCTGCTGTTGTCTCAGTCTTCAATATTTATTATAAAGAAAACATCTTACAATTTTGTGCTGGCGTAGACTCATACCAGCACGCAGGCACCAACCTGCAGAAGGCTTCAACCTTCTCTCGTTCTCCAGCCTCTCCTGGAAGATAGCGTCGACCCCCTGATTTAACACCAGCTTGAACTGGCAGAAAGCTTCCACTTCTATGCAGAAGAATTCAACCCTCAGATCCACCAAATTTCTTTAATTTCTTCATCAGACTTGCATTAGATCTTTATTATTTCTTTACTGATCTTCCTAGAGCTTTTTCATTTCCTCGATCAACTCCATAGGTGCATCATGGATTCAGTGTTATCAGACAACATAGTTCGATCATGCAGATCTCATAAAGAGATTTTTATTTACAATGCCTCTGCATGCAAACCTCGTACTATGATTCTCATCACCTTATATAGTTTTCGCCTTTATTGAAACCATGGGTCAAAACCATTCAATTGCTAATGGTATTATTAAAAGTCGAACCAATCCAAATTGAAATCCCGATCTTTGTTCTTCCATGCTCGAATTGTCCCAAAGGTAATCTCTATCTCCTCCAAATAATACTATAGCCAAGGTAAAGTACCAATAACGTGCCGCTGATGGTTTTCTTTCTTTTATTTATCAAATTCGTGGAATTTGATAAATAAATATTATTCACAACCTTTGGCAATTAAATATATAATATAAATTTATAGTAATAACCAGCGCTTTTATCAAAAGGCTTTTAAATAGACCTTTGGTTCCGGCCCCACATACATAATCGATGGCCCAATCAATATAATTTAAAAAACTGGGGCCCATCGATTACGAAAGTTTCCATCCGACGGCGGAGAACACATCACTCGGCATCAGATGATCCGACGGATATCGTTCGTTGATGATGCACAGATGATAACGCGCATTGGCGCGTCGTACCTTGGGTAACTTTTGCGCATCTATAGCAAATGAACACCGTCCGATGACCCCTTCCCAGATCAATGGTGCTTATCAATATCGCTGGGCATCCTGGGTCGAGAAATAACGCGTGATGGCGCACAGTGATAAGCGTTTTTGTGGAGTCGTACAAGGACGCGTGTTGCGCGTTCTATGGAATCGCTCCCAACCTCTTGAAAACTACTTGCCCATCGAAGGTGGTGCGATAGAAACCACAAACCACCTTTATTGTTTTCTTGGTCACGATTCCGCTCTTCCACGCAGGGTTCCGTCGCGCTTCCGTTTGTTATGTTCCACCTCTTTCCTTTCAGGTTCCGTTCATGATTCCAAAGGGTTAGTCCGTGTTCCACCGAAAGTTCAATGCCAAATACTCTGTTTTAGTTCTTTCACGTTATAACTGGTTTGCTCTCGCTCCTCGTTCCTTTCTCCATGAAAGCTAGTCAGCTCCTTATTAATAGTGTAGAACCTTCCATCATATATTTAACGAATATATATAACTCCACTGTCTACCAGTTTGGATACACTGTCAACCGTATTAACATCGGTTCCTCAATCAACATACAGAGCACAGGGTTTCTTACGGATGTCAATTATCCTTCATCAGGATGCATACATATGTTCACACATGAATTAACTTGTCCTTATTTATATCGATTCTCCATTAAATACAGAGCTTGCCATCAAGGAAAATCATATAATAGGATACAGGAAACATATTTCCAAAATTGTCTTTAAACAATTTAATAATTATGCGGGTTTGTTGCATGTTGTTTATTATTTCAAACCAATAAATAATGGCCTTACTAATGTTTATTATTTCGCAAGATTCGCAGGATTCATTTGATTCTATGGTCAGGTCTCTGAAAAAACCAATTAAACACTTAAATAGTCAAGATCTGGAAGACAGGCTTTACCCCCACCATAAATTGCTGAAAAACCGGCCTTCAGTTCAGCTTTCTGTGCTAAAGACGAGGGTGGATTTGCATGATCAGTTGAATGAAAATGAATCAGATATTCGGGATGCTTTTGAGGGCAGATCCATAAGCCCCATAGATGAAGATCCCATTGCTGCAGAATTTCTGTCTGCGTTGAAGCACAAGTATAGTGTTGTATCGGAATACAAATTAGAGGAAAACTATACCAAGTCTAAATCAACTGAATCCAGTTCTAGTGCTCTTGAACTTACCGAATTAAAGCCAGAAGCAGGATTTACAATCTCTAATGGGAATGGGTATGGTAGTTCCAATATTGGATTGGATTTCCGGAGCTTTGCAATAGGCACTGGACCTGATCGTAATGAACCCCAACTAATTCAATGTGATGAAAATATAGACTTTGATGATGATCAGGAAAACAAGCCAGAGCATTTTGGCAATATTGAAGAAACTGAAGAGGTTTCCTGTGATCGATTGAATCAACTCAGCCATAAGACATCTACTACAGGCTGGTTTGTATCAGAAGGAGAATCGGTTTTGCTTTCACATGATGATGGATGCTGCTCTTTTCACGATATAGCAAATTCAGAGGTGTGGAGGTTTTAATTATTGTACTTAATTTTGGGGTTTATGGGTGTTATAATTTATACATTTTGGGATTTTCTATTAGAAATAGGGAAAAGCCTAGGGGTTAGATTATTCTCATCGTTTAAATTTCTTTATTTGAAATAAAATTCACCAATTTCTATTTAAAAAAATGATTTTCCTAAATATTTGATGTAGTTTAAATAGGATGTAGTTCATTTCAAAGACTGTTGAAATTTTCTAGAAACTATGATTGGGATTTCATGAATATTTATGCACTCTTTAAATTTTCCCTTAACATAAAGGGTAGTTGATGTATGAGTAATACTCAGTATTGTTTTTTTCCAATCTCTAGGAGAAGGCTGAATATAAAGCTCCATATGGGCTTACCCCAAACATGTGGGGTGATTGCTGGTTGATCAGAGCAGCTGGTTCAGATGGTCGCTCTGGTAAATATGTTGTGGCAACATCTGCAGGTTGTACATTGGACTCAGGTTTCTGTTCATGGGACTTTTATAATAAAGAAATTATGGCATTCCATACTGAATCAGAGGCCTTCACTTCAACGTCCAGTACCATCTCTCCAGTTTTGGCAGAGAGGGATGTCTTGGGGAGAAATTTTGGCTTTGCAAATGTTGTGCCAGAGAATCAACATTGGTGGTACAGGCCATGTGGGCCTCTCATGGTATCTACTGCCAGTGCCCAAAAGACAGTTAATATTTATGATATTCGTGATGGAGATCTTGTGATTTCAAAGTGTTTGTTTTGAAAGTTTAGGTTTCATAGTAAATCATCAATGGGCTCTAAAATAAGGCCACATTGAAATCTTGGATACATGTTTCATGCCAAAATCAGTTGTATCTTCCATAAATACACAATCTTGGACCACTCTGTATAAATCTGCTTCTTGGACAATATTGCATCTCCCTCATTATACAGGTGGTGTTCTTACATGCATAGCAAAGGCATTGTTTTGGCAATCATTTTTTAAGTCACTAGATATTGTGGGTACAAGGATCTAGGGTCTCCACATGAAACTGTGTTTCCCGGAGACTCACTCTGCATGTCCTTAAATTTGTAAAAATAGTAGTATGCCAATGCTTCTTTCATTTTGTATGCATAAGACGATTTTTTGTCAAAGTCTATAATTGTTTTTAAGTTTTATCCATCCCAATTTTGTTGTGAATGCACAGGTTTTTGGCTCAACACATATCTGTTATATCTTTGTACTTTTCCTTTACTAACTATTTGAAATTTCTAGTTATATTTAGAGGTGTCTTTTAAGGGATGAGGGGAATTACTTGGATTTAGTGCTCCCAGGCTTATCATTTATTCTCCAAATGAAGCCCTGTAATCTGTAACACTATATGGGCATGCAACTCACTTGTTAAAAATATAGTTGATACAATATGTTGTACATGAAGCCTGGAATTGTGTACATTCCTGGAATATATTAATTTGCAGGCATGCTTAAAAGAGAGATAGGCTTTGATAAAATCAAAAACCCTGAACATGAAGAAAAAAAAGAGGCAATTATTTTATACAGATAGAACCAAGACACTATCTCCTCATTAATAACAAAACGTCAGTCCAAAAATCATATGTACAAATTCTAGAAGTCGAAAGTTGAAAATTTCTGAAATGGAACTAGGCCCTTTTCAAAAGAATAAATTTAGTAAAAACGAGGGTGAAGAAAGTTATCTTATCAAAATTTCCACATACCGTGTTAGCAAGGAATGACTCCGAGTCCTGAGTAGTGAGACTGAGGAATTTCTCTTTTGCTGTAGGTTGCAGTTCTCTTCTCCAACACGATGAAAATAAAATTCTTAGCTTTGGAGTCTGAAGCCCGAGTCACAACTTGGAAGTTGGTAAGGAAAATTATCAGGGTTGTTGCCAATTGGCTTGGAGTTCGCAACCTCATTAATTTTCTTTAATGCATTTCCTTCAATGCTGCAGTTGTCACTGGCCAACAACCTTTACAATAAAATTTATTAGACCCGTCACGCTACAAGGAAAATTTGACGTGATCACTGATCATTGATTTCTTATTGTAATAACAAACATTGAAGATTTACTGTCCTGTTTTAAAGTTTCATTTTTTTTTTTAAATTGAAACCGCCGTCGGTATACCGACGCCTTGTAAGCGTCGCTCTTCTGACATTTTGAACGATTTCCATTTTCGTCGGTCTTGTGACGTCTGTCGATATTGCGACAGTTCTAGAAACGTCGGAAGAGTGACATCACAAAGACTTCGGAAGGGTGACGTTCAAAATTTCAGACCACATTTCTTCGGAATTGCGACAGTTCTTCCTGGCGTCGATATTGCGATGCTTCTGGAAAGCGTCGGTCTTGTGACACTTTTGCAATACGTCGCTCTTCTGACAATTTTGTACGGCGTCGGAAATGCGACAATTTAGACACGTCGGAAGAGCGACAGTATAAAGACGTTGGAAGAGTGACGTTCAAAACGTCGGACGACATTTCGTCGGAATGGCGACACTTTACAAACATCAGAAGAGAGACGTTAAAAACATCGGACCAAATTTCGTCGGAATGGCGACACTTTACAAACGTCGGTTTGGGAAACGTCGGAAGAGCGGCGTGTGTTTGGAAGCGACGGAAAAAGTGTCGGTAGTGCGACACTTTGTGAATGCGTCGGAACTGCGACCGCATGACAAACCACGTTTTTCCTGTCCTCGAACTGTCGCTCTTGCGACGACTGTGTGTCAGAATAGCGACGGTTTGGACGTCGGAAATTGCGCCAAATTTTCTAGTGCTAATTATTTGAAGTAGATGAAATATTATTTGGGACACTAGTATTATAGGTATCAAAGTACCATTGTATGAAACCACAATGTAAGACCAATTTACTGACATGTTTACCCTTATTCCTCTACATCCACCCCTTCCCATAGCTAAAACGTATTCACCTCTCTGGAATCTGAGATGCGTAGAGACAAAATGGAGAAGCAATAGCTCTGAATACTTAAACAAGCCATACTAACAAGGGCTTATCTGCACTACACAGCTACCCAACAAAACCAGTGTTAAATATACAAGCCTCTGCTCCAACTTTATATTATGTTAGTTCAAAGTATTTACTAAATGCATAATATTTACAGTGTCCTCTCAAGATCAGATTGAGAGATCCATGAAAGCGGTCCAACATTATCTGGCCAGACCCCTGTGTTAAACGGGCTAGTGATATACCAAGCCACTAGAACCAAACCCCAAGTTACATACGAGTAAATTGGCATGGTTGGTTTCCTGCTCAAAATAGTTTTTACTGGATTTTATATGTAGCTTCATGGAGAAAAACCGACAAAGCCTTGAAAGTTTTCTAATTTCAGATTTTTGTTGACAATCTAGTTGTTTGTGCTAAAAGGAATGTAGTACACGTTAGATTTCATTTCCCTTGTAATGTTATAATTATTTCCATTGTGTTTGTGTTTGTCCTAGAAGAAAATTTAACTGGTCCTAGTTTTATTTTGGCATGCACCTTTGTTGCTGGAAATATGCTTGTCTTTCTACTGAAAGTAAATCTAGCACATGTTATATTTCTTTCACCTTTCAATGTTGCTATTGAGAATGTCTTGTATCTATGTTAGAAGAAATCTAGAACAAAATAGATTTCTTTTTTCCCTGCAATATTTTTTTGCAATATACCTGTGTTTGTGCTAAAAGTAAATCTAGCATGAGCTAGATTTCTTTAACCCTGCCATGTTGTTATGTGCTTATATTTTTTCTATAGGAAAATTTAGCATGGGTTAGATTTCCTTGACCTTGTAATGTTGTTATCGACAATGTGCGCTTATTTATGCTAGAAGGAAATATATCACTCATTATATTTTTTTCATCTTACAATGTTGTTATCTGCAATGCAAATTTGTTTATGATAGAATGAAATCTAGCACGTGTTAGATTTCTTTTGCTTGATAATGTTGTTGTTGGAAACATGCTTGTGTTTTTTCTAAAAGTAAATATAGCACATGCTAGATTTTTTTCGCCTTACAATGTTTGTTATGTGCTTGTGTTTGCGTTAGAAGGAAATTTAGCATGTGTCGGAATTCAACTTGCAATTTTTTATTGACAATGTGTTTGTGTTTGAGCTAGAAGGAAATTTACCATGCACTAGATTTGTTTCACAATGCAATGTTGTGGTTGGCAATCTGGTTGTTTGTGCTAGAAGGGAATATGCTAGATTCTTTGACCTTGCAATGTTGTTATTGGAAATATGCATGTGACTGTGTTAGAAGGAAATTTAGCACATGTTAGATTTCTTTTCTTGCAATGTTGTTATTGGAAATATGCTTTAGCTTGTGCTAGAAGTAAATTTAGCACGTGTTAGATTTATTTAACCCTACATTGTTGTTATGTTCTTATGTGTGTGCTAGAAGGGAATCTAGCATGTGATAGATTTGTTTCATCTTATAATGTGCTTGTGTTGTATTGTAAGGAAATATAACACATGTTAGATTTCCTTTGCCCTATAATGTTGTTGTTGTAAACATGCTTGTTTTTGTGCTAGAAGTAATTCTAACATGCACTAGAATTCTTTCACCTTATAAAGTGCTTGTCTGCTTTTGTTTATGCTAGAAGGAAATCTTACACACATTAGATTCCTTTCACCTTATAATTTTTTTATTGGAAATGCGCTTATGTTTGGGCTAGAAGGAAATCTAGCACACGTTATCTTTCCCTCACCTTGGAATGTGCTTGTGTTTGTGATAGAAATAAATCTATAGCATGCATTAGATTTCTTCAGTCCTACAATGTTGTTATGTGTTAGAAGGAAATATTGCATGTGTTAGATTTATTTCAATTTGAAATGTGTTTGTGTTTGTGTTGGAAGAAAATTGATCACATGTTAGATTTATTATACTCTATAATGTCGTTGTTGGAAACATGCTTTTATTTGAATAGACATAAATCTATCACTTGCTAAATTTATTTCACTCTACAATGTTGCTATGTGCTTGTGTTTGCGCTAAAAGAAAATCTAGCACATGTCAGATTTATTTTACCTTGCAATGTTGTTATTAGAAACATCTTTGTGTTTAGGCTAAAAGGAAATCTGACATATGTTAGATTTTTTTTGTCGTTCACTGTTGTTGTTATAAATATTTATACATTTGTGTTAGAAGTAAATATAACAGAAGATAAATTTTTCTCACCCTACAATGTTGTTATGTGATCATGTTTCCATTAGAAGGAAATCTAGTATGCATTGTATTTCTTTCACCTTGTAGTGTTATTATTTGCAATGTTATTTTGTTCTGATACGAAGAAATCTAACCTGTGTTAGATTTGTTTTTCCAAACAATGTTGTTGTTGGAAATATGTTTGTGAACTTGTACTATAAGGAAATATAGTATGTGCTATATTTTCTTCACAATGCCATCTTATTTTTGACAACCTAGTTATTTATGCTAGAAGAAAATATAACACTTTGTATTGATTTTATTTGGAAATGTGTTTATGTCTATGCTAGAAGGGAAATTAGCACAACTAGATTCATTTTTTCTTACAGTGTTGTTGAAAATATGCTTGTGTTTGTGATAGAAGTAAATCTAGCATATGCTACATTTATTTCACCTTGCAATGTTGTTATGTGCTTTTGTTTATGATAGAATGAAATATATCACGCGTTAGATTTCTTTCACCTTACATTGTTATTATTGGAAATGTGATTTTGCTTGTGCTAGAAGAAAATATTGTGGGTGCTACATTTCTTTTTCCTTACAATGAAGTTATTGGTAATATCCATATGTTTATGCTAGAAGTAAATCCAACATACATTAGGTTTCTTTAACTGTACAATGTTGTTATTTTCTTATGTTTGTGCTGTAAGGATATGTTCCATGAGATAGATTTCCTTTTACCCTGCTGTAATGTTGTTGTTGGCAAGATGCTTATGTTTGTGCTAGAAGTAAATATATCACACGCTAAATTTCTTTCACCTTGAAATGTTGACATGAGATTTTATTTCTTCTAGAAGGAAATGTGGCATTCTTAAAGTTCTTTCACCTTCCAATGTTGTTATTGGAAATGTGCTTGTGCCTTTATTAGAAACAAATCGAGCATGTGCTTCATTTAATTTTGTTTGCAATATTGTTGTTGGAAATGTGCTCGTGCTTTTTCTAGAAATAATTCTACCACATGATAGATTTATTTTACCGTACAATGTTATTATGTGTTTGTTTTTATGCTAAAATGAAATTTAACATGCGTTATATTTCTTTCACCTTGCAACGTTTTTATTGACAATGTTCTTGTGTTTGTGATAGAGGTTAATATAGAATGATTTTTTTCACAATGCAATGTTGTTGTTGGAAACATGTTTACACTTGTCCCATATTTAATTCTTAGACCACATATTCCATACAAAGGGCCTTCTAATCATTTTAGGGTTGAAAATTTCTTATATTGTAACAACGATCTACGTAGGCATGGACTAAAACCTCATTGTGTTCAAACAGTAAGGACAAATTTCGCAAGCATGGAGATGTCCTTGGAAAGATTATTGTTGCAATGTTTTTTTTGACAATGTGTTTGTGTTTGTGATAGAAGGAATTTCATCATGCACTAAATTTAATTTACAATGAAATGTTGTTGGCAATCTCTTGTATGTGATATAAATAATTCTTCAATGTGTTTTCCCTTTTATGGCATCTAGAGCAAACTAATAATATACATGACTATAAAAGATAAATTTTGTGTAAACATGATGTTGTTGTAGTATCTATTATTGTTTTTATTTATTCACTATGTATTTTTGTCTTTTGGTAACATGCTTATGCTTGTGCTAGAAGGAAAGCTCGCAGGTGCTAGCTTTCTTATAGACACAACTAAAAGAACATAATAAATTATTTAGGGGTGGCGCCTTTTTTCTAATCAACACCATGATTAGCTATTATTATGATTTCTACACTTGTTATTGTTCTTGTTCATTTTGTTACACATAAAATGATGCAAGTAGTGGTAGTATTTATAAATTCATATTTTCTTCGATAATTTGAAACTATGACAATAGTTTCTTACTTTAATTTCAGAAACCATGGACCCTGAAGCTAGTGGGAATTCAAAGGAATCATCCAAGGAAAAAGGAAGTTCACCAAATACAACACCAAAATATTTAAATGGTATGACAATTTTAAAATTAGTTTGTACTTTGTTACAATGGTTGCTAATAAATGATTGTTGATTAACGAAGTTCCTGTTATCCTTATTTTTGAAGAAAACTTGCATATGCTTTGAGATTATTTACTTTTGGGCATATGTATGAAATGAGATGTTATAGAATATGAATTCATATTATTTTTTAATTCATTTAAAATTTTGTCATTATAAATTCTTACAAATGTTTGCAGATGCTAAGAACTATGGTACACAGTGTGAGATTCTAAAAATCTATTTTATATTCATTTTCAAATAATTTGACAAAATTCTAGTATTGAATTTACAACTTAATGAATTTTGATTTATTATTGAATAATATCCTACATAATATTGCTATGAAAATTGAAATACACCATGTTAGTTGGATTTTCCACATTAAAGATCCACTTTTACACAAAAATCCATGCAAATAGTACTAGGAGTGGGTTTTTAATGTGGAAACCCCATACTAACATGGGTATTTTGCTTTTCCTAACAAATTTAGCTGGGTGATTAATTTTGGTGTCATATTTTAAACTTGCATTACACATGTGCTCCTTTATTATTGTGTAAGTAAATGAAAATAGTGTATTATAAGGTTGTTTAATAATATTTTGTATTTCATGCCTTCAATAATTTATTTATTTCTTTATTTTTTTTCATAAGCTGTGGAATCTCATGTCCCTAAAATTCCAAGTAAAGGAGTGAAGAGAAAACGAAAAACAAGTGATATACAAACAATGTCTCCTTTAATTGGTGTGGTTGTTTGATATTTGATGTATACTCTCTTATAATTTTTCTTTTCCTAACAATTTTAGCTAGGTGATTACTTTTGGTGTCATATAGTAAACTTGCATAACACATGCCCTCCTTTATTATTGTGTATATAAATGAAAATAGTGTATTATAAGGCTGTTTAATAATATTTGGTATTTCATGCCTTCCATAATTTATTTATTTATTTTTCATAAGCTATGGAATCTCGTGTCCCTGCCATTCCAAGTAAAGGAGTGAAGAGAAAACGAAAAACAAGTGATATACAATAAATGTCTCCTTCAATTGGTATGGTTGTTTTATATTTTATGTATACTCTCTTATAAATGGTTGGATTAGGTGGTCTTGTCAATTTTAAAATAAAATTACATGACAATATTTAAAATTTTAATTTCATTTTGATTTATGCAGTTAATTTTTTTATTTTTGTATGCAGAATTGGTTGGCACCAAAGCAAGTGAAATGTTACATTCATCATTTAAGAAAAATAAAAAATCAACTCAAATGGTAGTATCAATAACACCTTCAACTTCTACCTTTGAAATGATTAAAAAATACAACACATCTAATAAATATGAGTTTGTACAAGATTGGTATGTCTAGATAGAAACTCCCTTGAATATGTATCCTAATATGTACCTATTTGGATATATAGATGGAAAAGAACCTGAGATATTAGGAATAATTATTAATTTCTATGCTTACAATGAAAATGACATTGAATTTCAAGTGGAGGTGATTAATGAAAATGAAGTAAAATTAATTTCTTGTCAAGTGGAGTATACAAAATTTAGACCAAATTTGATTGAAGCTTCATGTAACAATTCACCAAATACAATAAAGAATTAAATGTTTATGTTGGATAACTATGAGAGTTTTGCTAGATCTGGATCGAATAGTTGCATAGATATTTTAAAACACATCACTGCCCTTCTAGGATACCACTATGTAAGATGTAAAAAAACATCATCTATACTTCTTTATTTACAACAAAAAGGAAAACTTCTTGACAAAATCCCGATGATAAACTTGATTCTCATTCACTTACTTTGAGAACATTACATTTATCTAAATTAAAAGAGAACATTACTAAAATTTATTTCAAACCTACTACAGAATTTTATGAAACCAAATCCAAAAATATGAGAAAAGAGAGATAAATGCCTTAGAAATAACCCACTTCGAGGGGGCAACCTAATTTATATTACACAAATAAACAATTATTGGACAATACAAATGAAAAAACCTCCTTCTATATATAGGAGTCCATGGGGTCACAATATAATCCTAGCCGACCTAACAATAATAATGTAAGGGCACAATAATAACAATATGGGGATTATAGGGGTACACCAATAACAATAAGGGGGCTACACTAAAAATAATAAGGAACTATACTTGTAACATAAGGACCTAACATGCCCCTATCCTTCAAAAAAGTGTTGTCCTCAACACTTAAGTAGCACTGTATGCTTCTGTATAAAATTATCATCCTCCCATGTAGAATCTTCAGTGGGTAAGTTCTTCCACTTAATGAGATACTCTGAAATTGATCGATTTTGTAGCTGTCGAGTTCTTGTTTCCTTGACTGCTTCAGGTTCCAATATGAGTTTTCCTTCCTCATCCAGTTCTAGCAATATTGTTTGAGATGGAAGTTTTTCACTTATAACCTTTTTTAAGCATTAAACATGGAAAACTGGATGCATTCGCGAAGAAGCAGGAAGCTCCAATTTGTATGCCATGGTACCAATATTTTGCAACACCTTGTAAGGAGCATAGTACTTTGGTGATAATTAATTACCCTTCTTAGCTTTCTTGAGGGACATTTGTTTGTATGGTTGTAGCTGTAAAAATACCCAGTCTCCTACATCAAAACTTCTCTTGTTGCGATGTTGATCTGCATGTTGTTTGATTCGATTTTGTGCCAAATTTAGGTTATCCTTTAAGAGTTGGAGAACTTGTCGTTGATGCTCGATGTGATCTTCCATTGCTTGAACCTTAGAATTTTATCTTAATGATAATGTGATGGACGGTGGATGATATCCATAAAGTGCCATAAATGGGGTCATTTTTGCTGAAGTATGGAAGGAAGTGTTATACAACCATTCCTCCAAATGTAACCACTTGACCCATTGTGTTTGTTTATCATATACAAAATAATGAAGATATCCTTCCAAACATTTGTTTACTATCTCAGTTTGACCATCGGATTGAGTATGATAAGATGAGCTATGAGCTAGTTGAGTACCTAAACAAGAAAATAATTCCATCCAAAAATTTCCAACAAAAATGGGATCTATGTCGCTTACAATAATCTTTGGGTTTCCATGTAGCTTTTGAATTGTTTCTATAAATGCAGTAGCAACTGTACTTGCTTTAAATGGATGAGATAATGCACAAAAGTGTGCATACTTGGTAAGTCTACCAACTACCACCATGACGATACTATTTCCTTCGGGCTTAGGTAAACCTGTGATAAAATCCATTGAAATCTCCTACCAACATTGACTTGGAAGGGATAAAGGCTGCAAAAGACTCGAGGTCTTAATTGTCTCAACTTTATTTTGCTGGGAAACCAAACATTCTGCCATAAAATTTTGAATATTAGATTTGAGGCGATCCCAAAAAAATTCTTTCTTCACCATGTTGTAAGTTTTTAAAAATCTTGAGTGTCCTCCTAAAGGAGAAGTGTGAAATTCCAAAAGAATCTTTTGTTTTATTTGGGAATTCTTACAAATATATAAGCGATATTTGTACCGTAAGGAATAATTTTTCCAAATAAATGTATCATGTGTACTAGGATCTTGTTGTAACTTTTGAATGAGTGTCCACACTTCTTCGTCCTTCTTCCATTCATCCCTTGCTTTGATTATCCAATCAGGTTGGATAATAGAAATGGTACAAAGCAATGCTTCCACCTCTTCATCCTTTCTTGAGAGTGCATCTGCAACAACATTTAGCTTTCCTTTTTTGTAGATGATTTCAAAGTCATAACCCAACATCTTTGTGACCCATTTTTTCTGCTCTTCTGAACACAGTCTTTGTTCCAAAAATTGTTTAAGACTATCATGATCAATTTTTTCCTTGAAGTGTCTTCCCATTAGGTATGGTTTCCATTTCTTTAGTGCATGTAGTATTGCCAACATTTCCTTCTCATAAATAGCTTTCTGTAAATACTTTCCTTTGATTGGACGACTTTCAAAAGAAATGGGCCTTCCTTCTTGCATCAAAACAACACCAATTCCATTTCCTGAGGCATCACATTCCATAATAAAGGTTTTTGTGAAGTCTGGCATAGCTAAGACTGGTGCTAGGAAAATTACCTCTTTAATATGTTCAAAGGCCTTAGTTGCTTCAGGAGTCCATGAAAATGCATCTTTCTTCAATAAATTTGTTAGAGGTGCTGCTATTCTCCCATAATTATTAACAAACTTACGATAATACCTTGTTAACTTGAGAAATCCTCACAACTGCTTTATGGTTGTGGGGACTTTCCATTCCTTAATGGATTTAATTTTGTTAGGGTCTACCTTAATACCCTTGTGAGAAACAATATGACCCAGATAATCCACCTCTTGTACTCCAAAGAAACATTTAGAGGTTTTTGCATATAATTGTTTCCCCTCCAATATTTTGAGCACCCTGTCAACATGTTGAACATGATCCTTCCAAGACCTGCTGTAGATTAGTATATCATCAAAAAATACTAACACAAATTTTCTAAGTAAGGGTTTGAAAATGGAATTCATCAACCCTTGAAATGTTGAAAGTGCATTGGTAAGGACAAAAGGCATGACCAAAAATTCATAATGACCCTCATGAGTTCGAAATGTTGTTTTCAAAATATCTTCAGTCTTCATTCTAATTTGATGATATCCTGAACGAAGATCCAACTTGGTAAAATTAATTGCTCCATGTAATTCATCCAATAATTCATCAATCACAGGAATGAGAAATTTATCTTTAATAGTGAGATTATTTAGCTCCCTATAATCTGGACACATGCGCCATGATCCATCCTTCTTGTGCACCAATATTACTGGAGCAGAGAAAGAATTTTGACTAGGTTGAATTATACCAAACTCTAATATTTCTACAATCATACGTTCAATTTCTCTCTTTTGGACATAAGGATATCTGTAAGGCTTGATGTTTTGAGGAAAAATTCCTGGAATCAAATGAATATCATTATCATGAATAGGTGGGAGTCCTTTGTGAGTTTCAAACACCTTGGAATGATTGTCCAAGACTTTTTGGAGATCTGGAGAAATAGATGATTTTGATGTTGGAACTTCTAGTGAGCATAATTGTGCAATTACGCCTCGTTGATCTTTCTTCAGAAGCTTTGTCATGACATTAGATCTTATTGTCTTTCACGGCTTCCCTGTGATACCCCATAATTCGACTTCCTTTTCTTTCGAAAAGAATTTCAAGAAAATATCCTCATAATTGAAAGCTACCGTCCCTAAATATTGTAACCATTGTACTCCTAGTACAACATCAGTACCTCCCATAAGAATGGAAAGCATTGGACTATTAAATACATATTCCCCCATAGTTAGCTTGATATTATGGCATTTTCCAGAGAAATTTATAATTCCTACATTTTCACCATCACTTGACATTCTGGTGTCGGGTATAGGAAGCAATTCAATTCCTTGGCTACCTTACAATGAATAAAATTATGGGTACTACCTGAATCAATCAACACTATTACCTTTTTCTTCTTGATATGTCCTATCTTGAGAGTTTGAGGAGTGGTAATTCCTACCAATGCATTACACGATATGATCAAACTCATTTCTTCTTTCTCTACGGCTGGTTCCTGGTGGATGTCCTCTTCTTTTGAAGTTTCTTGTTCATTTTCTCCCTCATCTTCACAATCTATGTAAAATAATTTATTCTCAGCACACTTATGACCTTTAGTGTATTTTATATCACAACTGAAGCAAAGCCCTTTTACTCTTTTTTCTTCCAATATTTGTGTTGTCAACCTTGTATGTAGTGGAAGTCTAGGAGTATTAACACTTCCATATTTATAGATGTGAGTGGTAGGCTTCCTTGTCGCCATAATTTTACATTCAATTTTTCTTGCGAACCTGAATGCCTTCTCCAATGAATCATGTTCCCAAAGGTGAACCTCATGTTGTATGTTATCCTTTAAAGTCCCTATGGAGACATCAATCTTGTGTTCCTCAGGAATATCAGTTACCATTATATTAAAATTTTTGAATTCCTCAATGTGCTCCACTGCTGAACCCTTTTGTTTGAGATTTATCAATTGGCTAACAGTGTTTCTCTTTATATCCTCATAATGTGCTATCATTTCCTCTATAAAAATTGACCAAGTGACAATTTTTTTATGGGAGCAAAGCCATTGATACCATACAAATGTATTTTGTTCTAAATATAAAGTTGCAATGCGTACCTTTTGTGTGTTTTGCACATTATTGAGATCAAAATATTGCTCCATATGTAGTATCCATGTTACGAGATCCTTGCCATCAAACTTCCTCATATCAATCTTTGGAATATGGTGGGTCTTCCATCCAACATTTGAGTTTATAAAATCACAATTAACATTTATTTTTTTCTCATCATCAGTTTCCTCTACTATATTTTCACCATTAGGAATCATTTCTTGTATCAACTTTGTCAAACCTTCCTTCAAACCTTCCATTTTTTCTTCCACATCTTCCCTGCCATTCTTCAAACCATTCAAACCATCCATATTATCTTCCACACATTTCTTCAAACCATCCATATTATCTTCCATGCCCTTATTCAAACCATCCGTCTTATCTTCCATGCCATTCTTCAACACTTTCATTTCATTTTTTTTTGCTCTTTGCGAGAGCGAAATTTGGTGCACTTTCTCTAGTAATTTTGATATATCATGTTGCACTTCTTCATCTTCATGAGTCATAGTAGAGTATTCTGAGAGCTTAATTAGTGTTGAATTATTTTTCGAGGGCATTTTATAATACAATACTGACATCTATGCTTCAATATGCCCTTGGAATCACTTCAAACTTATTTTTCAAACAAGACTAATGCAATTTTAAAAACAAATACACACCTTTTTCTTGCTTTTGAGGACCTGGATATTGAAACCGAATTATCTCTATGATTTTGGACCTTCAATATCTGAAATTCGGTCCTATAGTATCCCTATGAATCTTCTTTCGAATTCCATAGGTCTAACCTAATTTGGATTCTTCAAGACAAAGTTATGCCCAATCTCCCACAATGACCTAATTACGGTCTGGTTCAGTAGAGCGAACTTGTATGACATGCCACATGATAATATTTCCTCCTTTGGCTTTGAATTTGATATATAAGAAACTACATTCTGTGTAATTTCAGCCACTTTTTACAGAATTCCAATCTGAAGCTTAGAGAGAGAGTTATGATGATTTTCCCATGGTAACCTCTTTGAGATGAAATTCAGGAGTCTGAAAAAAACCTAACTTCCACATATCATATCTCTGCAAATATTGTGAACCAAGATCAAAAAATTTTACACAACGTTCCTTAGGATTTCGGCTTCGCGTGGTAAAAATTTCAGCTTCTGAACCTTCGTAGAAAAAATTTATAGCAAAAATTCCACGATGACCTGTTTGGAGCAGAAAAACACTAGAATCCAAAGCTCTGATACCAAATGTTATGAAACCAACTCCAAAAAAAGAAGAAAGAGATATCAATGCCTTAGAAATAAGCCACTTCAAGGGGGAAACCTACTTTACAATACATGAATGAAAAATCATTGGATGATACAAATGACAAAACCTCCTTCTATATATAGGAGTCCATGGGGTCACAACATAATCCTAGCCGGCCTAACAATAATAATGTAAGGGCACAATAATAACAATATGGGGGTTACAGGGGTACAACAATAAATATAAGGGGGATACACTAACAACAATAAGGGACTACACTAGTAATATAGGGACCTAACACAGAATTTCAAAAAGCTAGGAAAGTTGAATCTGAGACAACAAAACTTGCAGGTCAATGTGATGAAATTCATGAAGATTTCAAGCATTACTATCTATTTTCAAACACCTTTAGTAGAAAGGTGGATGTTTTAGGATGTATATAAGCCCCCAAAGTGTTTAAATTGAGATCATGAGATGATTTAAATGGTCAAGTATTAGTGAAATCATTCCTAGAGAAATTTCAAACCTCCTTGCCTGATGCTCTTCTAATTCCATTTGACATCAATGAGTCTGATCCATTGGTGAAATATATCAAAATTATAAATGAGACATATATAGATGCTAAGAATATCAATTTTTTGATAGTTTATGGTCAACACACCATTAAAGAAATGAAATAAATTTTAACAAATCCTAGATATAATTTATCTATGGAGGCGAAACAAAAATATAAAAAACGTAATGCTCGATTCTTGCATCCATCAGTTGAACCTAGTGAGGTGATTCACATTTTTTGTAAACTAAATTCTACCAATAAAGTATTCTAAAAAACTCCATTTATTGATTTTGTATGCTCTACAAGACATTTCTTAATTTCCAATGACAAACTAAAGAAAAGGAGGATTATATGTTCTAAGACAACTAAAGAGTTCGATAATATGTGTCATATTTTCTCATATTTATAATGAATTCTCATCATTTTATACCTTATTTAATTTCATCTCTACATTGAATTTTTATTAGTTTATATGCATTATTTTATCAGGTCGATGATGAAATGTGGTGCTCCTTCTTCGACTGTCCAATTACAATTTTTTCTGTTAAAAAAATTCTCTTATATCTTTATCAAGATATTTGGGATGAGTGTGACACTATATTTAATTGTTACCAACTAGGTACATTAAAAAATTCTCCAAGCCAAACTGATTTTGAGAACTACAAGAAGAATTATAGTCTACACATTTTTACAACGACTACTTTTCATCCCCTTCAGGGATTAACCATAGAAGAAATTGCTTCAGTAGTAGATAAGTTATTGGATGGAACCATTTGGTTTTCTATTCTACCTAATCATCCAAAAAATTCCATAAAATTAAAATATTATTGTTCTAAATTGAAAACTAATAGAACAATATTGGATGCAATGGTTACATATTGTCAAAGTCATGATGAGAAATTGAAGATAAGACTCTTACCACATTCAATATTATTGAGCATTATGAAATTAACGATATCATATTTTCCAATTTTTTAAACACTGTGGTGGAGTCTACTTATGTAAAAGGAACACAGAATACAAAGATAGATTCCCTTTCTAAACAAGCATGTGGAGTCCTTGAAAATGATAAATGGATCAACAAGCATTCAAGAGGTTGACAAAAATTTTGAATTTGGTTGTCATTTTGGGGGGCTTGATCTTTTGTCAACACTTCTGCACTCTTTTCCATGTCAGTTGTAGCCAGTTTTACATAGTGACTTTGTTGTTATGGATGCATTGGCTTTGAAAAAAGAACTATTCCACAAGGGCTATTATATTGATTTTTTTCGATTTATTATTGAAACAAATGAGTTGAATGACTTTACTACAGTTCTGTTAGTATAATTTTGGTTTTTTAATGATGCACGTCAAACTTTGGGAATTTCCATAAAGAACTCCAAGTTCAAATATAAAATTACTAGTGGAATTTATGAATATAAGTCCCAAAATAGTTATAGTTATGATATAGTTTTGACTATACATTTCTATACTTGAGAATTAAAATTGTTTGAGGCTTCAAAATACTCTCACACATTTGAAGACACACTTTATGAAAAGGAGAGAGATTATGATTTCTGGATGGATTTATTAGGAAAACATCAACAATGTAGTAATGCAAAAGTGGTTATTTCTCTTTATGCAGGGGAAAATTTAATCAAGGCTTGTTGTACATATAGAAGAAGAATTTCACGTGTTGTGAAAACATAGTCACATAGGACAATAATGTTGAATAGTTACAAATATTTTCAACTATCAAGCCCAAAATCCATTAGCTTTTTGGAGAATTCAGGTACTACAGTTTGTTTGTTGTTTCTCTTATAATGCTTTGGATACTATTTTGTTCAAATTTGTTAATTGTCAAAATTTTTAATACAATGAATAATGATGGAGATTCTAAAACAGGGAATGATGAAAGTGGGAAGCAAGCAAATAATCAATATAGTGTGCATGAAGTTGAAACAATTTTAGAGATGGAAATAGGAGGATAATATGTTATCATACCAGGTACATAATTTGTTTGGTTATTGCTTTTGTTACTTTTTTAATTTATTTAATTTTCATATTTATGACATTTTCAGATGTCTACTATAGGGAATTATGAAAAGAAAGGAATTAATCAAGACAATGACCATGAAATGATGGAGATAGAAATGGGTATTAGTCATTGTATCTCTTTCTCTCTCTCTTTATATATATATATATATAATATATATATATATATATATATATATATATATATATATATATATATATATATATATATATATAAAGAGAATGCATATAATGACCAAGGGAATGTCCTACAAAACTACAACCAAGACCAACATACTATATGGATGATTAAAGATGATTCCTTGTTTATATAGCTGTTTAATGATTTTATTCATTGTCACAATTTATAACATTTTTATGTTTATTATAGTGACAATCAAGGAGAACAAAGACATTGATCAAATGAATGTGAAACAAAGCTATAATCAAGCAAATGATATCATATTAGGTAGTTAACATGAATTTTGTTGTTTATTATTTTGTTTGTTTTTTTATTCAATTAATTATTGTCACAATTTATAACATATTCATTTTACATTACAGAGACAGATAATGAGAACAAAGACAATAATTCGAAGATTGAGAAACAAAGTTATAATCAAGAACAAGATATAATATCATGTATTTATAATTTGCCCACTTGTTTTCCTTATTATTTAATGATTTTTATTCATTTTCACAACTCAAACTATTTTATATGTTTAATGTAGAGATAAATAAAGAGAACACAAATGATGATGAGGTGCAAAGTTATAATTATGAAGATAATGCCATATTAGGTACTTAGTACTTGCATTTTTTTCTTCTTCTTATTATTCTTCAAATTTTAATGCTTCTAATACCATAACATTGTATATGTTTAACATATGAACAAATAAAAATAAGAAAACTAACAATCAAAATAATGTTAAAAGTGTGTGTTTGTGTATTTTGTAGGTTACATTGCTCTTTCTTTTCTTTAATTGCCAATTTTGTATTGAATATATATTACATTACATAATTTGATCATATTTAATTGAAGGTTTAATATTTTTAACTCTAGGTTCTATGAAAATGATAAAAGAGACGATTGTTTCATTTATAAATAGTCGAAAAAACACACATGGTAAGTGTATTGTTTCAATATTTTTTTAGTAATTTTTGTAACAAGAATAAAATGGTTTGACTAGACTATTTTTTATTTTATTGCAACCCAAATAACTAAAAAGAAATTAGTTATTTTTGAATTAAAGGACATTTTTTTTATCATAGCATTGATGATGAAGAAAAAAAAAGGACATATTGAGAAAATAAGAACTGATGCAGATTACACAATGGAGAAAAAGTTATTTTGGATTCATCCACATGAAAAAGCATTTTTTGAAATGTGTTTCAAAAATGAATATTTTGAAATTGAAATTTGGACAACAACTTCGAAACAAAACACAACAAGAGTTCTAAAAAAGTTGGTTTCAGAAAAATTATAAGATAAACTTGTGTTTATGTGGACTGCTTCAGAGTGTAAACCAAAAAAAGGACATAAGGCCATTGACAATCCAACAAAAGGTATACACACTAAATCATTGAAAAAAGTGTGGGAAATGCATATCGAATATGATGCAACCAATACTATTATAGTGGATTGTTCACTTGAGAGAATGAAAGTAAATCCAAAATAAAATGTGATTCTTGCCCCTCAATTCATTGGAACAACTCAAGAGGATAATTGGTTGATCGATGAGCTATGGATAATGTTGAATAAACGCAGCAAGGCAACATATGTGCGAACTATTTTGAAGGATGTTCAATCACATCTAATAGTACCTTAAGATGATTGATGTCTATTTCATGTCATAATATGTATGACATCATGAATTATTACTATATTTTGTAGCCCTTTTAAATTTAAGTTGACTTCTATTTCACAATAATAATAAAATAAATATTGATTTTGTTTGTCATAAGTAGAATAAAATAATTTTATTTTCTTTATTTTTGTAAGATATTATTGTATTGATAACAATTATTGATTTGAATGGTTGTTTAATGTTTTCGTATCAAAATTTCCCATGCTATATAAATTTTACACTATATTAGATTGTATGTAAAAATTAATAGATAATTGGTCTATTTGTTTGAATTGGATCATTACAATTAATTTTTTCAATTGTGGTTTAAGTTATCATTATACCTCTTAGAAATTAGTAATGCAAATGATGGTTCACTACATTCTTATAACCTTTTTCTTTATTTCATATAAGTTGAAAAAGTATATTAAGATGTATGTATCACCAACAATAGACATATAATCTTTACTAAAATAAGCACCAAAAGAAACTAAAGTAGAGACCCTAGAAATTAGCGTATAATTAAGTAGGTTTGAAATTTAAAATTTGTATTATACTACATGTGGAAAATAATATATAATTAGTTTGTTTAATTGCAACCATTGTAATTAAATCTTTCAATTGAAATTAAACAAATCATTATAAGTCTTAAAATCAATGATTTAAATGGTGGGTCAATGTGATCCTATAAGACTTGCTTATTCCATACAAATTAAATAAAGGTATTAGGTTGTATGTATAAAGTAAACATATCATTAGCTTGTTCATTTTACTGGGGCCATTGTAATTATAATTTGTGATTACCATTAATTTAGAATAAATAATAACATCATTTTTGAAATGTTAGGTTTTTATACCTTTAAGCAATAAAGTGTTGAAGTGGAGATATGTTGATATCATACATGTGGTTGCAGTTCAGTTGCAAACACAAATGGGAATTACTAGAAGTCAAAATATGTTGTTGATATTTGAAATGGAATGAGTTTTCTTCCAATCATACACCAAAGATGAAAAAAATTGTTATATTCAAAGAGAACGAGATTGGCAGTTCGGTGATAGGTCCTATTTTTTAAGGCCTTTTCACTCAAAACTGTTAAAATATTGCTTAAAAAATTATGATGTTGCAATATGGACATTAAATATCACTGATAAGTACATCCGACAAGTACATCCGAAAAGTACTTGAAATATCAAATATTTATATAGAGGACTTTAAATTCGCATCGTAACAGGCCTTGTTGTCATTTGCAATCAAAATTAGAAGCGGGGAGGAAAATACAATTTTATGAGAAAATGTTGACTGATGTGTGGTCCCATTATGGAGATAATTATGAAGAATCAAATGTATTGCTAATAGATACAACAAAGCATACTTCTCAATCCATCAGATATCAATCAAACCACATCTTGATAAAAGACTATATAGGAAAATAGCAAAATACTTAACTTATGCAGGTTTTATTCCCCTTTCTTAAGACACTTCATTGTACGAAAGAGAAACATGAGTACATTCGAATGTTCAATAGAACATGTACTTCATTGTAGTGGATGGAGATAATTTTCTTTATAAATTTGTTCACAAGTACATTCCAATTTTTGAATGCAATTTGAACATAGTTTTTTTTTTTTTGAATCAATTTGTATGATTTTATATTTTTTGGAATATTGTATGACAATTTTCATTTTTTTTTTCAATTACCGAGGAAAAAAAATCAGAACTTTCTGTTAATAATAAAAAAATTACAATAGGAATTGCCAATTATATTATTATAAATTTCTATTATTATTTATAATTATTTTTGTAATGATTTTGTTGTATCGATTTTTTTTTCTAATATGTGTGTGTATGTGTGTTCTTAAATGAATTATTTTCCATTGAAATCATATTACACGAACCATCAAGGAATTCTTGTGTTTTTATTGACTTCTATTTACTTATATGCATAATACCCATATATAAATGTGAAATATAAGTTTTGAAATAGAGCTCATTGCAAACAAAAGTGCAATTCTGATTGAAGAAATTATAATAATTTACTTGATAAATGCTACATGCACTATTGGCTATTTAGGCTAATGGGAAATGTGTCATAGGTAAATGATTTGAACTTTTTGAAGCATAAGATAAGTGATTTTTCAATCCATATTTTACATAAATCTATATACTTCAATCAATTAATGGTTGTAATTAAAATCATATCATATTTAAAATCAACGACACTCAAAGTTAGTTATTGACCTTTTACCTATAAAATGCATTAATATGAGTGCATAAATGTGATATTTAATTTTTGAGATAAAAATCTATTATAAATAGTTATTCATTTCTAAAAAAAAACATATAATTAATGATGATGATTGCTAAGTGGACTATCAAGGTTTGATTGGACGCTATCATAGATAAATTATGTCTTTGAATTTTTTTATCTTTAAGGAATATGATTACATTATTTGAAGTTTTTTGTTGTTGTTTTTGTTGTTGTTGTAAATTTGTATTTTAAATAAAATGAAATCATATCATATGAGACATAATTATATTATTGATTTTTACTGAGTTATATCCATTAATACGAGTGTATAAATGTGATATATAATAACCATATACTATAAGACATTTTTTCCAAAAATAAATCTAATACTTTCTTGATAATAAGTATTAAGTGGACTATTTAAGCTAATGGGTGATGGGTCATAGGTGAATACTTCAAACTCCTTAAATTGTAAGGCATTCGATTTTTAATCCATAATTTTCTTTTTTAAATCAACTATTTGTGTATGTAATCATATTATACCATATAAGTTAATAATGAATCCATTTATTGACCTTTATTTGTCTACCACATAGTTTAATATGAGTATTAATTTCATATTGTATTTTTTTGAAATAAAATTCCATGTAAAACAAAATGCTCTTCTTAATAGAGAATGTATTAAATTCTATTTAGTTATATGCATTGATACAAGGTTATAAATGTATTATATATTTGAAATAAAACCCTTAATGTAATTAAAGATACATTTTTTAGAAAATATAATAATTAAAAATCAATCAATGATGAGTTCTAAGTGGTTTATTCTATTTTCAATCTATAAATTTTTCTAACTATGCATTTTTAAATCAATTACTTTTATATACAATCATGCCATATAAGTAGATAAGTCAAGAAACAATTGATTGATTTTTATTTACCTATCATGTGGTTTAATATGAATGTATAAATGTGACATTGTTATTTCTAAAAGAAGACTCTATGTAAAAAAAATGTTTTCTATTAAAACATGGATTAATTAATTCATAATGAGCATTACATAGACTATTCATGCACATTCAAGGGTTGCATCATAAATGAACATCTTTAAACTTTTTTCCACCATATGACATGATTTTCCCATCAAGATTAACATTTTTCTAAAGTTCAATTATTAAATAAACTATTTATAATTAAAATAATCTCATAGAAGCAAATAACACCTGAAACAATTTATTGTATTTCATTTAGTTACATGTATTGATACAAGTTTATAAATGTAATATATTTTTGAAATAAATCTCTTAATGTAAGAAAAGATACATGCTTTACAAAACTAATTAGAATTTATTGATAATGGGTTTTAAGTGGTTTATTTGATCACATGGAAAATTATGTGTAATAGATAAATGCCCTTTAATACATATTTAATATTCAAAATTAATATCTTAATGATAATTTATTAGTAGTTACATTAAGTATTTAATAATTAAAGAGCATGAGGACTTATATAAATTTCAACCAAAATCAATAAGTTGTGTTTCACATTTATTTATTCCCCATTAACAATTCTTATCATTTTATCCTCTTGGTGAAAGTGGTGGTCAATCATGGTTTTTCGTACAATAGGTTGGCACTACTACATTAGGACCATTACTATTTTTTGACAATGCTGACAAGGAGAGATAAATATCTGGACTGCCATCAAGTGTACTATTTTTTGAAAACCCTTGCTTCCACTACGTATTTGTCTATGTATATCGGTTCTCAACAACCACTAATTCTTGTTTACTTCAATTTGTGATAGTGTCCATCATAATGGAATGAATTGAATACCCATTTAAGAACTCTTATTCAATGGGCTTGGCTTTGAGTGGAGACAGATTAATGATACCCAACCTTCTTGAAATACCTAGATCAATAGTGCCTAACTTTTATAGTGGATGTTGTAAAGAAGAATTATCACCTCCTCATTAGTGTTACTTAAAGGCATGAAGGGGTAGAAAATTTAGCACAATTTTTTTTTACTAAGTTTCTGGTAGACTAGTTTCAAAGCAATGCAAGGGAGGCACCTCCTTTCCACTTACACTAAGATACTCACTTCACCATTATTCAATCAACAAATCTCTCGCAGGTTGAGGGAAAGGGGGTTAGAGTCATATAACACACAAATCAAACATCGATGACTCTAGTATGTTAGTATCCATAACTATAATATCTTTCTTGGATGTTAGACACACTAATATGATTTACCTTAAATAAATTGTTTCTAAGAGTTTTCTTTCACACTCATATTGTGCATTGATACTATTGTACCTAACAACCCCATGTTTGACATATTCATGGTCTCTAATTGGTTTGACATTCCTAAAATTATTTTTATCTTAAATTGAGTTAATATGGTGATTTAAAAAAATAATGGATGTTATTGAATGCCTTGTAATAGATTTTTTCCAAATTTAGTGAAATATGTGTTATATGGCTAGGGATTGTAAAGCTTATGATATGTATAATTATCAAGGGCATTATAAAAAACTAGAAGTAAGGTTGCAAGAACTCAACACAGATACTCCAATAATTTAGTCAACGAAAATTATATGTTAGTGGCTCCATCATTTAGGCCCTATGTTGAATGCTACAAATGCCATAACTATGGGCATATAGCTTGCAGTTGCACGTACAAAATGGAATATTTTATGGAAAAACCTAATATTAGGTACAAGAAGGCCTGGAGAAGAAAACAAAAGGAAGAAGATTAAGTGAATGAGAAATTCTACGCGGTCATGCTTTCAGGTTTTGCATGGTCAAAAGATCATGATGAATCTATTGTTGAGATTTTTGGAGTGTTGGGGTAGAATCAGATGTGCTCTAGCTCCCAAAATTTGTGGAGGGACTAGAGTACATGAGATCTCCAAGACCTAGAAAGGGATTTAAGAAATTCCATCCTGTTTAAGAGATATTTAATTAATTAATATATTTAATTAATAATCCTAAGTCTAACTTAGGAAAATTAAAAGATTAAAGTTAATTAAATTAAACATGTGATGAAATGACTTAAGTCACACGGATAAAGATTTATTTTAATCTTAGCCATCGATTCAAGATTGGATCATGGATATTGGTTTCTCAATGATAAAAGTATAAAGGAAATGCTTGGGGTCAATTGGAGGATACACACGGTGGCAGAGCACTGAGACTAAGCTAGAATTCTAGGGCGTCATTTGATAATCATTTCCAAAAGTGTTTCACCTGCAACGAGGGGTAGTATTAACAGAAGAGATGATCTGATCCCAGGCCAAGGGTGCAACAAGAGGTAGAGAAGTAGTAGACTGAGCAGCGTAGAGAGGGAAACAACTACACAACGCATCCACAGCCCAACAGAGGTAGCGCAAAGGCTTCAGGGGCTATGTGGAGGCTACACAGACCTAGAAAGGATGGTGCAGAGGCAACGAAAGGCCAATAGGGTTGACATAGGCCCAACCAGGGCAACGCAGGGTCAGCGTAGCCCAGTCTGGGGTGACGTAAGCCCTTCCTGAGCAGCGCAGGGGCTGATGCAGGCTAACAGAGATGACATACTAGGCTTCAGAGCAATGCTAGGGTTTCTGAAGAGTGAAAAAGGATGAGTTCTGTAAATCCCATTTGATGGTGTGAATCAGTCAGATTTTTTGTCTCCAGAACAGAGGTAAAGATACAATTTTATTTCTCCGTCGAGTTAGCCAGTAAGGTGCCCAGATTTTTTGTACTTAGACTTTACTTAATAATAAAACCCTCCAGCAGCTAGGAGACCAGTTTTCTCTCGCATTGGGTTTTTCTGGGGACAGTTGTCCAGAAAATACTTGTGTGTCACTTTGTCTGTGTGCATGTATTCAATTTAGATCTGTATGTGTAGGTTGGTAATGTATTTACTTCGACGTGAATGCTGAATAATTTATATTAATAACTTGTCTAAGTAGGAGAAGTAAATCAAGATTTAACAATAGGGTTTCTGCATAAGTATATTCAGAATTTTTCACATGGTATCTGAGCGATTGCCAATCTAACCTAGATCTCCACCAAGAAGACTAAAGAATTTGTGCTGCAGAAAGAAGTAGAGAAAGTGGCAGTAGAAGTAGAAAATATGGACCACTAGAAAAGGAAGCACATCAGCAGAAGGAATCAGAGCCAAGTAAAGGCCAAGGTGACACAGTATCCACGTAGATCCACGCAGGCCCACCCACTTACTACGCAGAGGCAGTGCAAAAAATACGTTGAGACTGCTTGTTCATGCAGAGGCCAACTAAGGTGACGCAATATAGAAGCTGAGTGTTGTTCAAAGTGCTGGCAACTGAGTTGTAGAGCTTCAACAGTTGCTGGTGGGGTTAAATTTCAGTCAGTGTAGAATTTAGCGTAAGCTAAGTTGACAAAGAGCAGGAGGAGAACAAATTCTCACAATATTTCCAGCCAAAGAAATCTACAGATCGATCAGAGGATCTAAGAGAGCTAATTTTTTTTTGATTTGGTATAATTCCAAGAGGGAAGTTAGTTGTCATAGGGAGCATAGGGTGACTTTCTCACCAAGGACCCTAGATCCAAGTCTCTAGCATAGTAAGGAGGATTTGTTTCGACACATTTTCTGAGCAGATGGAATCCCATGGACTACGTGATCATGATAGGTTGGATGACTTGTCCAATGTTGCAATATGGAAGGTCAGAATCCTGGTAGTGATGGAGGCATATGACTTAAGGGAGGATATAGAGAAAGTCCTGGCCACACCGACCGATGCGAAAGTCCTGGAGAAGCACAAAGAAGCAACGACACATGCCAAGGGCTTCATTCTGGATGTGGTCAAAGATCATGTGGTTCCACACATATCTGAGAAGGAAACAACTCATGATATGTGGGTAGCTATAACTACACTATATGAAGGAATATTTTTCCAGAGGAAGATTCTTATGGAGAACCAGCTAAGGTTATTCATGATGGCCAAGGGGGAGGAGATTGATCCTTTTCTGTCCAGACTACAAGCGATTTGTGATCAACTGACTGGAATGGGGGTGAAGGTGGAGGAAAATGTTATGGTGAGGATGAATCTAAATGTTGTCACAGAGGATTGGGAAAATTTTGTTCAAATTCTCTTGGGAATAGTGGACCTTCCCAACTGGGACAATATGTGGGATATCCTACGATAAGAAGAAATCCGTTGGATCACCAAGAGATAGTACAACATCGGTTCGAGAAAAGTGAATAAGGAAGAATAGGAAGATGCATCCTTGGCATCAAAGAGGCATCAAGGCAGAAAGAAGCGTGATCTATAAAATATCAAGTGTTTCCAGTGCGACGAACTAGGAAATTTCGTCAAAAATTGTCCTCAGAAGAAAAATAATAAGGAAGATTCTAACTCCAAGGCTGTTGTGGTGGAAGATAGCTGTAAAGATGATGTAGCCATGAGAGCTCATGAACCACGAAAGTGGGACGACATGGATCTGTAGAGAAGCTACAAACTGGAGGCATGATCGTTGAGTAAGCCCAAATTTTGGATCACATACGAGCTATAGGAGCCTTAAGAAGATAACGGGGCAAGTGGAGTAGTGGGTGCAAAGAATCACAGATGGAGTAGAGGTAGAGCTGGATGCTGAGAGGGAGCAACGCAATGCAGATGTAGCAGCAGAAGCGCAGAGGGGCTGATGTGACTTCAGCAACGCAGAGTAGGCTTTCTTACGCAGTGCAGAGCTGCACTAATGTAGAGACTTTAGGAGCACTGAGACTAAGCTAGAATTCTAGGGTGTGGTTTGCTAATAGTTTCTAGAAGTGTTTCAGCTACAACGAGGGGTAGTATTGGTGGAAGGGATGATATGATACCATGCCAAGAGTGCAACAAGAGGCAGAGAAGAAACAAACTAAGCAACGCAGAGAGGGCGACATCTATGCAGTAGCTACATGGCGCAACCACAACCCAGCAAAGGCAGTGCAAAGGTTTCAGGGGCTACGTAGGCCCATAAAGGGAAACAAAGAGGTATAAAGAGGACAATAGGGCTAACGCAAGCCCAACCAGGGCAGCGTAACCCAGTCTGGGGTGACGCAGACCCTTCCTGAGCAGCGCAGGGGCTGACGCATGCTAGTAGAGTTGACACAATGGGCTTCAAAGTAGCACTAGGGTTTCTGAAGACTAAAAAAGGCCGAGTTATATAAATCCCATTTCAGGGTGTGAATAAGTCAGATTTTTTGTATCCAGAATAGAGGTATAGCTGTAGTTTTATTTCTTTGTCGGGTTAACTAGTAAGATGCCCAGATTTGTTGTACTTAGACTCTACTTGATAATAAAACCCTCTACTTGTACATAAAATCCTTATGTGTCACTTTGTCATTATGCATGTATTCAGTTTAGATCTGTATGTGTAGGTTTTTAATGTATTTACTTCGATGTTAATGTTGAATAATTCATATTGATAACTTTTATAAGTAGGAGAAGTAAATCAAGATTTAACAGTAGGATTTATGCACAAGTATATTCATAAATTTTCACATCTATAATGGAAGACTCCATGGTTCAAGATGATCTGGTCAAAGAGAGAGTTCATACACTATTTTGAACAAATCTAGACTGATGACTCCATATCCCAGGATGAAGAAGGGGAGTCCATATTGTAGTGGTTGCACATTCATATTTTTTGCAAGTTGACAAATGGTAGTCATGAAGAAGTTTTTATAACAAAATTATTAATCAATTAATCAACATTTTGTTCATTAGAACAACAAGTCTCAACTATGGAAAGTCGTACAAGGTATAACAATTCAAGGGGAGATAAGAAGTTTAATTATAGGAAGCATCAAGGAAATCAGTCAGAGGGAGAGAAATCAGAGAAAGAAGTTTAGAGGTATGTAATCAATGGGAGTGGTAATCATAAGGGGAGCAAAGGCATGCTATAGGAAAAGAGAAGCATGTATCTTGATAGAGGGAGTCACCCTTTTACATTGGTTTTAAAGGGAGAGAGAATATAGGTCAGGGGGAGTAGTGATCACAGGGGTATTATATGTGTTTCCATCAATGACAAAGAGGGAGATTGTTGAATGGTGTTGTCATTGATTTCAACATTGGCTCTTGAACACTCTCAATATACATCATGATTACATTAGTGGAAACCTTCATTGGATAATAAGCCCTAAAAGGATGTTAGGAAAAAAACATTTGTTGAGGTTTTTGAGGATGGGTAGCAATGAATTTGATCTCAATCTCTTCATCATTGGATGTTCCTCATCGTGCTGATTTGATGGTAAATGTCACGTCTTGTAACTCATCACGGTTGATGAGATATTGAAAATTAAAGTTCAGGACCCCATTTTGTGGTATAAAACCCCAACACCAATATCATGTGGCAATTTATTTGTGGCTTGAAAAATCATGAGGCCAAGGGATATTTATTAAATATCTAAATTAAAATTTTATGGGGTTTAAAAATTAAAAGGGTATCCCTATAAAATGTATGACGACCTAATTTGAAGTAGGGGTTCTTGGCTCCAATAACTTGAATTTTCAAAATTTAACCTTCCCTCCATTCAATTTGGCTCCAACCATAGATAAGGTTGTTCTCTCCCTCCTATTGATATTTTGGCCTTTATAAATATATGGTTAATTTTCCTCCAAACAAACAAAAAAATTCATTGAGCTTTGAAATGAACAACGACACTATAGAGGTCAAATTCTGAGCACCTAATTCGAACTTTTCGGAGGCTATGTCTAAGGAAAATTCCGTAAGTCTAAAACTCGCATTGCTTAAGGCTAGAACTCACTCTCTAAAGCAAAATTAGCAGGTTTGAAAGTTCATGAGGCCTGGATTTTTTATATATTTAAGGCAAAAAATTTTTGTTCTTAGGCCAAGTACTAAGGAAAATTCAAGCCTCTTTTGTGGAAATTTCAGGCCTAAAAATCAACCTCCCTATGAGGAAAAAATCACATAAGTTTGTGACACAATTTGAGAAAAATTTTTATGTTGTTTTTTTAATGAGAGTTGGGCTTCGCTATTGGTGTTTTTAGCTTGGTAAAAGGGCTTCATCTTGTTCTTCTTTTGTGTCACTGTGCATGTTTGTATAGCTTGCACTTGTCTCAATAAAACTCACATTACAACCTTGTTTTAGCCATGTACAAATTGCATTCCAACTTTTTTTTACTCTTAATTGCAGCACCCATACGAACCTTGCTCCACTTTCTTTTGGCCTCTGTTTTCATATCTATCTTGATCTTGCTCCAACACTATTTAGTAGCCTCTATCCAACATTTTTTTAATCCATGTTGGTCTCCTTCAACTCATTTTCCCTTCCTTATCCTTTCCCTAGTTCGACCCATATTCCAACCCTTTGTTCATGTATTTTTCATCCTTTAACAACCCCTAGTTTATAAATAAAATGAACATTCCAAGCTAAATGGTGGGAAAAACATCCTAGTGGGTGTCACTTTCTGTTTATTGATGGCTAAGGGAATTGGAAAAGGCAATAACAAAGGAAAAGAGGTAGTAATTGGAATTTTATTTATGAAATAAAGGAAAATAGGAGAAAAGGAAGGTGAAGAGACATATATTTGCATGAGAGGAAATTTAAGGAAAATGAAGAAAATAGAGGCCTCAATGATAAAAAAGGATTTTGAGGATCAATTCATAGTGTTTTTTCAGTTTATATTTGGATCCCTCTTCTATTCTCTCACTCTCTCATACTATTGTACACTTAGAGTATCTTGTAGCACTTGGAACACATTGGATTTGGAGAAAGAAGGAAAAGTAAAGTAGGAAAGTGAAAAGGAACATGTGGATCAACAACTATAATTGGATTTCTTTGCAAGTAAAAAATTGCATGTGTGATTTCCCTACTAATTTATGGTTGCATGACATATGCATGTTATTTTTTGGTTATGTGTTGTCATTGGCATAGAGATTTTCCTGGATTGACAATGGTTTTATCTTTTCCTTTCCATTTCTTGGATAGCCATTATGTTGTGGGTTTTTCCACTTGACTATTTTTTGATTGGCGGTCATAATTAATTATGGCTAAGGGTTGGAACAAATTCTATGGAAGCCTTGGAACAACTTGGGTTGAGTTACTAGTCCTGGAGCTTAGGTTGGGAAAAAAAGTCTAGAGCCCTTGGTGGGTTGAGTTACTAGTCCCTAGAGCTGGGTAGGGAAAATGATCTGGAGCCCTGGAAGGTTGTGGGTTGAGTTACTAGTTCCTAGAGCCCTAGAAAACTTAGGTAGAGACCGATATGGTTGGTGTTAGTGATGTATGACCATGGATGTGGAATCACTGTGGTTGAGGTGGTTTGGCCTCTAGAAGCCCTGATTGGTTTTATTTTGGGTATTTCCATGAGATCCCACATTCATTCTTGGAATATGGTGCAGGGGTACATGGAATTCCCTGACTTGGTTGGTACATTCATATGTTAATATGAGGCATTTTCTGATTTTGATATATGAGCATTGGTAGTGATTATGTTGGTGATGTTATGGTTGAGTTTCCATCATCTCTATGCTGGTTATTTTCTGATTATATGCTAGTATATGATGTATATTGTCTATGGATATTGACATGTTTTGATGAATATATGAATGGTTGATGAATACATGGAATAAAAATTGTTGTTGCAACTATATGGAGAGGGCATAAATCCTTCTTGGTGATTCTCAAATGAATATCAGATTATTATGATTATATATAAATTCATGACATGTAGCTTACATGTTTTCCATGTGTTTGATGGAATGTATGTTATGTTCTAGGCTGTCTAGGTCAAGTTTTGCCTTCAAGTTTGTATGTTTAGCATTGTCCTTATGTCATTTATGATTCTGGGAAGTCTCAAGAAATTCTGGGCAGTGGTATGGAGGTTGAGCTGGAATTGTGTCTCAGATATCGAGACCACACCCTTTGAACTAAATATTTTAGATCACAACCACTAACAACTATGCTTGTGAGTACAGTTTGAGGCCCAAAACCACATGCATGCTTTTTTTTGGGTGCGATTGGGGGCTAGGTTAGTGAAAAATCAATTCCAGCTCAGAATTTTGTCATCATAGGTTGTAAGCTAAATTTTGGGCGGCCTAGTGTCTTGAGGGATGTTTGTGAGTTGTGAGTGTGTCAGTTTGTAGGCCCCAATTCCATAACTAGAACTTTGAGGTTGGCTCCAGTCATAGTAACTCCTTTTCTCATGTTTACCTTGGCAGGTTGGTGAAATTAGGTAAATGTGGGAGGGGCATTACAAGGTGGTATCAAAGCTTCCAGGTTCAAACATTTGGTCTAAATGGGCTAAATGTGTATGGTTATGCATGAATAGTAGGTCAAACGTGCATCATGGTGGTCATTATGCATTTTGTGTCATCATGACGATGCTAGTATTTTATGATGTTGATATGTTGGAGTAGGAGATGAAAATTATTAGAGCGAGGTTGTAGCACTAGACCTCGAGGTAACAAAAGATCATCGTATAGGTTTGTATGTTGGGCATGCAGGTATGTTGGTTAACGGTTGTTGAATGCATCACAGTTATAAGCATGGACATCATTTATTATTGTTATGGTTACGTGCATGATATATGCTAGTTGATCAATGTATTCATATGCACATGCATTAGATACTCATGAAGGGTAGTAACTTGTTGTTACATGCATTGCGTTCATACACATGATGATTATGGTCACTGCAGTTAAGATATTGTTGTTATATGTATTGTGCTAATCTAAATTGGCCTGTGTAGATGGTTATGGTTATGATATTCATGTACAAGTTGATACATTTGTGATATTGTGTCGTACTAATCTACAATGACTTGTGCAGATGTGATAGCCTCCCTTGAGATACATTGAGGTATGAGTTTGATTAAGTTGTCTATTTGGTTTAGCTAACATTGTATTTTTACAAGTTTTTGGAATGTTTATTTAATTGCATGATATGAGTATGTGTCTATAAGATTGCATGAAGGAATGATCTTGTTTTAAGACGGTTGTACTAACACTATATGTGTTGAGACAACTGATATGTACTTGAGAGAAAGTGGGTGTTAGTTGTAGTAATATGACTAATGACTGTGAGTTGATTGTAAATTATGACATGGCTGTTAGTCTTGGTAAAATCTTATTTCAAATTAGTAGACATGATGTATTGATATTTGGAACATGTCACTGACATGTGTGAGCAATTGCAAGGCAACATGCTTGGTATTAGCATGACAAGGAAACAATTGATTTGTTTATATAACTAACAATTGGGTGATGTGATAACACATAATAAGACCAAATTGCAGTAAGGAAAAATGTAAAAGAAAGGAATTGGGAGAGAATTCCTTTGGCTATGTTTGAAAACTGCAATTCCAAATGAATGAGTGCTTTTCATGAATACAAGAAATCTTCTTAACCTTGATTTTGTTTGACATTATCTGGATATGTGCCATATTCATGAACATGTATTGGACAGGTATAACAACTGGTTTTCATTTATGTCTGGATTCTTCAAGTAATTGGAGTCCTTAGAGAGGTGATATATGTACGTGTTCAGTTACAATGTAGTGTGTTGAGTACATCAAGCAAGGAATATTTTAAGTATGGGAAATTATTTTGAGGTTTAAAACACTGGCGAATCTCACTAGTCCCTAACATGCAAACTATAAAATGTTTATTGATATATTTGTAAAATTATTCAAATTTATATGATTTTCTATATATTATCTATATAATGTTGGCTTAAAGTTAAAATAATTTTATATTGTAAAATTTGGGCGAATCGTTTTTATAAAAAATGGAAATTGTTGAATCTTTTTTTTGGAAAAAACATGGAAAATTAGCCCACCTGCGAATATTAGCCCCTAAAATTTTCCATGACATCAAGGTAAGGTAAATGATATATTGTTATGTTTATTTACACACTCATAGTTGTGTTTTTATGGCAGTATGATGCATGGGATTGTATTGAAAAAGAGTCTGTCATGAAATATTGAAGAAGGATTAGGTTGAGCTTTCCCTTGGAAGAATTGGGAACCCATGGGGTTGAGTCATGGTGTTTGTTGCTAGTTTTGTGCTTTTGGTATTTTGTGATTTGTTTGTATTTGATTCGCGGCTTTGTTTGCATTTGGTACATGGCCATGACACTTTGTTTGTGGTGTCATATTGTTATTGGTTTTCTTCTTGTTTGTTTCTTGTTTTTGATTTTTATGTTTTGAGGGTCTTGGTAATTGGTTGGGGAAGGAGGAAAGTTAATGGAGCTTGGGGAGAGTTCAATGAAACTTGACATGTAATGTAAAGACTCAGATGAAGTCTGATGCATGTATAAGGGCAACTGAAGGAAATAATATGACAACTGGTTGGGCTGGTTGGGCCTGTTAGGGTAAATGAACGATGGAAAGACAATCATAAGAAAGGTAACAAGAAAGGTAAAGTGAATGGATTTGAGGCGTCAAATGCCTTTGTTAATTTGGTAACTATTGTTCTTGATGTTGTGCATGTGAAGCATAGATAAAGGGAGTTATTTTAACGTGATCTTATGAACACTGGTAATTTTGTTGTATTATGAATATGCTACTGATTATATGCATGCATGTATGTATGTATGTATGTTGTTGTTTGAAAGGGTTATTAGGGATAATTCTTGTGGAGGAATGATTTCTTATGAAGGTGAATGGCATGAAGAGGTTCCTGGATTTATGAGGAATAAAGTGGGAAGATTAGCCTGATAGATCTATGAGGTTAGTATCATGTGGATATGAATAGATATCACGTGCTTCTACTATGCCTATGTTTATGCTTTGACATGTAACACTGAAGGATACATCAGCGGAATGAAAGAAGTGTGTTTTGCGACATGTTGGGACAAGCATGGATAGTGGAAAGAAATTAGAAGCAAGGTTGCTTGGTAGAGGTGATGTGGCCTATGGATGTGAAATAATGTTGTTGTGTACATATGGTGTTGTGTGCATGTTACATATGCGGTGCTGTGTACATATGGTGCTATGTACACGTTGTAAATGCATTTTTCTGTATATATGGTGTTGTGTGCATATTGCATATGTGGTGTTGTGTACATGTATATGCAGTGCTGTGTACATATGGTGATGTGTACATATGGTGTTGTGTACATGTTATATATGTGGTACTGTGTACACGTTGTGCAGGTGGTGTTGTGTGCATATGGTGATATGTACACATTGTGTAGGAGGTGTTGTGTACATATGGTGTGGTGTGCATATGGTGTTGTGTACACATTGTGCAGGTGGTGTTGTGTACATGTGGCGTTGTGTCCATGTTGTACATGTGTTGTTGTGTGCATGTGGTATTGTGAACAAGTTGTACATGTGGTGTTGTGTACATGCGGTACTGTGTTACGTTTATTGTGTAGTTGTTGTATCGTGACATGGGTATCCATTGTGTTGTACATCGGGTGTAGGTGTATCTGTTGTATTGTACATCGGGTGTAGGTGTATGTATTGTGTGGCACACCATCTGTGGGTGTATGCGTGTGATATACACTATGTGCATGTGTACGTGATTGAAGAGGAGAGAAGCATTGGGTGTTTTCTAGGTGTGGCAACTAATTTAGTGTGTGTACAGAAATGACACTGAGAAAAAAGGTAGAAGCAAAGGACTGATTGAGAGATAAGTATTTGTATTTTATTTCATTTTTAATTATGCACATTATCTATGACTTTGATTTATGATTGTTGCATGTGATCTATTATTTTGATTTATGATAGTTGAGTTTTGATCTAACTCGATTTGATATCTTTATACATTATGATTTGATCAAAGAGTTAGTTTGACTTGTTGCGACAGGAAGTAAAAAAATTGTATGTGTACCTTATTGACGAGCTACCAATGAGGTATGATTCGAATTTATTTCATTTCTTTTGAACCTAATGGAAATTATGTGCTTGGTACAGGAAAGCATGGAAAATTCCCAGGTTTGGGTGGTTGAAAATTCCCAGTTTAGGTGGATGGAACTGTAAGCAAGAACATTAACAACAACAGTGAAAGGAATTGGAACATGCAACAATATGTTGGTAAATAATTCAGGAGCAAGGCCATTGTGGGACAGTGGTACTCAATTGTGTCCATTGTTTTCCACGAGAATGCTATGACGAATTGAGGTAGGGATATGCCTTGGTTTTTGAACCTTCCGATGTGAGGAAACCTTGCCAAGGGATGGATCACCCAAGGGATTGTGTAACAGAGAAGGGGATGCCAACATAATGTGGAAGGTGTGTGACAACATGGAAGGTGATGACTAGATTCCTTGAGGGAGTGCATAACAAAGAAGGGAAGGTAGGGGAATGAATTCGGTAGTGGTCATTGTAAATAATGCAACAAGATATGTTATAAATATCCATAGGCAGTATGTTAAGTTTTCAGTGGTATTCTGGTCATGGGCGCCATAGAACATGGGGATCCACTATGATAATTGTAAAACATGGTCTTCTGGTGTGTGTTGAAGGTTGGAACCTTCAAGGAAAGTGGAAATTTGTTGATCAAGGTGGTAGGCTGGTGCAAGGTAGGATAGTGGAATCTCCTTTAGGTTGGAGCCTGAGAACACTTTAGGGCAATAGGGTGGTGCTAAGGCAAGTTGGAGCCTGCATAGGGCATTGAGCATCCTTCTAGTTGGAGCTAGTGAACTAGGGTGCTGGAGCATCCTTCCAGTTGTAGCTGATAAATTAGGGCATTGGGGCCTCCTTCCAATTGTAGCTAGAGAAGATTGGAAGTTGGATATTTCCATTGATGTAATATTGAAAAGACATATATTCAGAAGAGTTTGGTGGTTTTTCTCTTGGAAGGGTTTCCACCTAAAAAAATGGTGTCCATTGTATTTGATAATGTTCATTGTTGAATGGTGTTGATTTATGTTTTATGTGACGCTAATGTTAATCATTGCTCTAAAAAATAAAAATTAACTAATTAAAGAGAAATACTAGTTCACCCCCTCTTAGTATTTCCAACAACTAAATTGGTGTCTTTTTAGCACTTGTATAACACCTTTTTGAGTAAATTTTTCCATTTTCATACCACCCCATCACCCGTTTTACCCATAAAGTTGATTTTTTTATCAAGGTACAATTATGTCATTTTAATGCTCATTCTTATGCATTTAGGAAGAAATTTTCATTTTTATGCTAACTGATGAAATTCATGAGAATCAATTTGGGAAGATTCAACATGTATCTTTGAAGTGATAGTAAATTAAGGTTATTGCAATACCCCTTTGTGTTGATGTAAGACCCCTATATCAATGCAACACCTCCAATACCTTATTACTGCAACACGACCAGAGTGTAAGTGCTACAAGTCCATTGCTACCAGATGATATACTTTGTTGTTGCAACATGATGACACAATGCAACATAATTTGGTGCTACAACATGTCTAAAGTTCGATGTTGCAACACCCTTGGAGTCAAATGATTGAGGATAATCGCTACAACTTTGGGACAACTAGTACAATGTAGTACTAGTCAACCTACCATCATATAATTATCATCAATGAATTTCTCAACAACAGATCACCATTTGATCACCCAATGTAGGAGATAATAGGAGATAGTTGGATGCTCAACAAGGAAAGGATGATTGTAACAAAAGATTGACCCAACTACGACCTGTCACAAGATATGAATGAGTTAGCGTTTGTAGGGTTTTCTACTTTTTGGTGAAATTATTGTAACAAAGAAGGAAAAACCTAAGGATCTGAAGATTTTAATGGTTGTTCCTTGATCCCTTTAATTAAATCAATTCCAAGGAATCCATATAAAAACACCTTGATCTACTCAACTTAGGGGAGGATGTTTGATTATAATTTGTATTTTGAATTTCTGCTAATACAAAGCTCATGATTTTGTTCCATTTCCATTTTTCTCTCTGAGTATGGTGTGCTGATAATTTAGGAATTATATTTCTTTCATAACTAGTGCCTTGTCTAAGGAGCTAGGCCCCCCTCCTTAGTAAGTACTACTTGTAACTATATAGAATAGATTTCCGTTTCATTTACATTTATGTTGGTTTAATGATTTCTTTTTTTTTTCTTAATGTTGTTATGACTTGTTAATTTGATAAGTAACTTTGTTCATGAAGACTATGCTTAATTATTATGTCTTTCATATTGTAGTGTTATATTTAATACATATTTTTGGATTTAATTATGTACATCATAGTTTTTCAATATTCCATCATTTCATATGCATGTTTGTTGCAAGGATCAAGATCATTGAAAACTTTGAGCAAGTCACCACTTTACTAGTTATGTGATTTATTTCTACTTGTGTGATTCAATTTATACTTGTGTGGTTTGTTCTAATTATGTTGGGGTTTACATCATTAAGCTTCCTATGCCCACTAGGTCAAAGTATGATATTTCCTTCCCTGCAAAAGTGGATTAGTAGTTCTACCTATACCACGAGTTACAATTTTAAGCTTCATAATCCCACTTCTTAAGAAAGCATATTGTTCAATACTCACATACCCCTAAAAATCATGAAAGGATGAACTAAATTCCCTCCACAAATACTCAAGTACACAATTCTAGGAACTCCAAGATAAGGAACTCAACTTAGGCACTTAGCCTTATCAAGATGGTTCCAAGTTGCATTGAGAATTATACAAAGAAAAAGAGACACTGGCGTAGGTAGGTGATCGAATTTGTCTCTAAGACATAAGGTGTTACCTTGTAGATATTCTCCCTCAAGTTATGTACCCCCACAATATCATGGGATAAATAGGCCCTCTTATCCCACGAGTACATTTTATGTCCAATCATCGCCTCACAATATGAAACTAGTGCATTAGTCATAATCATAGCATCGTCATCTCATAGAAAATAATCCTCATGTTAACTCTTGCATGTCACCATGAGAACACAATAACATTGTTATCATTGTATGTTCACACATGCCATCATTAAACATCTACTGCAATTATAAAATGCCATCATATCATGAAATACCATCATAATACTATAACATAAAGATATCTTTATCAAGTATATAAAATTAAATCTACCTAATAAATGAAACCATGTGTTAGAATAATATCATAAATATGGGAATAATCTTAACAGATATCAATTGTAGAGCAACAAAACATCATGACCATTATTATCATGATTCATAAAAGAAATAAAATTCATTAGCTTGCATAAATAATGAATACAAATTATTATATTCAATGTAATAATATCATTAAACATCCCTTTAGGATCTATTTGGTTAACTCTATGAACTTAGGCCAGAACATCAATACTATAAGTACCATATTCACATAAAATACCAATTTATTTTTGGTAATTATTTCCTCTTTTCTCAACAAGAAATTTGAAAATTTATGAGGTAGGTATAGTCGATCTATTAGTATGCTCAAGTTTTCATATATTTTCCTTATTCAAGTACATATTTGAATTTTCAAGTCAGCGACAATTTTGATATCAACAATCTCTAAGCATGTGTTATTTTCCACGTAGTAAAATTTGAAGTTTAATATTAAAGTATTATTGACCTTAATATCAGTCCACTACAACATATGATGTTTATCTACGATGGGGAGTTTCGATGATATGGATAAAGTTTACCTTATCATTAGAAATTACTATGAAATTATTAAAATTTTGATATTTTTCTCCTTGATGCTATGATGTCCTTTGGAATTCTAACTACATATGATTGCCATCATAATTTTTGTGCACTTTGATGGTTTAAAACCACTAGAAACACATGGTACCCATGCCAAAGGTAGACTGATAATTCAAGTAATGTACTTGAGGGACACATGGTACTCCCAATCAAATTCAAATTGACAATTCAAGTAAGGTTTCATCTAAAATCTTCACATATGTTCACACACTCAAAAACCCAACTTGTTGTACTATCGTTGATTTTAAGGCATTTATTGCTACCACTTCAGAACTTTGAATTGTAAGGTAGTTAAGTCATATCCATTATGGTACTAATGTGGTTTTTCTCATTTTACAAGAAGAGTAGCCTCATTGTTCTTCAACTATCCATAAAATGCATAGTTATCCACCAATAGTTTCCACATCTATTTTCTAAACATTGGGTGCACTAGAATAATGTTTTGGAGTGAGGGGCTTGAGATATGTGTTTAAGCTTGGACACATTGCCTTAAAAAATAATAGAGAACCAAGATTCACCATTCACTTTGAGCTTATATTCATTGTGATTACTAGTATCAGAGAGCACACTTTTGAGAAAAAAATTGTGGTCTTCGTCACATTGTTTAAAGGATAAGAGAACCATGGGAAAATCCCATACCTCAATCTCAACAAGAAATGGACTGCAAGTAAATCATATCCTCATAAAATATCATTTGCATGATGTTTTTTTGCATTCTTAATTCAAGTGGTAGGGTTTGGTTTCTACTCATCTGTGTACCCTTCAAAATGAAAATTTATTGATTTAGTGAATTGGTCCCATAACTGTAGTTTTTTTTAATTGTTATGAAGAAACAATGCATGTGGAGGTGAATCCCATTGCATTTATAACTTGTTTTACATGTAATTTATCATTCATTTGGGGCCTTATTGAAGCAATAATTAATACCTAAAAACTAAAAAATGAACCCCTCTTAGTTCGACATTCGGATTTGCTAATATTTTGTTACTTAACATATTATACATATCATGAATGGATGAATAATATCATGGTTCTCAACTACATTTCTCTAAAGACATGTATTTTCTAGATATGAAGTTGTATAGTTAAATTATCCATTCTTATCTCTTCTGATAGTGTCAATGCCAAAAATTCAACTTATGTATTTATATTTTAGTCACTTCATATTTGACAAGCCAATCTATCACTCTATTCATTTCATTTCACATGGTGAATGTTGGGCTTGTCTATATTGGCTCCAAATTGTCTACCCTTACAAAATAAGGAATCCAAGTCACAATAATAAAATTCTTACTTTGAATTTAAAGCATCAATAAAAAACTTTGATTTTCTTTCATTAACACATTTTTTGAAATCCTACTATATTTCCATGGAAATTCCTTCAATTATTCTTGCTACCTTGTTTATGTTATTCAATGATTTTCCCACAAATGTCATGTTGGGATTGATGAATCATCCATTCAAGTTCCTTGTAATAAAATAAATTCCAAGCATCCCTATATTTTATTTATATGCATCATCAAAACTATTCTTTACCCAACTTGGAGTGAGAGGAATCTAAGAGATATGAAATGGTATGGGGAATGGGGTTTCTTGGAGATCAAGTTAGAGGCATTTGAGAAGGTCTACTTTGGGGGTATCAATGATGACTTCTGAAGTGGAGGATTTCATTGCTTCAATGATGACTACCTTTATATTTTACCATATATTTTCTGGTATTATAAAAATTTCCTCAAAGATACTTCCATTTATAGCCTTCCATATAACCCATAGATGAAATAAAGAGTTATTATCCACATGCTTCTTAATTTGGAGGAATTCCATGGAGTACATAGCCATAGGGTAAACCATAATTTAAAATCATCCTTTGTAGATATTTGCAACTTGTAAAGGATTCCCATAGCTCCCATAATTTCTTAGTAAAGAGGCATACGAGTCCTAGATGTTAGATACCCTCCCCATATCATTTATAGCCCAAATAGATGTAAGGTCCTCAAATTCCTCCATATTTAAGGGATTATCTTGAATTTTTTTTTTTGTCCTAGTACATAGGTAAGAGAAAGCTACCACCTTTCATTGAAAAGTAGGATGTTATATATTTGAGCATATTTAATTCCATGAAGGTAGTTTGAGGTAGAAATATCATTTTTGTATCCTTTTTGAAAATTATAGGTACCTAGTGGTGAGGACCGTCTAAGGATATATTTACCATGTATAGATGGAGCCTTTCTATTTTGCATCATGTGTTTTTGAAATTGTAATCGATTGGAAGTGATTAAGAAATTCCATTTCCCTAGGTCCATCCATTCCCCAGAGGAGTTGCACAGGACCAATTGTTTCCCTAAAAGAGGCATTGATATCTTGAAATTGGACATGGGAATTAATAGGTGGGTAATGGGAAGGCAATGATAGAGTGGAGCAAGGGTTTAATTTTTTTAGGCTAAGCTAGGGTTTTGCATCTTTGTTGGAGGGCCTGATTCATGTCTGGGTACATAGGGGTTTTAGACTTGACCATCATTTTCTAGTGCTTCGTTGTTCCCGTCTGTGGGAGGGGTTGGTGCAGTTTCTTCTATTGGGCAAGGCCTCATATTTATTGGATTTGGTTGGTGCGATTGTTCTAGTGTAGGGTTTACCCTTTGTCTATTCTAGTTCATCACATTGATATCTAGGTGTAGGGATCTGATCTGATGTTGTTGGGTGTGTGGGATACAGGTGGTGGTCCTCACATAGACACCATTTACCTTGTTGATTATAACATGGTGAGTCCCATGCGAGGTTCAATTTTTTTCACTTATGGGGAGGTGTATCTTTCTAAAGGATTATATTTTCAGTCAGTTGGCCTTTTGGCTATGGGTTTGAATTGGATCAACACGTTTCCCCACGACCCTTCAAGTTTGGCGATGGGTAATCCTTCATCTCCTACCATTTGTCAAGGTCTTTCGGATGAGGCTTTTCTACCACATTTAGTGGAATGTCTGTCGGGGGTTTCATTGAGTGACCTCCCACAGTTAGTTGAATGTATGTCGGGGCTTTTAGTGAGTGACTATCTTAGACATTTTCTCAGTGAGTGACTATCTTAGACATTTTCTCTTATCTTTTATATTGTAAACTAAATTATTTTAATAAGAGAGAAAATGATGAGAATGCCATGAGGCTGAAGCCTCTTTTCCGCCATTGTTTTATCTAGTTTTCTATCTGTGTTTTCTGCAATCTGTTTTTGAGTTAATTTCATTTCTAACATGTGGAATTAGAGCCAGTTTCTATTGGAACTTCGGCATTGATTTTTTTTTGTCTGAGCACATCCTTGTGCTTGGCAGCCAATTGCTAGAGCCTGTGGGGGACCTCCTTGTCCTGGACCTCGGAGGAGTCGGTATATTCGAGTGCTGGTAGCCAGGTCCGATCCCATAAAACTAGGCGCCTACAGTCCATAACGCCGTGAGCTGGTGGCAGAGACAAAATTTTATTTTGAATTTATGGGCACGCGAAGAAGCCCAGTGGCGAATCTGCGGCATTTGGTTACGAACGTTTTGATCCATGTTAGTTGTTAATCTGCGTTTGCAATTTTTGTATGATCTGTGTTAATTACTGTGGATTTACTTGGAGTAGATTTCCTAGGAATTGGAACTTGTCAAACTTTCTCTTTGCACACTTGCACTGTGCAGCTTGCATTGTTGATATGTACAAACTTGATCCAATAAACATCAGTTAAAGACAGTGTACACACGCACTGTAGGAGGATTGCCCTTGATGCCCCCATTTGCTTAAATAAAAGTTCTTTGACTCTTAAAAGTGCCACTGACTGTTGAATCATGCTATCACCCATTAATGGTACGAAATAGCATCGTGCAATGTCTAACAGATGAAAGTGCTCGGGTTTGAATATTCAGGATGTTCTCGTGAGATGAGACCTGCGAGTGACCTGAAGGCAGAGTTGTGGCCCTCGGCCTCCGTTTTTCATGATAATAATGCTGATTGAACCTTCTAACAGCTGCGTTTTTCTTCACAAATTTTTTATTGCAGTGATTTACATAGATGAATCAACTCAGGGTCATTCCAAAAGGCGCAGCATCGAGCTTTCATACTCGTTTAGAACATTGTCATTAGCGTGAAGTAGTTCAAAAACTATCGTGTGCATGTGGCACTCAACCATCGAAGGGATACGAGCACGAGTGAGCGCAGAGGCATATTTACGACAATCGTAGCAGTCGTTCCGCGCTAATGTAAGACCTGATCACCAAACAGAGACATGAATGAAAGCTGTGATGTTTTTGAAGCAGAGTAAAGCCGTGGTGTTCGTATTCGTATTGGCAAACACTACTGCTGTGTAAAGCGATGGCCACTAGCGCTGGAGGAGTCGTGAGACAGGTAGATCGCTAAGGTATGGGCAGTGTTGTGAATTGAACATTGTAGTTGAATGGTAAGCAATGCGTTATTTAAATTTCCATCGATTCATGATTCGAATATCTGAAATATCTGAAATAGATTCGAATATCTGAAATAGATTTCCATCGATGCTGTTGAGTGGAGGCATCAATCAGAAGTCAAGAATTTAAATCCCAGTATTCTATAGCATCCATTTTTTTTGCCTTCTGTTCCAAACTTGCACACATTTTGTAAAGAAATATTGGTGTCTTCGGCATCGACGGAGTGAAGAATTTCTTCGTTTCAGGTCTCACTCTTGGAAGTGAAGCTGATCAGACTTCCTACGAATGAATCTGCTGAAGTCCCATCCTTCATTTTGTTTGCTGACCGTAAATTCAATCAGCTTCCCACACCTTGCAGCCTATAGAACTTGTGTCATTATTTTTGGTTTAGTTTTCTTAGACTCGAAGATTTGGGAATGATGTCTTCAAAGGGAAATTGGTACAGTTCATATTTATGAGAGGGAGGTCATATTCATTATAACACAATGGGAAATCGTTGGTTGGATGACTTGTAGCAACAAAAAAAAAAACCTTTTATGGAGCACATAATAGAATCAAAGGGGAATAATTGAGTTTGTTGGCACTATAGCTCAACGTTGTTCCGTTGACACCAATTACACTAGCGAAACCAAATTGAGTCATAAAAACCCCCATTGATAGCTGATGTGAATCCTCTAGTGAAGTTATGGACCAAGGAGAAAATAAGTAATATTGGGTTATGAGATAAAAAGTGCATTAAATTTTAACTTTGGAGAGATAAGTTTGTCTTTGATGGAGTGAAATTATTTTTGTAATTTTTGGATTAATAAGGTGGATTTGTAAAATATTTTAAGGGCATATTTTGTATTTGGAGTGATAAGGGATTTTGTAATTTTTGGAGAGATAAGATGTAATTTTTATTTTTTATTTTTTATTTATTTTTAAATTGCAGTGATAAGGTGCGGGATTTGGAATTTTTTTTTTTTTTGCAGTTGATGTCATCCAAAGTCAAAAGTGTTGTAAGTCAAAAAGGGCAGATTTTCTTTTGAATAATTTCTTGTAAAGAGTCAAGGTCAATCAAGTCCATTTCAAATTGAAGTTGTAATTGAACAGTCAGAATGTCAAGTGAGCCGAGTGAGCAAAGTGTGGGTTGAGGTGAAAGATAAGTAAATCAGATATTGCAGTTAACTTTGAAGCTAGAGCTTGGCATTATCATTGCTTCAGATGCTGAAAGATGATGTCCTCCAGTAATTAATAAATACATATTTTTTGGTACTTGTGTCCTAGATCCACCCGAAATTGAATAAGGGGATCTTAGGTACACCATGTGTGTTTGATGGCGCATTTTTTTATGGCTTCATGTTGTTGTTTTTGATTTGTGTCTAGTTGTGACACATCAATAATTTCATTTAATATCGCATACATAAAGTTCAATATCAGCAAGCACAACACATGTAACGAAATAGCTGCAAGATCAACACATGCATTTGCGCCACTACAACATATAATCAAAGATTGTCTACATCAGCATTCTACATCAACAATCAAATTCACTTAGTCAAGTTAATGCATTTCAAAGCAAATTCTGCATCAACGTTCTTGCAAATCCATTTCAGAACTTGTAATCAAATTCATTGTTTTAAGTGAATCATTAAAAATTCATTGTTAATGAATTTTTAAGAGGACAATGGAATTCATTGATTTAAGTGAATCATTAAAATCATTATAAGCTTTCTTGGGTGCATTGTCAACTGTGTTTGAAACCCTTCCTTTACGCAAAATCAAGTGAATGCATGAATTTCTAAAGCAAACAAGCAACAAGTTTACATCTCCAATCGAGCGTGAGTATTCATTCAAGCAATTTGCATCAAGTCAGTACAAAAATCAAACCATCAAGCGAGCCAGAGTGAAGTTTATAGCAGCAACCATCAAAGCAACCAAACAAGTTCCACTCTAACATCAATCAAGCAAGTTGAGATCGACATCAAGCGAGCGTGGCTATTCATTCAAGTGAGCGTGAAGTCATCAAGTAAGTCAAGTGAGCGCTTAAACAAACACGATCGTCATCAAGCGAGCGTGAATTCCAGAGTTTAAGCAAGAAAATTATACAATTCTAGCAAATGTTCCAAGCACGTGCAATAAAAAACCCATCAAGCGAGCATGCCATTCAAGCCACATTCAAGCGAGGCTGTCATTCAAGTGAAATAGTTCAAAGTATGACATCTACAACAAGAGAGCCTGATTTCAAGTGAGCAAGTTCAGATGGCGCAACATATTCAGTTGTTACACATTCTTCATAGTTTGATCATCTCCAGTGATGAAGACATGGTGCACATAAGCAAAGAAACTCTTGCTGATCTTTCACGGCATCTACAACAAACACATAAAACTATTGAGTTTCTTCAACTAGAGTTGCAACTTCAAAGGATTGAATTGCAAGAAAAGAGTGATACTTTCAAGTCTTTGAACCATCCAGATGATAAGTCATTCATCCCAACAGCTTCAAGTGTCGAAGTTGTTCCAGTTCCAATTTCTTCCAAACCCATCATCAAGCCATGGAAAGAAATTCAAAATAACAAGAATCAAAGAGGCTTAGGATATGTCAATGATGACACCAACCTACATATCCCAGATTATTCCAAGCCCATTAAGTTCGTCAGTGCAAAATTTCTTGCACAACTCTCCTCAGAAAGTTCTGAGAAAGATGTAGACAACTAGAAATGCACGCAACCCAAAGTTGCAGAAAAACAGAATTGCACGCAAAATGAAGTTGAAGTCCAACCTAAATGTTCTCATTGTCAAAGAACCGATCATATGGAAGATCAATGTTTTGATCTCCATCCTTGTTTCCATTGTGGAAATCCCAATCATTCCTCAGAAAAATGTCACAACCAACAAAAATCAGCTAGATTGAAGATACATTATGAATGGATCGACCCTTGGAAATGGTCATCCATAGTCAAAAGATTGTCTCAGTTCTACAATCGCATACAATCACACATAGTGCAGCCAACAGTGAAAAGATGATGGTACTCTCATGTAGTTCAACGGGGGAGTACACTAGTGTAAAACTCCTACACCTAAAGGGGGGGAGTTTAGGAATACTTTCCAAGAGAAGTGTCTCTCCTTTCAGTTGCCAAAGGGGGGGAAATGTCAATGAAATTGACAGTGGTTGTCAGATTGAAAGTCTCGACAAAACCAGCATCAACAAATTTGCCAGTGGGCATCAACAAATTTGCCAGTGGGAAGTCGACAACAAAGAAGCAGTGAACAATTTTCAACACAACAAAAGCAACAGTGAGTTGTTTTTGACATCATCAGCCAGTGGGCTTTTAACAAATTTTGTCACTGGAAAATGGATGCTGATTTCATGCAAAGGATAGATGGATCCTTTTGCAACTTGGCACTTGATGGAGTTGTCAAGCGAAATTCAGAGATGAATCAGACATGCAGCTGACTCATGGTCTCTTCAGATTACAGTTTTTCAGCATCCAGCTTTGGCAGTTTTTCAGGCAATGTTTTTTTTTAGGATCAACATGAGAACTTGGAAGATGGTTCCTCGTTCTTATTTTGGATTTTTCATTGAAGGGGGGAATGTTAGCCTCTCTCAAATAACAATAATAAATCCAAAATAATAAATAAATAAATTAAATATTCCAAGTTAGGAATATGTGCCTAACTCTTGGGTTGTTCCTCAAATATTGGAGTTTGTTTAGTAACTCCTATCTTGGTGGGTTTTTGGTGAGAAATTATCTCAACTAAAGGAGTCTAAGATAGCACATACTATCTTAGACATTTTATCTCATCTATTTAAATTGTAAACTAAATTATTTTAATAAGAGAGAATGATGAGAATGCCATGAAGCTGAAGCCTCTTTTCCGCCATTGTTTTATCTGGTTTTCTATTTGTCTTTTCTGCAATCTGTTTCTGAGTGAGTTATTTCATTTCTAACATTTTGGTCCCTCTGGTTGCCACATGGGGTATATTTGACATTACTAGACCTTTTTAGGGCAATTTTCTGGGGGAGGAATTTCGATTTCCCTCTTTCTGCAGTGGGGTTCCTCCTCTTTATCTTCGCTACCTAGAAATTATTTTTAAGCTGATGTGGGTTTTTTTTTTCAGTGTTTGGTTTCTTACCAGATTGTTTGAATCTGTCGATTTCCTTGGTTCCAAGGTTTTAGTAAACCAAATGTCATCGGTGCATTTTTTGAGACTCAATTTAAGATCTAGTGGGCCCCACAAAGATAAATTTATCCTTCAGGTTACAGGAGGTTGGGGAAAATGGTACAAAACCCAATCTCAAAAAGAAGTTGTGGGTTTTAAGTTTTGAGGATACTCTTGCAGCTTACAAATTGTGCCTTGGAGATGAGGTCGTGATGGTATATGTAGTCAAGCTAGCTGATAAATCTTTGGTGGTAGGGAAAGGGGTAGGAAATTTTCTTGACTTCTATTATGTCTTGGAGGAACCAACATATCTCAGCGATGGCATCAGAGGTTCCTAACATTTTTATGTTGGAAAAGGGCTAGATACAACTCTATTTCAAGTCCAAGGAGGATGCGACATTCATTGCAAAGGAGGTTTGGGAAATACATTCTACTCCTGTTATTTTTAAGTTATAGACTCCATTATTTGATCCTAGATAGGAATGCATGGATGAGATCACTGCCTTGGTAATATTTCTTGGGCTTCCTTCAAACATGTGGAATCCCCAACGATTCACAAATTTTGGGAATAGTCTAGGGAGGTTTTTGGATGTAGACTATTCCTTCAGGGTGTCTTGCGAAAAATATGTGGCACAGGTCTTGGTTTGTCTAGATCCAAGGAAAAAAATTCATGTCACCATTGACATTGGGAAGGATTGCGTTAATATACAAGATTTGGATTAGGAGGGACTCCCTTTCTAGTCCAGGAGGTGTCACATGTACAAGAATTTGGTGGGTAATTTCGGTCTCCTTTTCAAGGATTTCGCTAATGACAATGCTACTCAAAAGAGACAAAAAAAGGGGGTGTAGCCATTGGGGAAGTTCCTGGGGGCCCAAAAGGGGTTGGTGGTGGTGGGTCGGTCTCGACAGTATCATTCTCAGACCTACCAAGTTCATTGTTGGTTCCTCAGTTGTGGTCCATTCTGGAGGAGTCATCGCTGGTTCCTGTGGCAGGATGCGCTTGGCTTCATGTTGACTCTTTGGCTCTTGGTAACTTAGAATCCCACAAGTGATTGTTTTAATGCAAATTTATGCTCTTATAATTTGAATGTGGGGCTTCCTACATGTTCAGATGTGTGTGTTGTCTTTGCTTACATGCCAAGCCTACATTTTTCTCCTAAAATGTCTCTTGTTCTTTACCCTATGACTCATCAAAATACTCTTCTACACAGGTATCTATTTCATCATGTTTCCAAGGAGTTGGGGGAGGATGAAATTATTCATAATCTTTGGTCTCCGACGATGAATCTAGGTTCTCCAGGGTTATCTATTGGGTTGGGATCAATACCTCTTACAATTGCTAGTGGGAAAGGTGGGGGGTGGAAATAAAAAATCTCTATGGCACATTCCATGGCCCATTAGAGATGGCTACTGGTAAACAAGCTTGTTTATATGGGCATTTATAGCATTTTTTTCCCTACAAATGGTTACATAAATAAGGTCCTATCCTTTAACTGTCAAGGGTTAGCTAGTAAACCCAAAAAACTAGTTTTAAAAATACTCATTATGGTAGACCTTATAGATGTAATATTTCTTCTAGAAATTCTTGGGGAAGGTGATAGTGTTGTTTCATTTTTGGAATCCTATTTCATTCTTGGCGTTTTATTACATCAGATTTTCATGGGAAATATAGGGGATTGGTTCTTAGAATGGATACCCATAAAATTTAGGTCAAGAATACACAAAATTTCTTCGTAGGAGTGGGACTAGAGGGTTTCTTTCTAGAAATAGAGAAATCCTTCTCCTTTATCAATGTGTATGGGCCTAATGAATACATACTTAGTTTTTGGAACTCTTTCTTTGGTAGATCCTTTTTTGGATTTGAGAATATGATCTTGGGTGGTGATCTTAATTTATCTTTGAGAGCCTTTCAATCTTAGGGTTCTCATGCTTAGGCTGATCCAATCTAATATTTTTTCTTGCACAATATTTCCATCAATTTCCTGATAGATACCTACCCTATGAGATTAAAACATACATGTATCAATAAAAGAGTGGGGGGGGTATTTTGTGGCCAAGTGCATGATACCCACCATTTTGTAGGCGATATCCCTAGGAGAAATGTTTTCTCCAAGATGGTCCTCTGCCAGCAGCTAAATACCCCTTCCAGCCACCAAATTTCTCATTGTACCATTTATTCACCACCTGAGCTAGCCATGTGGTCCCTCACTCATCTATCGTGATCTTATTTTTGAAGGTGGGCCTTCCAAAATTAAAGGTATGCCTTGTCATTTGGTAATCGAGTATTGTAGTGTACTTATCATGGAAACTTCTAGGCATGGATTAATGGGGGGATTCAGTGGAAAGAGTGAGCTAGGTCTATGCTCTTGTCCCCTAGACCTATTTTAGATGTTACCCTTGGATCCTAGTCCCATGGGATCTCTTTTACTAAAATTTGGATCTTAGCGATGGTACTATATGGGAATCCCTAATTTTGGTTTCGTGTTCCCTCTCCCTCATCCACATATATCGCTCCCCTTCTGTTCATTATAACCCCATTCGTCATTTTTTGCACCTGGGTCCACATAGGGTTAGCCTCCTCTTCCCCTTTCCCACACCTTGGGTCAGGCCTGAAGCGATCCTCCAAAGGCTGATGTAGCTAAAAATAAAGGAAAACACATATTTAGCCCCATTCAACAGGAAAATGTACCACAAAATGCAAAATATTTTCTGGATAAACACATTTAGCATGTGGAAAAAAGCCAATGCATGAGATCTACCCCATACCCATGGCCATCACACTGGTTCCATAGGCCCTAGATGAGCTTCCTCTATCATTTTGGAACCCATGATTGTCCCAACCACTGGAGGGAAATGAACCACCCTACCATAAAGTGGGTACCCACTGCTATACCTTAACCATCAAGCTCTTATCCTTGAGCCCAAGAAATTATTCAAAGAAAAATCATAAAAGGAAAAAGGCATATAAAGAAGGGTGGAAAAATCAAGCCTGGGGTATCTTATGTGCCATGTTTTCTCCCTCCTATACATTATATACCCAAGTGTGGGCTTCAATTTTACTAGCTACCCTTGTACCTCGACATCTTTCCCGGGGTTTCCCTTTTCATTCCCTATTTCATCCATCTCTTTATCACATTCCACCACCAGTTTAAGGATATAAATTGGACATACTATCCCCTTTAAAGGTAGAAACCACTTAATAGGGTACTTGGTTAACCCCCTGTAGAGCTTGGAGACATTAGCACATGCCAAAACACACTATGGAATGACATTCGATTGAAGTGCCCACATTTTGTCCATGGTTTGTAAGCTCTTTAACTCGATTTCCTTAAATGACTTGTTGTACTGGAAGGGTAGGGGACACATTAGATCTAATGCAGGATTGCATATGGTCTCCATTTTGGGTTTGGTTTCCATATACAGGTCCTAACCCTACAAAGGGCTATATTGGCACATCTAGGGTGTGTGTAGAGAGCCATGGCCCTCCATGATAGTAGAAAACATTCCATGCATCCCCATATATGTTCATAGATTTCTCAATATTCACCTATTGCACGAGGAAGATGCATCTAGTTCACCATGCCCAATCGACCCCAAAGTTGTACCATGCACTTGGAAAATTACCCAGGACTTGTATTTTGATGTGGCATCACTTACACCACCATCTGAGCCTTTAAAAATGGTCTACAGGCATCTTCGATCTACTTGGAGATCCATGAGGCTACTTGTGTGCCCCCACACCCATTGGGAGCATGGCAGGTTTATTATTTGAAGAAAAAGGGTCCAACCCATTTTCCATTACTTTTGGGAGTCCTATTTCTCATTATTGCACCTATGGACTTCACTAGGCCTCTTATAATGCCCAACAACATGTACTATTGATCATTCTACCTCTTGGGAGGCTTATTCTTTTATTTATGAGCTAGTTTGGTGGGCTACTTGTCATCGAAAGTTAGTTATTTTGCACATAATTTTATTATAGGGGCTATTTTTGGCTCAATTAGCTAAATGAAACTCATTAGAAGTGTATAAATACAAGTGATGTGAATTCATTTTATCATCATCACTTGGTTGGATTTGTATCTCTTTAGAGAACTTCGCTATCCTTCTTGGAGGATGTGTTTTTGGAGCATGGAATGAATTTTGATGTTTGGATTATTTTCTGTTGCCTTGGAGCTTCTTGATTGGAAAATTGTTGATGGTTGGATATAATCTTAATACATGTAAGTACATTTAATTCTATTTTCTTCTTTATTTTTGTTGCATACATTGTTTCTGGGTTTTTCACTATACTAGGGCTAATTTGTTGCATACATTTATGCGAAGTTATGGAAATTGGGTTTCTAGATAGTGATGTATCACTTATGGGACGTGTATCATGAAACAATATTCCTATATATGTTTCTTTACTGAATTTCATCTTGATAAGCCATCAAATTTTCAAAATGAAGTATAAAGCTCTTGAAGCTACTTTTGTTGCTACCCTAATGGTATGTGAAGTTGTCTTTAAGGCCTCCTTCATATAGAAAGTTGAATGTACATAGTCATTATTACTATTGAATCCAAATAACCCCAAAGGACTAGGCACTGGTCCACCATAAAGATGATCACCTCAAATTATTTCCCTTCTTCACCTTATCTTTTCTAGGTTTATCCTTGTAGGTCACCTAGGGCATCATTTATATTGCAAAACACCTACTGGAAAAATTCAATCTCTTGGCATCCTTTGCGCTGGGGTTTCTCATAGGCACCCTCCTGTTTTGAAGCACTTTCAATAGTGGGATTGTGAGATACCTCAATCCCTAGCCTCAAGACCAATCTTGCCCTTGGTTTCCTTAGGCTAAAGACCTCATTGGGATTCTCACTTTTTCTTGTGTTGAAAATTCATTATTTAGTCCTTTTTCCCTCTAGAATATGCCAAGTATATCATTAGTTGCTAGACCCTACACCTTTGACCTATCGTTCGAGTCCACTTGGTCCCATGTGGTCCCATAGACCATTAAGAGCAATTATTCAAAGACCGCTTGGAATCCAAGCCTCTACAAGAATTTTAGGGTTTAAGGGACTCCATTATAAGATACACTCCCTAAAACTTAACCTTGAAATTCCCCTAGAGCCCTTCCATGAGAGCCTTCAACCTTGCCTTCTAAAGAAAGCAAGTTATATATTTGAGCCTCTCTCATGAATAACCCCCTAGGATCACCCCTCACCCTTTCATTGTTTACTTATTTCATGGTCCTTATCATATCGGGTCTCCTCCCCTCGGTGAAAGTCCGTAAAGAGTTGGGAGCCTTAACCGAGGTGAGAATGGGATATTTCTCCATTTGTTTCCCTTGATCTAATAATAGCCCTCCAAGGAACCCCCTTTAGATCCCCTTGTAGTTTGTGTGGTAACATTTCTGGCATCGTTTCCAGGGAAATCAGACGTGTGTTTTTTTCCCCATATGGCATATTGACATATCAATATTGGAAAATCCATTGGAAGAATGAATCACTAGTTCTTCATTGAATTTTAAGGTCGATGCTTGTAGGGTGAAACAAACATTTTTCTAGGCATATTTAATTTCACCTTGGAGACTCCTACAAAATTTACATGTATACTCAAAGTAGGGTGTCTTTCTTTGACGATTTTCCTCCTTTGGACATCACTAGCGTCCCTAGGCACCCTAATCATGTCACAAGAATGATGGTGCGTGGGGTACCCGTGTTTGATGGTGATCCACTCTCCATAATTTACCATGTACAAATATTTAATGCACATAGGTCACCAAGATATCCTTATTTTGTTGTTCATGAGATCTCTCTGTGGTCATAACTCATGGTTGCATAATCACGAACCTAAGAGCATCTCATCTATTGAATAATTCATTGATGTATTTCTTACACATTTTTAAGTACACCCTACATTAAGCATTCAAGAGGAAGCCTTCATCAAGAAAGACATTAAGGATATAGCTTATGAGATGGAATGCAGGTCTTCCTTGGGTCCACATGATGAAAAGGATGATTTTGAGAACCCAATTGTTGGGAAGGATGAGTCTATGGAATGGGAAGTTGAGACTAACCTTACCTTCCTCAAGGATATTACTCTTTATGACTTTCCTTTTGAGAACCTTGAGGAAGGTGATCCCATTTGCCTCGTGGAAGTTGATATTGGAGATTACTTCCACATTGAAAAGAATAAATGGGAAATTATTGGTCCTAAATTTGATTGTGCTCCCATTTACGACACTGATAGGGAGGATGATATTGGTCTCCCATTTCTTTCAGGTATTATTTATGATGACATATCCATTGACACCCTTGGGAAGGAGAATTATTATTTTCCCCTTCATGAAGAGGGGTAGTTGGAAGTGATTGATTCTCATTTCAAGAGAGACTCAATCTGTGACACTAAGGAAATCGATAAGGGTCCTACCTATCCTCCTTATGATTATATATTCAAATCACCTAAGCCTTTATACTATGATTTTGGTGAAGAGAAACCGATTGAATATATCACTCCACCCTCCCCTTTTCCTTCTTATATTTTTCATCATTTTGAGAGTCATTCCTGCTTCTGTTCTCATATTATCTCAAGTGACTTTGATCTCTCTCCCTTTTTTGAGTATAGTGTCAAGGAACAACCCCTCATTGAATATTATTTATCTCCTTGGGAACCCCCTCAAGATCATGATCAATATATAATCTCCTCTTTCCAGCGTGATCATTATGGGAAAACTACTTGTGTTTCTCCATCTCACCAGTCTCACTTTCCTATTAATCATAACCCTGTAGAGTCCATAAAATATTACATAAAGAATAAGGATCATCATGAAAATAATATGCCTAAGGTTGCCATCCATCAAAAGTTTATGAGCCTAATCATTGACAAATATATATTTTGGCTAGAAGATAGGATCTCATGAACTAGATTACATCGTTTCCTTCCCCCTTCTCACATGATCATCCCTGTGTGGGAATTCTATTTTCCTACCTCCTACTGACCTTATCATCCATGTAATTCTGTTCACATTCACTTAGACATTTACTACATGAATAATCATATAGGCTGACATATTTATATTGATTTGATGATATGTTGGTTGCACTGGGTTTATGATTACACTTAGTATTATTTTTGTACCATATGCATGTTAGATTAGGATGCATTACATGCTTATTTTCACATTAGAACTAATGTCATATGATATTTATCATGGTAGATTAAGCTGTATTTAGATTAAAACTTGCATATTTTATTTTCTGTTTATTTTACGGCCTAACATCAAGCATGGGTGATCATAAGACACCGTACAAACATGCTGCCCCATGGGTTTGGTATTTGATATGTGAATGTAGTAGGTATATGATAACCAAGAGATTTCTAGTGTTCTCGTGACCTCTGTTCGAGTAGATTCACCCACTTTTTGAGAGATCACGTCCTATTTGGAGCTAGATGTTACCCACCATTTTGAAGGCGATATCCCTAGGAGAAATTTTTTCTCCAATATGGTCCTCAACTAGTAGCCAATAGCCCCTTACATCCACCAACTATCTCTTTGTTCCATTTCTCCACCACCTGAGCTAGCCATGTCGTCCCTCGCCCATCTGCCATGATCGTATGTTTGAAGGTGGGCCTTCCAAACTTAAAGGTATGCCTTGTCATTTGGTAATTGAGTATTGTAGTTTAATTATCATGGAAACTTATGGGCACGGATTAATGGGGGGATTCAACAAAAAGAGTGGGCTAGGTCTATTCTCTTGTCCCCTAGACCTCTTTTGGATGCTACCCTTGGATCCTAGTCTCGTGGTATCTATTTTACTAACCTTTGGGTCTTAGGGGTGGTAATACATGGGAAGCCCTAACTTTGGTTGGATAGTCCCGCTCCCTCATCCAAATATATCACTCCCCTTCCATTAATTATAACCACATTCATCATTTTTCCCACTCGGGTCTGCATTCCTCCATAGGGTCCACATAAAGTTAGCCTCCCCTTCCCCTTGCCTGCACTTGGGTCGGTCTTGAAGCGATCCCTCGAAGTTTGATGAAGCTAAAAATAAAGGTAAAAGCATAATTGGCCACATTCAACAGGAAAATGTACCACATAATTCAAAATATGGTCGAGAAAAACAAATTTAGCACGTGGGAAAAATCCAATGCATGAGCTCTACCCCATACCCGTGGCCATCACCCTGGTTCCATAGGCCCTAGAGCCTCCTCTATCATTCTGGAACCCATGATTGTCCCAACCCTTGGAGGGAAATGAAACGCCCTACCATAAAGGGGGTACCCACTACTATACTGTACACATCATTCTCTTATCCATGAGCCCAGAGTAGCTAATTAAAGAAAAATTATAAAAGGAAAAAGGAATATAAAGAAGGGTGGAAAAATCAAGGTCGGGGTATCTCATGCACCACGATTTCTCCCTCCTATACATTATATACCCAAGTGTGGGCTTCCCTTTTCCTAGCTACCTTTGTACGCCGACATGTTGCCCATGATTTCCCCTTTCATTCCTGATTCCATTAATCTCTTTATCACATGCCACCACCATTTGAAGGATGTACCTTGGACATACTATGCCATTTAAAGGTAGAAACCACTTAATAGGGTACTTGGTTAACCCCTTTAGAGCTTGGAGACATTAGCACATGCCAAATACCACTATGGAAGGGTATGCCATTGTGAAATTCCCACCTATTTTCCATGGTTTGTAATCTCTTTAACTTGATTTCCTTAAATGAATTTTTGTACGAGAAGGCTAGGGGATGCATTGGATCCTATGCAAGATTTCCGATGGTATCCATTTTGGGTTTGGTCTCCCTATATGGGGTCCTAACCCTCCATAGGGATACATTGGCACATGTAGGGTGTGTGTATAGAGCCACGAGCCTCCACTACAGTAGAAAACATTCCATGGATCCCCAAATATGTTTAGATATTGCTCGAGATTCACCTATTGGACGAGGAAGATGCACTTGGTTCACCATGCCCAACCGGTCCCATAGTTGTACAATGTATTTGGAAGATGACCCAAGACTTGTATGATGATGTGGGATCACTTATACCATCATATGAGCCCTTACATATGGTCTACAGTCATCTTTGATCTACTTGGAGACCCATGGGGTTACTTGTGTTCCCCCACTCCCATTGGGAGCACCACATGTTTATTATTTGGAGAACAAGGGGCCAACCCCTTGTCCACTACTTTTAGGAGTCCTATTTCTCATTATGGTACCTATGGACTTTGCTAGGCCTCTTATAGGGCCCAATGACATGTACTATTGATCATTCAACCTCTTGGGAGGTTTATTCTTATATTTATGAGCTATTTCGGTGGGCTTGTCACCAAAAGTTAGTTATTTTGCACATTATTTTATTCTAGGGGTTATTGTAGGCTAAATTATCTAAATTTAACTCATTAGAAGTGTATAAATACAAGTGTTGTGAATTAATTTTATCATCATCACTTGGTTGGATTTGTATCTCTTTAGAGAACTTCGCTATCCTTATTGGAGGACAAGTTTTTGGAGCATGGAATGAATTTTGATGTTTGGATTATTTTCTCTTGTCTTGGACCTTATTTATTAGAAAATTATTGATGGTTGGATATACTATTAATACATGTAAGTACATTTCATGCTATTTTCTTATTTATTTTTGTCACATACAACCTGATAGAAAGAGATAAATGTAGAAGAGTAGATGGGAAGAATTTTTGAGGAGGTGAAGAGGCAGAGACAAAGATGGAGGTATTTAGAATTAATTTCTAGGTAAACCAAAAACTTATAATTTTTATGTATCAGGGGATTGTAGTCTCTTTTCAAGTTGTAGCTTGAAAAATAATATGTTGGAGCCTATTGAATTAGGAGCCTCTTGTGGGTTGTAGCTTACAAAAAATTTATGTAAGTGGGAGTTTGAGATTCCCAGTAAGTTGTAGCTAGCAGAATAATAGATAGGTTGGGGCCTCCAAAAGCTAATGTAATAGAGGAACTAGGAGCTTTCCTTTGCATCACAACAATAAAAAATTAATGGGATTCTCCCTTTATGGTTCCCCACATATATATGGTGTCCATATGTGCCACTTTTATATGCTGATATTATGTTATGATGGAATGTTGTTATGCTGATTAAATCTACTATTTATATGATGTTATACTATTGATTGAATAGTTCAGATAAATTTTGAAAAGAAAATTAAATAGAATCTAATGTACATGAATACACTAAACTAATTTACCCCCCTCAGTTTAGTCAAGTTTCCAACACATGTTAAGTTCTATGCATATATGGTCCGATTTATTTCATATGATTCAATGACATGGTGTGTTTTTAGAAACCAATTTTATTACAACATTTAATTTACTTTTTAAAAGTATTATGATGTGAGAATCATTATTAATACCATTTCTGTAGAAGAGTCTTGTCATTTTTTATTTTTAAATGCACACCCTATAGATAAAATCCTTTACATTCTTATTTACTCATGTGCTTTATAAATGAATATCTTTTTGGAATATTTGTTGGGGTTTTCTATTTAACACTCACCCATTGTATTCATTTGAGGACATATGAATAATCTTCCATATATCAAGAGAGAAGTACCACCTCTATAAAAAATATAGCTTTTATTATTCCCAAAATACCTTCTCGTTGAATAAATTATTATCTATGATATTAAAAGGATTATATCATTGGTATTATATATAAGTATCCAAGGATATTAAAAGGGGGGTTCTTGTAAAAATGAGAAGTCAAAAAGTGAAATGGTTGTTTCAAAGCCATGGCATTTTCTCATGATATTTAGAAAAGTGAAATAAAAACGGGAGTTCATTATTTAATTAATGAATTGATGTGTCTGCTTTGAATGAATATGTCTTTTTATAAAGTTTTATGATAATGTGTAAAAGGAGAAAGAATTGGAAGGAAATTGTGTGTAAGAGAAAATATAATTTCTGGACTGAATGAGTCATCATGGAATTTTGTTTATAACTATTTTTTTGTGTAATGTTCCCAATTTTTAGCCTCAAGCTAAAAGGAACATTATAGTTAGAAGTATTTTATTTAGATAAATAAAATGGGTAATGAGGCCCCATAATCCTTGAGAAGGAAGAATAAACACTCCTCATGTGAAAGGAGGAAGAATAAAGCAGCTGATTTGAGCACCACATGGTGTGAACAGGATTGGATCATGCTTGATCTAGTCATTTTGACCAAAGTCAACTAAGCTGTCTAGATACATTGAACCTTCTTGGACAACGCAATTTTAGAGGAGGCTCCACTTGCATGAGTTAGGTGGAAAGTGTGAATGGGACCCATGGTGAGAGGAGTTCTTTTTCTTTATAAGGAGGATATGGCAGCCCATTTTCATTATGCATTAGCTTATCATTTTTGTTGGGTCTGTAAAGACTTGCATCCCCGGGATGTTTAGAAGGGTTGTAGTGTTCTTGAACCCAAGGGTGTTCCTGGTCGGGAATCCATACCTCCTCCTCAAGGAAGGAGAGGGTTTGAGCTACATTTCCTCATTTCAAAATTTGGCTAAGCTTAATCCTTCAACTACAATGTTGTTCTGTTGGGCAGAAATGTTGAGTTGTTGGGTGCTGCAACAGAGGAACTCATAGAGTCATTATTTGGCTTGTTCTTCAGTGGAGATCTTGTATATTCTTTGGAGGAGCAGTAGAAGAGAATCCTGGGCATCATTTCAGATCTTTAGCATTAAGCCAATCATTCACCATCTCTCACAGCACAGTCTAGGGTAGAAACTGTGTTATTTATGTATACAGTTGCTGGGAGGGCCATTGGAGCTTATCAGAAGGAGTGTTTTTCAGTAAAAGGGATCAGCCCTTTGCTTGAGAAAATTATCAAAGGAGGGCATGAGTATTTCAGATCTGCCATAGCCTCACATTTTGGTTCAGTTTCAGTGACAAGTTATTTGTCGCCTTTGTACTTTCTCCGACATTTCTAGCAATCTCTCCTAGATTGGCTAGAAATATTGTATTAGAGCCCATTCTTCCATTCTTGGGCATTTATTTGTATGTATCAGCCATATTTCATGTATTTACATCTACAACAGCAGCTAATCTCCTAGAGACAATGCAGTCATTTCTTTCCGACATTTTGTGCAGTTGCTGCATCTCTTGTATTTCATGTGTTAATCTTTGGAGATTGATTCCCATTGCATGAGGGGTTTATTCCTCATGATATTTCTGTATATTTCTGCTGAGCTACTAATATATATGTTGGCTGTATAATATTTCATCTTATGACATATTCAGATTTGCAGAGTTTCATGATTATGTTCATATATTGCTGTAGGTTCTCTATTTGAGTAGTTTCCTAAGGGACCTAGTTTGGGGAGATCTGAATAACCCCTCTAGGCTCATTTCTTTGGGCTCAACTTCTGGAAGAGAAGTTTTTAATGTATTAAAAAAGGGATCCAAGACCCCTTTCAACTTATTTTTACACTGCCTTCCTTATACAACGTCCCCATTAGAGATTTTCCCAAAATTCCTAAAAAGGAACATTACAGTGGTATCGGAGCATCAATCTTGGCTTAGCCTGTGTAGCCTAAGATAATATGCCATTATAAGGAGAATCTCCTAACTTAGAGGAGGAGATGTACAAAGGAAACAAGAAAAGAGGAATGACAGAAGAGGAGGTCTCCCTTCTTCTTTTCCAGACCATGGAGGGTATCATTGAAGATATTGAGGAGAAAGAAAGGGAAAAATGGAGAGATTTTATAAGAGGGTTTGTGGATGAAGAAAGCCCTAGATATTATTATGATGGGTGTGAGCATTCAGCCACACATGTAGATCCACATCACAGTTCATTGTCCACTTGCACTGTAGGGAGAATGGAGGAAGGAGATGAGGCCATTGGAGAAGCAGCGCTGCAACTCAAAGGTATGGCTCATGATTGTTGGTTTGAAAATTATGTTTCACATAGTCATGAAAATGTAAAAACATGTGATGAATTAACTAAGGTTTTTGATGGAAGTCAATGTGAATCATCATGTATCATAACTTCAAACACTTTGCATGCATTGGAAGGAAACATGAAACAAACTCCACTCCACATTTCTAGAGGGGAAGAAAACTGGAATGATGGCTTGTTAGAGGCAATACCACCATTGTATGAAGGGCACTCTTCCATTTGTGATAACATGGAGATCCATATTTCAGAGGAAGACCAAAATCCATGGTCTCTCATTGAAGGGGAGGCATACTCACATATTGGTGAAGAGAATGTGCATAGAAGAACCCATAGCGCAATATCATTGGAGGAAGATCCATCACCACATGGAGATGAGAAGGGAGCCATTTCTTCCATGGGAGGAGTCCTTGTGTCTTTACAAGGAATTCCAAGTATTTTAACATGTGGGAACCATATCACAAATCCTGAGCAGCATATAGTAGCATTGGAGGATTGTGAGATGGAGGAGGAAGAGAAGGATCAGCATCAAGGGTTGATACACCCTTATCTATTCCAGAAATTCTTTTCACAAGAGAAGGAGACTATACAGTGTAGTGAAGAGAGGGAAAAATCAGTCCACTTATACATAGAGTCCACTTTTGAACTTGATCTCTCACTATATGGAGGCATTCCACCTCGTAGGCTACCTAATCTAGAGATGATGAGGGGCATCTTGTCATTTGGTTCACCACTCTTGGATTCCAGAGAGGTGAAGACATTGGAGGAGTCCAACACAACGCAGAGAGTTTGGGGTAAACCCAATAATGAGGGAGACACTCTCTCATTTTCAGTATCACCCACTCTCATCAGTTATACTGCGCTGATAGAGTTTGCTGCAGGGATGGAGGATTGCATCTTCATGATGCAGGATGACTGCTCCACAGATTTGGAGATGACGAGGATAATTCATTTGAGGGAGGACTCTTTCATATATAGGAGTGGATGTAGGCCACTCATGCTAGCTTTGGCCCAGCTTGGGAGATTCTTTGGGGATGACAACTTCTCATGGGAGGCCAACTTCCAAAGGAAACCATCACTATTTGAGCATAAGCAGCTGCATGATGGGCATGGCAGCATGTTGGAGGATGAATTTGGCATGGGGGATGTCAAATTAGAAGGAAAAAACATGATGGGAGTTTCACATGCTAGATCACCAGCGCTGTCTATGAGGAGGATTGATCCGTATTGGAGGTCTCAGCTTTTGTAGAGTACTATAAGGATCTAGGTGCATGCATGATTTTGGATGAACCGAATGGATATGACAGGTACATGGTGGATGATATGGTCATCTATTATTATGACAGAGTCTTATTGACTAGGGCTTCTAGTCTCAAGGAGAAACTATTACATGCAGCACATGAGGACTTTCTAGCTATGCACTTTGTTGCATATTTTGCTTTGCTAAAGGAGTTCATTTGGGAGGGCATTTAGCATGATCTATATCAGAATACAGACAAATGCATAGCCCAGATGATTTTGGAGAGGTTGGCACAACCATTTCCCTATCATTGGAGGTGAGGGAGAGCATTCAGATGAGCCATTTCAGCTCAAGGACCACAGTACATGGTAAAGGAGGTATATACTCTCATTTTGATTTACCTTTCTTTAATTTATATGAGCAGCTTGATGAGCTAAGGATGATCACACCTCCTTATGCTCCTTATTATAATGTACTTTTGGCCCATTGCAACAATGGGATTGGTTATTTTCATGATGGTTTGTGGGGGAAGCCACATACTTCATAGTGTGCACCATTGGCACCAATTTGTACTTTCATGTTTTCACCTTGTGAGATGTTTGTGGTAGAAAACAAGTGGCTAGTAAAGCACTTGTTATATTTTGTTCTATGGCAGGCATGGAGTGCACTACGCTGGTTCCTCATGTGGAACTATGATTCACTCTCTGGTTGCCATGAGGCAGCTTGTTTTCATTATATTTTGCTTCCATATGTTACCAATGTTTGTATACTCATGGGAGGCTTTGTTTGGAGAGTGGGCTTAGAGTTGAAGATGCCCATTGGGAGTATGATTCTCTCCTTTTCACATGTTGTATGTTTCAGGAGAAACAATGGGCACACCATGATTTCCATGTCACTACTTTTCTCTTTATATAGGAGGAGATATTGGGAGGAAATGCGTTGTTGGAGGAGGCATTTCATGGTTGATTCATTTTGTGGGGAGGCTTGGGACAATTGTGAAGGCCATGAAATTTCAACCCAATATCAGCAACCCCCTCATACTTATCATAAATGGAGGGAGAAACTACTTGGATGGGAAAATATAAACTCTCCATTCAGCCCCAACATTTTGCATAGATCCGGGGTTGAGGACTGCTTTGTTGAGCTACCTAGGATGGCTCATTTCATATGGATGATTGCATGAGTGAAGGAGTAACTCATTGGGAATAATAATTCCCATGTTTTTCATCACTCATACCTTGAGGAGGCCATTGAACAACAAGGAGATTTCCACTTACATCTTCTATTATCTCTTCATGTATACTTCGGTTTTACACACTTGGAGAGATACATGGGGGATAGATTTATTGCATGCTTTGTTGAGGTATGGTGGGATCCATTGATGAGGAGGCAACAAGAAGAGGAGGAGGAATTTTTCTCTACCTTGCAGTTTCTTGATGACAAGCAACATTTTGAAGGGGGAGGACTGTAATGTTCCCAATTTTTAGCCTCAAGCTAAAAGGAACATTATAGTTAGCAGTATTTTATTTAGTTAAATAAAATGGGTAAGGAGGCCCCATAATCCTTGAGAAGGAAGAATAAACACTCCTCATGTGAAAGGAGGAAGAATAAAGTAGCTGATTTGAGCACCACATGGTGTGAACAAGATTGGATCATGCTTGATCTAGTCATTTTGACCAAAGTCAACTAAGTTGTTTAGATACATTTAACCTTATTGGACAGCGCTGTTTTAGAGGAGGCTCCACTTGCATGATTTAGGTGGCAAGTGTGAATGGGACCCTGTTGAAAATGGCAACAAGAAATAGTGAAGGAGGCCTCCTGAAACATCTTTCCTGATCCTAGTTGGAAAGTGATCAACTAAACTAGGTGGGGACCACACATGTGATTTTTGTCGAAAAAAATCTATTTTTAGACTATGTCTATTTTTAGACATACGGAGCATGATTCGGGGATTCCAGTTGGAGATTCTTGAAGTATGCGACATGTTGGTAAAAATAGATGAGACCCATATTTTTAGGACCGAATTTATTTTTAGAGCGTATCTCCTAAAAATATGGAAGTCAAATATTATTTACCCTTAATAATATTTGTTTATAAACAACGGTTACTCTCTTGGAGCCGTCAGTTTGACCCCGGAAGGTGGGGCATACGGTGACTTGTAAGGAAATTCGAATTTCCTATGAGTTAGTTGAGCTATTGCATGGTTGACTTCAGTTAGAACTCATGTGGCAGAGTTTGGTGGAGTTGATGAGACAGTTGGTGGAGTTGTGTTCGGTTTAACTTAGTTGAACTAGTTGTATTTAGTTTAAATGGCTAATACACTAGAGATGAGTGGTGTGAATTAATTATTAATTAATTCAATAATTATTAACTCATTATTCAACTAAAGAACACATCAGTTAACAGCAGTGCATGGACAGTTCAGTGGAGACCGATGAAAGAGGTAGATGAAAGGGTGAGTATAGCTATCGAGTTGGAGGATTAGTTGTGCATGAGATTTGCACTACACTTGGAGGAAATTACCAAATACAATTGCGCATTTGGAGCCAGTGAGATTCGAACTTGGATCTCTATTTAGACCAGCCTTGACTGCACAATAGAGGAAGGGAAATTAGTGGGTGTGTTTTGAACCTATGACTTGTTCAAAACCAAGCCAGTTTTTGTGTCGCTTTGGGAGATAGTACTGAGTACTTGTGAGGAGTTTGTACTATGTATTTGCTGCATGTTATCTCCATTTACCTGTATACACTATAGCTGCGGTTTTCAGCTATAAACACTGCCCTTCCTCTTGTGTTAATGTGTGTGATGATTTGATGTGTTATCGCTTCTATTATTTTCGCATGTGACAATTAATTGTAGAAGAAGGTTATGTGTTATGCATGCAATTCGAAATTGATGTATGATCGGGTTAATCTTCAGTGAATAAGTGATTTATTTAGCTAATTTCTACATGGTATCGGAGCAATATTAATTGTCGAGATCTATTACGGTGATTGCAAACTTATTTCCTCGGACAGAGCCTGCATACGGGCCAGATAGCCTCCAGATTCATCTTTCTTTGGAAAGTGAAAGGTCTGGTAAAAGCCCATGCAGTCGATCTCTGATTTGGAAATAATTTGTTCTCAAGTGTAGATCGGAAGCGATTGAGTTTTAGGATAAACTCAAGAAACATCAAGATGGAGAAAGCTGGAAATATACATGCATATTGTATATAATTTTCTACATGGAATGAGAGCGAAAATTTTTGGGTGCGCGAGTTTGTAGGGAATATATGAAAATATTTGGTATAATATTTCAGAAAAAAATAGCATATTTTGATTCCTTGCGGAAAAACACCCAAACTGAAAAAAAAAATCGGTCGAATCGGAGCTCGGATGAGAGAGATATCATCGATTTAAAATCAGCTCTTTTGTTAGAAAATTTTGCGATGGTGGGACAATTGCAATGTGCGCGAGCCAAGAATCTACATGCACTAAGGTACAAGATGCATGAAAAGCTTTGAGGAGAAAAGCAGAGGTTAGTGACTTGGTGTTTGAGAGGGAGCCTCTCAACATGCAGCGTGAGGACAAGTCAAGAAGGTTGGGATTCGGGCAAAGAATCTCTACAGACTTGGAGTAGATGGGATGTCTACGGAGCTTCCTGCTGATGGGAAGTGCATGAAAGGCATGCAACTGATGCTTGAGAGGGAGAAAGTTTTGCATGTAGGTATTGAAGTAGATGGGATGTCTACGGAGCTTCCTGCTGATGGGAAGTGCAAGGAAGACATGCAACTGAAGCTTGAGAGGGAGCAAGTGTTGCATGCAAGCGAGAAAGACATGCAACTGAAGCTTGAGAGGGAGCGGGTTTTGCATGCAGGTGATAGTGAACCTCGGAGTGTGGAGCAGCCACAAGAGGATCATGGAGTGGTAGAGACCACTCATGCAGAGAAATTTCGTGCCAGACGGGCAGAGGGAGTGCATGCAGCTATACCACCAGGTGTAAGGTGGGGCGACATGCATGATTAATCCCATGAGGAGATTTCTGGGTAGGATTCATGAGATGGTGTGGATCTCATGAGTTGAACCTGGCTATGAGGTGCCCACATCGCAGCAGTAGCAAGATCAATTGGAGTGATGCAGGCAGATCAAAGTGACAGTGTCGGATACAGGAGTGCGGATTAGAGTTGACATCAAGTGCAAGAGTGCATGGGTGCAAGAGTTCAACAGCGCAGTCGTTCCTGATGACATGTGCAGTTGGCCAAGTAGAAGTCGAAGACTTTGATGATAGATGCTAGATGCATCAAGACTGATTGAGTTGTTTGGAGCCTATTCAGTTTCAGAGGAGTTGCAGAGTAGATGCATGAGTTTGCATGGTGCATGCAAAGGGTGCATGGCATATGCATGGAGTTGCATGGTGCATGCATGAGTTTGCATGGCGCATGCAAAGGGTGCATGGCACATGCATGGAGTTGCATGGTGCATGCATGAGTTTGCATGGCGCATGCAAAGGGTGCATGGCGAATGCATGGAGTTGCATGTCGCATGCATGGAGTTGCATGGCGCTTGTGAAGGTTGCAGGGCGAATACATGGAGTTGCATGTCGCATGCAATGACAGTCCTTTCTTGTTGAGAGGGAGTGTTGAAAATGGCAACAAGAAACAGTGAAGGAGGCCTCCTGAAACATCTTTCTTGATCCTAGTTGGAAAGTGATCACCTAAACTAGGTGGGGACCACACATGTGATTTTTGTCGAAAAAATCTATTTTTAGACTATGTCTATTTTTAGACATACGGAGCATAATTTGGGAATTCCAGTTGGAGATTCTTGAAGTATGCGACATGTTGGTAAAAATAGATGAGACCCTTATTTTTAGGACCCGGGCTATTTTTAGACTGATCTCCTAAAAATATGGAAGTCAAATATTATTTACCCTTAATAATATTTTGACTATAAACAGCAGTTTACTCTCTTGGAGCACTTCAGTTTGACCCCCAGAGGTGGGGCATGCAGCTGACATAAAGAAATTCGAATTTCCTATGAGTTAAGTGAGCTATTGCATGTTAGACTTCAGTTAGACTCATGTGGCAGAGTTTTGGTGGAGTTGATTGAGGAGTTAATGGAGGTGGTGTTTTGGTTAACTAGTTGAACTAGTTGTATTTAGTTTCACTGGCTAATACACTAGAGATGAGTTGTGTGAATTAAATATTATTTAATTCACTAATTATTAACTCATTATTCAACTAAAGAACACATCAGTTTAACTCGGTGCATGGACAGTTCAGTGGCGACAAGTGAAAGAGGTAGATGAAAGGGTTGAGTTAGCTATCAGTTGCGACATCAGTTGTGCATGAGATTTGCACCACACTTGGAGGAATTTCCCATGATGATTGCGCTGTCAAGCCAAGGAGATTCGAACCTTGGATCTCTATTTAGACAGGCCATGATTGCGCAATAGAGGTAGGGAAAGTAGTGGGTGTGTTTTGAACCTGTGACTTGTTCAAAACCAAGCTAGTTTTTGTGTAGCTTTGGGAGATAGTACTGAGTACTTGTGAGGAGTTTGTACTATGTATTTGCTGCATGTTCTCTCCATTTATAATATACTATAGCTGCGGGGTTTTCAGCTATAAGCTTTCCCCATACATATTGTGTTAATGTGTGTGATGATTTGATGTGTTATCGCTTCTATTATTTCCGCATGTGACAATTAATTGTAGAAGAAGGTTATGTGTTATGCATGCAATTCGAAATTGATGTATGATCGGGTTAATCTTCAGTGAATAAGTGATTTATTCAGCTAATTTCTACAGACCCATGGTGAGAGGAGTTCTTTTGATTTATAAGGAGGAGATGGCGACCCATTTTCATTATGCATTAGCTTATCATTTTTGTTGGGTCTGCAAAGACTTGCATCCCTGGGCTGTTTAGTAGGGTTGTAGTGTTCTTGAACCCAAGGGTGTTCCTGGTCGGGAATCCCTACCTCATCCTCAAGAAAGGAGAGGGTTTGAGCTACATTTACTCATTCCGTCATTTGGCCAAGCTTAATCCTTCAGCGACAACGTTATTCTGTTGGGCAGAAAACGTTGAGTTGCTGGGTGTAGCAATAGAGGAACTCATAGAGTCATTCTTTGGATTGTTCTTCAGTGGAGATCTTGTATATTCTTTGGAGGAGCAGCAGAAGAGACTCCCGGACATAATTTCAGATCTTTGGCACCAGGCCAATCATTCACCATCTCTCATAGCGCAGTCTAGGGCAGAAACTGCATTATTTATGTAGGCAGTTGCTGGGAGGGCCATTGGAGATTATAAGGAGGAGTGTTTTTCAGTAAAAGGGATAAGCCCTTTGCTTGAGAACATTATTAGAGGAGGGCATGAGTATTTTAGATCTACCATAGCCTCATTCTCATTTTGGTTCAAATGCAGTGACAAGTTATTTTTCACATTTGTACTTTCTCCGGCATTTCTAGCAATCTCTCCTAGATTGGCTAGAAATCTTGTATTAGAGCCCATTCTTCCATTATTGGGAATTTATTTGTATGTATCAGCCATATTTCATGTATTGACATCTACAGTAGAAGCTACTCTCCTAGAGATAGCGCAGTCACTGCTTTCCGGCATTTTGTGCAGTTGCTGCATCTCTTGTATTTCATGTGTTAATCTTTGGAGATTGATTCCCATTGCATGAGGGGTTTATTCCTCATGATATTTCTGTATATTTCAGCTGAGATACTAATAGATATGTTGGATGTATAATATTTCATCTTATGACATATTCATATTTGCAGAGTTTCATGATTATGTTCATATATTGTTATAGGCTCTCTATTTGAGTAGTTTCCTAAGGGACCTAGTTTGGGGAGATCTGAATAACCTCTCTAGGCTCATTTATTTGGGCTCAAATTCTGGAAGAGAAGTGTTTAATGTATTAAAAAAGGGATCCAAGACCCCTTTCAGCTTATTTTTACACTGTCTTCCTTATACAACGTCCCCATTAGAGATTTTCCCGAAATTCCTAAAAAGGAACATTACATTCTGGTATGCTTAAAATGGTGAAATTTTGATCATATTGATGAGAGATCGAGGGGAATATTTGGTTAAAACTTTATATGTTGATTCACTATGTTTTCAGATATATACACTTTGGAAAATAGGGTTTGTGTTTGGTCTTGAAATCTACTTCAAAAGAGTTGTCTCAAGATTTTCACTATAACTTATTTGATGGGATGTTTCATATTGTGAAATTTTGACGAGATGGAAGAAAGATCTCTAGGTACATTTTTTCAAACTTTTAGACATTGGTTTTTTATTTTTCTGAGATATTCCTTGTGGATGTCATGGTTTGTAAATTCTCCTAAAATTCATTTTAAGCAAGTTAGTTTGAATTTTTTGCTATAACATAATTTTCAAGACATTTTAGACCATGAATTTTTGAAGACACGAAGAGGTGATTTCTCACTACATGTGATCAAAATTGTAGAAATTGGTTCATTATACTTTATTACATATGCCGTATGGAAGTTAGGTTTCTTGAATGCTCCTAAATTTAGTTTGAAATAGGCCAATTGCACATTTTCTATATAATATATTTTTTGGAAAAATTTTTATTGTGAAATTTTTAGAGATTCGTGGATACATATGAAAATACCTTAAATAAAAATTTCATACTTTATTTCACTACATTTTTGGGTATATTCCCTATTGAAGTTAAGGTTTTTGAATTGGCTTGTAATCAATTTCAAATGGGCCAACTTGGAATTTTTTTTATAACTTATTTTCTATGGCTTTTATATTGTGAAATTTCCAACAATTTGAGGAAACAAAAAAAGAAATACCTCTAGTAAAAATTTCAAAATTGGACATATGGCACACTATACAAATTTTTTCTTGGGAAGAGGCCAAAAGAAAAAAGCTCTTAATAGTTACCATAAATGTCATTTGGATCTTAAAATTTTGGTAAAAACTAGTGAAGTTATAAGTCACTCACATAATTAGTGAAGGAAGAAGCAACAATAAAACCTAATGAAGGCATAAGTGGTGAGTAGACCCGGTGAAGCCAAAAGTAGAGTGTAGACTCAGTGAAGGTAATGTGAATGCTGTTATATTTTGAATTTAGTTGTAATTGAGGTTTTTTTCTCAAACAAAGGATTTGGTGTCTCTTTCTAAGTTGGTCCTTAACATTATGGATTGGTGTCTACATTAGGTTGGTGTCTATGAATATTTTTTGTAGTAGGGATTGGTGTCTCTGTTAGTTTGGTGTATGTAAATATTTGTGGCCATGGGATATTGATTTCTATAAATACCTATAAGAGTAGGTTGGACCTACTATGGTTTTTGAAAATGGGGATTGGTGTTTCTAATAAGTTGGTGCCTACAAATATTTTTAACAATAGGTTGATTCATACATATAATCATAAAAAATGGTTTTGTGATTTTCTTCTAAAAGATCTTGCATGTAAATATTGTGTTTCATGTTCTAAAACTGATCAATATCACGTGATTGTTTTCTTGTAGCTGATGAATATTTAAATAAGTAAAATTTTTCTTATATTGATTCAACCCCCACCATCTCTTAGTATAAGTTTTTGCTCAACAATTGGTATTAGAGCAGGTTATTTCAGAAATAGTTTGACCATAAGAAGGTAGATCTTAGAAGAAGACATGGATAATCAAGAAATTTTTAACACAAATAAAAATGCATGGAAATATAAACAAATATTGTTGTATTGGGAAATTATGAAATAGATGGGGAGGTGGATCCTGGTGTAATATCCCAAAATAGGGATCTGCTAGCAAGGCATGATTGGAAAACACATTTTCCAGGAATGGCTGCTACATGATTCGAAACCAAGGCCTGGATCCCTTAGATCAATGCATCTAAGACTGGAATCCAAGTGGGGGCTCGAAATAAATCCCTCTAGGTGGGTTAAACAGATCTCCCACACCTAGATGCCTTCAAAAAGTGCCCGATGAAGGGGCTGCAACAGTTCTTGAACAAGAGGTGGAATAACATCGTTATTATTATGAGATGTGAGACATGAAGATACAAATAGCCTTCCATTTGATATTATAGAAGAAAAAGTATACAATTATTTGAGGAGTCAATCACTCAAGCTACGCAGTGAGAGCCTCAACATAACATGTACAAGAAATTGGAGACCACTGCTACACAGAATTTACATAAGGCTATATCAGCGCAGTTTAATGGAGACACTGCAACATACTAAATGATAATATAATGATATGAAAATATCAGCTCAATAAAGGTGGGGGAGCAAGCTCTCAACCCCTAAAAACAACAGTACAAAAATCCTTAAAAGGATTGGCTGCAATACATATACAAATGGGAAATCTGCAGAAACGTCGGAGTTGCAGGGTAGCAGCTGCAAATTGAAACTAGAATGAATGGAGATGGTTGAATAAGATGTAAAATCTGAAGCAAACCTCCTCTAATGGATCTCCTGAGTGCAAGGCTGATCCTAGCACTGAAGATCTCACCCTCTGAGATAGTGGTGCAAACCCCCACTGTAGATACACACTGAAATAATGCAGTCAAGGAGAGGGACTGCGCTGTAATAGATGGGAGATGCTTGGCCTGATGCCAAGATATGAAAATAAGCTCTGAAACCTTCCTCACTAAGCTTCCCGAGGAATATAAGCTCCCTCCTTTGAAATATGAGCCAAGGAATGGTGTTATGGAACCCTCCACTACAACACCCTGCAACACTACATTATACTTCAGAAGAAATAACGCAGTGTCTGAAGAAAGTGGCTTTGGCCTTGAGCCTAGATGTGGAGAAATGAAGTGCAATCCTTCAAGAGGCCTCTCAAGAAGGAGAGGAAATCCTAAACAGGAATCCCTCATGCTAAACAACACTGCAACTCAACTAAACAGCTCGAGACTACAAATAGTCTACTAGACCAATAATAAAATACTCAAACATGTCTCTCTATGGCTACCTCTTCCTCCTTTTATGCAAGTGAATGTCTCTTTGCCCTGGACCCCACACATTAGGGTTTCTTCCACATGTGATCTTCCTCCCTCTCGAACTGCGCTGTCTTCCCAAGAAATCCACGCCCTCTTAGGCAGTGTTGTTGACTTGGTCAAACTTGACCTTGTCCTCATGCATTTGCCCCTTTTCACACTGGAAGGTTCAAAATAAAGCTACTCCATGTATCCCTTTCACACTATGAGGGATTTATTCCTACTTATGGGTCTCTTTACCCATTTTATTCAACTCCTAGATGATATAAGCAAAAATTAATATTCCAATTTGCTGCATGCAAATTTTGGAATATTACAGTCCTCCCCTCTCAAAAGATTGCTTGTCCTCAAGCAAGTGCAAGGATAGACTGAGTTATTTCTCCTCCTCTCCCTGTAGCATCCATGTATTATGATCTCCTCCAAGGAAAGAGATGCTATCTCATCAATCAAGTCTCCACATTGCTCCTTCTCAGCATGCAAGTCAGCTATCAAGCCATCATCATGTAAAGGTGAAATACTCTCTCCCATATGGATCCTCCATCCCCAAGCTATTAGCCATGAAAAATGAGTCACCTCCCAACTAGGCAACTCCTGAAAACTGTCCTCCACCTTTGGCTCCGGAAAAGTAGGTGGGTTGAAATTCTGCATAAGGTAGACACGGTGGCCTACTTTATGCTATCCATCTCTCCACTTATGATAAGTGTAGAGTTTGATGATCTTGGGCTGCAATAAGGTTGCCCTCAAGTGCTAAGATGAGGACTAGATCTCCAAGGATCTCTCCTCCAACGCTGCAAATCATACTGGCCCAAATATCCCCATATATGATGAGTTGGAAATCATCATCATATGGCATCACATCCATCATATGGCTTGTTGAGTCTCAAAATTGTTTTCCATATTCATACATATTTCCATTATGTCATAACCATTTAGCTCTTATTTCATAGCCATCTGACCTAAAACCCTACATCAAGTAACCATTTTCATAAATAAATGGGTTAGGATCCTTGTTTTCCAAAGTTATTTATTTTATGTATTTAAAGTGAATTTATGATTAGAAACTAGAAAATTAACATAGTTTCATATATCTATATATGTGTTATGAGTTTTGTGACATGTGTAGGTCAAAAAGGAGACTTCTAAAAGACCCTTATGTGTGAGACCAATTTGTTTCATAAGAAGATGATCAGCAACAAAGAGGAAATATGCTAATGCAAAATCATATCCAAACACTTGAAAAAATTTCAGATACTATTGTCTCCATCATATCCATACCTCATAATAAACCATTCACCTCATTTCACTTCATATTTTCCATTTACATTCACATCCACTTTCCATTTCTTTTTGTCCATTCATAACCCACAAATAAAAGCAAGAGGCTCATTCACATGCTTATTGCCCATTTCCATTTCTACTCTCCATTTCCATCTTCCATTTTCATCTTCCATTTCTTGTCATTTTCATTCCGCAAATAAGCCCTGCTTCAATGCAAATTATTGAGTCCATAGTCCTTTGAGTCTAAGTTCTTTGTAAAAACACCTTGAGGCTTGCATGCCTTAATGGCAAGTTCTCATGCTGACAAACAATGGGAATACATTAATGTCTCTTGTTCGTCAGATCTTCTAGGTGACTCGACATCAGCGAAATCATTCGTACCTAGCAAGATGTGTTTGGGCATCTTGACTCTCATTGTCATCAATGGTGAGAGTTCTCGTGTTGACTAGTGGCATCCATTAATGGCCACTAAGTCAACAATTTCCTACTATGTTTGACATCAGAACATATTTTCACATAGTAGGAATTATGCCAATGAGTTTTGAAGACATGAAGACTATTATTTTCAGCATTTTGGAGCAGATTCAACAAGTTTTAGTAGGAGCAATAAAAAGTCATCTTATCTCTTTATCCATGACTCCTCTTGTTCAGCCACTTGAAGAAGAATATGATCAGAATTTTGCAGCCACCACACATACACAACTCATCCACATTTAAGGTAAGTGAAGGTAAGTTGTTTTCTAATTTTTAGTCATGTAATTCATTAGAATGCTAAAATTGTAACTTTGAAAAAATTCCTCACTCCCTTTTCCACATTGTCATATCTTTAGTTGGGGGGGGAAGGGACATCATTTCATATCCACATGTCATACACTATCACACATTTTCATTTCATTTCCACCCACATATACTTCCCAACCAACTATTGTTGCAACATGATCCAAAAGAATATATGCCTTGCAAATGATCAATTCATTGATGAAGTAATTGATTCTAAATTTTTTCATGAACTTTGATGCAACAAAGAAAATAAAGCATTGTTACACAAGAACCATTGCTCAAAAAAATTGGTTGTCACACAAGAACCAACCAAAAAAAAAAAAAATGTTGCAATCAAATGTATTATACTTTGCCAAAAAGGAAAATATCAAGAAGCAAAGTTTGGAACGAATCTATATGAGTCAAAACTCATAAAAGATCAACTCATGGACAAATGAATCATTGTAATAGTTGCATGAGGACATGCAACAACTTCAGTTGGGGGGTATGTTGAGTCTCAAAAGTGTTTTCCATATTCATACATATTTCCATTATGTCATAACCATTTAGCTCTTATTTCATAGCCATCTGACCTAAAACCCTACATCAAGTAACCATTTTCATAAATATATGGGTTAGGATCCTTGTTTTCCAAAGTTTTTTATTTTATGTATTTAAAGTGAATTTATGATTAGAAACTAGAAAATTAACATAGTTTCATATATCTATATATGTGTTATGAGTTTTGTGACATGTGTAGGTCAAAAGGAGACTTCTAGTAGACCCTTATGTGGCACTTTAAGGCCAAATTCGAATTTGGTTGGAGAAGATCATGGGATCATGAGAACATGTGTCTCATTTCCTTGTTGTATTGAAACTCTAAGAGGATATGTGTCTCATTTCTTAGTTGTGTTGAAACTCTAGAAATACATGTGTCTTATCATTTCCTATTTTGATTGTAACTCTAGAGATGGAGGGAGAGATTCATGGACTCCCATTAATGAGATAACTCCTCATATTTTGTATAAATAGGAGAAGTTTTCTCCTATCATGGGTAATGAAAAAGTAGTGAAAAATAGGAGAAGGAGAGAAAGGAATAGAGAGTCTTTTGTAACAAAGTTCAAGATGGAATGGGATGTAGATTTGTGAGTTTTTCAATAGAGAAATTCAGTTCTTTGATGTTGTTTTGATTACAACTTTAAGGAGCTGAAGAACTTCACCAAATTGGTAGCAGAGGGCCCCTGCTATCCAAGGAGGCTTCTACATGCTTTCTAGATAAGTAGCTTTTAATTCATGTCTTGCATTATTTGTTTAACTAAAAGATCCTCATTATCTTACAATCATTCTTTTTCTTAAAACGCTCTTCCAACATATCAATATTAGATGAAAGAGATTTGGTTGTATCATGATGAGTTAATTAGCATTTTCTGTTTTGCAATTAGATTAAAAGATCCTCATTATCTTACAATCATTCTTTTTTCTTAAAATGCTCTTCCAACATATCAATATTAAATGAAAGAGATTTGGTTGTATTATGTTGAGTTAATTAGCATTTTCTGTTTTGCAATTAGATTAAAAGATCCTCATTATCTTACAATCATTCTTTTTCTTAAAACGCTCTTCCAACATATCAATATTAGATGAAAGATATTTGGTTGTATCATGTTGAGTTAATTAGCATTTTCTGTTTTGCAATTAGATTAAAAGATCCTCATTATCTTACAATCATTCTTTTTCTTAAAAAGATCTTCCAACATATCAATATTAGATGAAAGAGATTTGGTTGTATTATGTTGAGTTACATTTCATGTTCATTCGCAAGCTAGGATATCCATGGATTAGAATGTTCTATTTTTCACCATTTTCTTAATTAGGGATAGAATTTACAATTACACTTTGTTTTGAGTCTAAGGTTTCCTTTTCTTTTCTTTTTGACATAGATTTGATTTCATCTTTTGAACATAAGTACTAAAAAGACAAAACCCCCAAAAACATCAATAAAATACATACAACGAAGTAAGGAAGAGGTCACTTAAGCACATATAGTGCACCACACTTCATCAGTCTACTAGCCCTGGTTGATAATTTATGTTAGCAATTTAGGACACTAAATTGACTACACATGGCTCACCTCATAAGGAAACAAATGTGTTTCTCTAGTGGCCATACCATCTCCCATGCTCCCCTTAGAACATGTACTACAGAAAATATGGATATCTTCTCTCCCAAAGGACACATCCATCCAATGTGTCTCTCTCCCAAACATGCTCCTCATAAAGACAGAGACAATAGAACCATAGGGAGAAAAAATGAGAATCATTCTTGTTGCCATGTGTAACAAGTGAGAGGGACAATGGTCCCTCAAATGTAGCCAATGTATCTTGACCCTCAACTGCAATAGAGACTGATAAAATGTGTGGCTTCTCAACCACTTGCCTGCTGCCCCAATCTCCTCATAAGTATGGAGGAAGTGAATGATATATGGTGTAAAATGAGCATGTCCTCCATAACATACCTCTTCCCTAAGTCCTTCTAGGGAATGGTCATCAATCATGCTTATGGCCTCAAGTAGACCATGAAGCCTAAAATAAAGAATGTTCCTCCTTGGAGCAACATCCTGCACATATATGGTTAAGGAATATATACATACATCATATAAATAATCATGTAAACAATCAACACCCTTACCATATGTTCTTCTCATACAAAGGGAGTGTCTCATAGATGAGTCTCCTCTCATCCCCAAAGAGAAAAGAGGTGGCTGTGCTAACACCTCCATCTCCATATGATCCATGCATCTCCTCATATGCTAATATATATCCTCCTCAAAATCCTTCCAAGAATACCCCTCCAGATGGTGTGGTATGATCTCATAGAACAAGTGGGGCTGAAAAGAAAATCCTCATGATTTGCTTGTAGCAACTTCTCCTTGAGCTTGGAAGCTCTAGATAAGAAGATCCTACCATGATAGAAGATGACCCCATCTCTAACTGCATATCCCTCCTCATTTAACTGGTCATCCAATATCATACAAGTGAAAAGATCCTTGGAATACTACACCAACAGCTGGGATTTCCAATATGGATCTACCCTCCATAGTGACAGTGCTGACGATCTCTCATGAATAAAATCTGTCATATGGTCATCCTCTTCTTTTACATCTCCCATTACAAAGATGCAAGTTGGAAGGCGGCTGCTATCCTTCCCCTGCTGCTTCTGCCACAACGCAGAATCGGAAATGGAAGTGGGTAATGATGATGTTGAGAGAATTCTCCCTCTCTCCTTGAGTCTACCCAAGACTCCCAACGCTGTACCAAGCTCTCCCAAGGTCCCCACTCCTCTTAAATCAATGAGTGGTACCCCAACTGGTGAAGCATCCATCCTCCTCTGCTGATCTAGTGGCCTCCTTGGTGAAATGTCTCCATGCAATGAGACATCATCATCAAGAGATGACTGCATAGATGAATTGACGATTCTGTCCATGCCATTATTGTGCAATCCAATCTTCTCCTTGGGTGCATCAACCTCCCAAAGTGGATAGGGGCATGTACTCCTCATCTCATGATGCTGGTCATCCTCCCTACCTTCTCCCTATGTCTTCATGGTTCTGCACCTCCACAACAATGGCACATGAGTTGTGCCTTGATCTCCGTACATGAGATCCCAGGGACTTCCTTAAAAAGATGCAAGCATCCCTCTACTTGGAGCAATAGCTCCTCCTTCCTCTACATTAGGCACTAGATAATATCTATATGAGACAATGCTATTTCCCTCAACCTCTACAACATGAATGGGAAACCTCCCAATGATTGGATCCCTCTTTGAAAAAGAGATCTCCATGCTCCTTTGCTCAAAGGTATGAGATGAAAGTCTTTCTTCCGGCAAGGTATGGTGCAAGTTTTCAGCCTCCTCCATGGTTTTCTGAAGTGGAATTGCATTTTCATGCAAGTTTTTTGTTTGAGTTCCCTTGTTTAGCTCCACCATGTGTGTCTCATGAATCCTCCTACCAAATATTTTTACTAAGACCCTAGTGAAACTTGCATAAGATGCAGTGTTTACATTTTTCAAATAAAAGGATTCAAAGATCCACCAGGCATAGGCCTTACCTCTCAAATGCAGCACTGCAACTTTGATGGCTTCATCTTCAAGAATTTTGTGGTGCTGCAAGAAGGTATCTAACTCTCCCACCCAAGCTTTGGTTGAACATGTAGGTGAACCTTCAAAGGTAGATAGAATAAATCTATCCTGCTGCTCTCTTCCCTTCACCTTGATCTTGAAAAACTCGAAAAACTGAGATGATCTCAGAATTTTTGAGTTTGAGACTCATACTCTCTCAGGAAATCACTAAGAGTTTCCCTCCTTGCAACCTCTTCTCCTCTTTCCATCTCTCTCCTGGAAATCCTGGGCATGTGACTGCGCTATGTGTTAGAGTGTGTGGCTGCTTGCTCACACTTCTCATTTGACAATCTAGAGTTTGATTTGGATTCAAACCATTTTGGAGATTCTCCATACATCTCCCTCCTGATCTTCTTGAAATCTTCATGAATACTTTGTACATATTTAGGAAGAAGCTTTATGAGCTTATCCCCTTTTTCTCCTCCAGAAAATGGAGTGTTTTTCCTGCTCATCTCTCTATCTCCTTCTTGATGAGAATAGGAAGTGCAGGGTCCTTCCTCTTCTATCTACTTATCCTCCTTGGGGAGGTTCTTCATGGATCTAAAATATGATGAGATAAATCCCATCCTCTCGTTTAGCTGAGACTCACAGGCTGAGCCAAATATCATGCTCGGATACCACTGTAATATCCCAAAATAGGGATTTGCTAGCAAGGCATGACTGGAAAACACATATTCCAGGAATGGTTGCTACAGGATTTGAAACCAAGGCCTGTATCCCTTAGATCAATGCATCTAAGACTGGAATCCAAGTGGGGGCTCAAAATAAATCCCTCTAGGTGGGTTAAACAGATCTCCCACACCTAGATGCCTTCAAAAAGTGCCCGATGAAGGGGCCACAACAGTTCTTAAAAAAGAGGTGGAATAACATAGTTATTATTATGAGCTGTGAGACATGAAGATACAAATAGCATTTACTTTGATATTATAGCAGAAAAAGTATACAATTCTTTGAGGAATCAATCACTCACTAGGCAATTAGAGCCTCAACATAACATGTACAAGAAATTGGAGACCACTGCTACACAAAATTTACATAAGGCTATATCAGTGCAGTTTAATGGGGACACTGCAACATAATAAATGATAACAAAATGATATGAAAATATCAGCTCAATAAAGGTGGGGGAGCAAGCTATCAACCCCTGAAAACAACAGTACGACAATCCTTAGAAGGATTGGCTGCAATACATATAAAAATAGCAAATCTGCAGAAATGCCGGAGTTGCAGGGTAGCAGCTGCAACTTGAAACTGGAATGAATGGAGATGGCTAAATAATATGTCCAATTTGAAGCAAAACTACTCCAATCGATCTCCCAAGTGCAAGGCTGATCCTAGCACTGAAGATCTCACCCTCCGAGATAGTGGTGCAAACCCCTACTACAGATACACACTAAAATAACGCAATCAAGGAGAGGGACTGTGATGTAATAGATGGGAGATGCTTGGCTTGATGCCAAGATATGAAAATCAGCTCTGAAACCTTCCTCACTAACCTTCTTGAGGAATAGAATCTCCCTCCTCTGAAAGATGAGCCAAGGAATGGTGTTGTGGAACCATCCACTGCAACACCCTGCAACACTACGTTATACTTCAGCAGAAATAACGCAATGTCTGAAGGAAGTGGCTTTGGCCTTGAGCCTAGATGTGGAGAAATGAAGTGCAATGCTTCAAGAGGCCTCTCAAGAAGGAGAGGAAATCCTAAACAGGAATCCCTCGTGCTAAAAAACACTGCAAATCAGCTAAATAGCTGGAGACTGCAAATATTCTACTAGACCAATAATCAAATACTCAAACATGTCTCTCTATGGCTGTCTCTTCCTCATTTTATGCAAGTGAATGTCTCTTTGCCCTGGACCCCACACATTATGGTTTCTTCCACAAGTGATATTCCTCCCTCTCAAACTGCGCTGTCTTCCCAAGAAATCCACACCCTCTTAGGCAGTGCTGTTGAATTGGTTAAACTTGACCTTGTCCTCATGCATTTGCCCCTTTTCACACTGGAAGGTGAAAAATAAAGCTACTCCATAGGTCCCTTTCAAACTATGAGGGATTTATTCCTACTTATGGGTATCTTTACCCATTTTATTCTCCTCCTAGTTGATATAAGCACAAATTAATATTCCAATTTGCTGCATGCAAATTTTGGTATATTACACCTTGGAAAAATTAATTTGTGCCTTAAGCGAAAAAAAGAAGCTTAAGAAAAAGAATTCAAAACAAAAGAATAAGTTGCAAAAATATGAAGAGTATTATTGTGATGCAAAGGAAAATATGTCACAATGCCTTGAAGAAATGTATAATATCATTATCATCCTAAATAATCAACTAGAAGAAGAAAAAAGGACCAAATAATTTGTGATATTCTAGTTGAAGGAAAAAGAATAAAATTATGAGAAGTTGGAAGCTGAAATTGTTTCCTTAAGAAATAAACTAGAGGAGTGAACTCATAAGTTGAATAGAAGCTTAAAGTTCGAAAAAACACATTGAAATATTAGATGATATCATTATTTTCAGAGGTCACCATCAATTAAAACTAGTCTTGGTTATGATATGAATAAGAAGGATCCTAAAGATGATTCAAATTCTCAAGCTACAAAGCCACCAATAAAGTAAATGAAGGAAAATATAAAATTTATGCTGATTTTTGTTTAAGGGAAAAATCCACCTACAGTAACATGTTACATTAAAAACAACAAGCCTTGCCCAGGGCTTTCCTATATGGTGTGTGTGAATCAAGAAACAGAGCAAAGAAAATAATTAAATTCCAAGTACTTCAGATCACAAGAAGAAAGAAGAGAACATACATCTTAGCACTGTGTGATACTTAACTCTATATGACTATACCAACTCTAGGAATATGTCCCCGACATATTTTCTCTTGGATCTCCTTGATAACCTCCACACAGAGAAAGAAACCAATCCAATCTTTATACAAAAAAAATATTAGCTCAAAACACAATACATCAATAATATAAATATCATAGAACATGAGAGATGAACATGGGGAAAATATTTCATTACTATAACTCTTGATTTGAATTGGATTACATCTGTGAGTTCTCCAAGCCTCTGCCCTTGATCTACTTCCTAACCTCTATGCTCACTTGTGTATGCAAATTTTTATCCCATGCACAACTTGGAAAAATTCCCAAATTAACTCATTTCTTCTCCCCATGACTGGTGAGGATCTCTGTTTATATAGATTTTCTCATGATTGGCCTTCATTACACCTAGAAAATTCCTTGACCATATCATAGGCGATGATTAAGTTAGAAAAAATCATTCATTATTTTAAATCAATAATGATTATTTTAACCAAAGTTGTTAAATTGGACTGAATATAAGCTTATCCAGTCAAAATTTCACATTGATTCAGAACTCTAGCACAGAGAGGATGTTGATGGCCTACTGTTTGAGACCCCACAATTAGGTAGGAGCATTGCTAGGCCTTCCGGTTTGATTCCCACAACTAGGCTGGAACATTGTCCCTCAAAGGAATAATTTTTTGATGTTTCACGAATCACAATTTGATCATTTGAATTGGAAGAGGGTGTGATTATACCTTGACCCTAAGGGGTGGATTTTTGAGCTATAAGAAATGTTCCTCTAATGTATGAGATCAAAAGAGAATCTAATGGACAAAATATATTACAATAAGTAAATAAGTTAGTGAGGTAGGAAGAGATAGTGAACAAGAGACCAAAATCATATTTAGATACATAAGGAAGTACACCCATGAGGTAGTCATACCCATACTCAGTACTAAGATAATAGAACATAGGTGCCCACATAACATACTGTGGACTGATGTCATAAAGGGTTAGTTATGATACAATGTAGATATCTAGCATAGTAGATATCAATAAGGCTGGACATTGATGTGAGTGCCCCAAATGATGTCCCTTAAGGTACATAATATATTATCTAAGCACAATATGGGGAAGGAAATGATAGTGAGTGAGTTTTCCTTAATGGCCTAAGGTCTTTGACACTTCCTGATGGTACAACTCTGCTACATGCGAATGAATGAGTTGATGTAAAGCATGAAGGGAGATTGTATGATTACCAGGCATTGAAGTATCCCAGTAATAGACACAAGATAGACCAACGATAATGAAAATGGTTCTTAAGGTACCTAGCATAGTTTAAAGAGTGATAATGAGTGAGTTGAAGTTGAGCACTTCGTAGAATCAGTCAACATGGGCCAATGATGAAAAAAATGAAAACCGTGAGGAAAATTACCATTGATGACTGCAAGCTCCAGGTGTAAACACCCCCCTTCTAACCCAAAAACCAACCAAATTTAGAAGGAGGTGGTTAATCTACTAGCCCAACTCCCAAAGTATGATTATGGGAATGTGAGCTATTTTTTTAAACTTTACCAGAACTTTAAATAAACAACATCATTGCATTTGTCTCGTTGAGCCAATTCCAATGATATAAATTTCGCCTCAATACAACTTACTGATAAAAAATTATGGCCTTTTAAGGATTGATCATAACCACCATGCCACATCATCATGACCTCCACATGGCTTCCTCACAGAGGCCCATGTGACAGGTGATGTAGCGCATGGGTCCACCATGGCCCACATTGCACCTAACACACAACCTCCGTGGATAGGGCCACATGGAAGGCACAAGTCTTAAGGAGGTTAGAGTTGACCCTCCCTCCATGGTGCATTATTTTCGACGAGATTGACCCCATAATTTTGACCTAGTTGGGGTCAGGCCTACTACACTTGGTGCTACATTTCATTGAGTTGGGGCGGGTTCAATTGCTGAACACCCTGACCACTTGACCCTCCTTACCTCTTGAACTATGGGTGCGAAGAGTTAGGTCAACCCATCGAAGGTTAGGTACAAGAGCCCACTAGAGGCCAGACCTTTCATACCAACCTCCTGACCTCTGACTTGATGACCTGTAAAACAAAATTTGCATTTTTTTAAAGATTTCAAGCAATTTAACCATGATGGAACTTTTCAAACTTTTCCAACTTTTCAAGCATTATTTCTTGTACTTAATGGCTAACATATCATCACAAAATATAGAGAGATGTGAAAAATCATTGAAAAAGTAGAAAAATCATTTTCTTGGTTCAAAAAACTTGTCCATAGATCCAATAAGTGATAATGGATGGCAATAAAGTGTACTGTTGGACATGTTGTCTCATGGTGTTGGCATTGATGTCAACCAAGTAGTGGTGGCTCTCATGATCCTATTGGATTATAGAGTATGATGGTGTTTTCTTGATTTCAACCTAGTAGTGGTGGTCCTCATAATCCTATTGATTTATAGAGGAGTTTGGCTAAGGACTCAACTGTGGAGTTAATTGTTGATGTCATTCAACTTAGGATGTTAATCTAGGTGTCTACCCGAGGAGTCAACTGAGGATTTGATTATGGTAGACTTGATGAAAACCAAGTTATATGGTTTTACATGAGATTGAAATGAGGTTGCAGAGGATCTATAGGACCGGGAGATTCTTGCAGGTACCAAGGATTAGTTCCAAGAGGACCTAGAGCAGTTTGCTTGAGTGTTTGGGCTGAAAAAAGAGTAACACTAGTGTCTGGTGGAGAACCTGCATTAGTAACTTAGGTAAAATATGTTTTTAATGTATAATTGGAATTATTAACTTAGTTCCTGAAGGGAATACTGGTGTTACCCTTTCTAGACTCATTTTTCCAAATTCTATGTGTATCACAATGAATTCTAAAGGCATAAACTAGGGGTTTTGATCATGGTTTTTGGTGGAGAGAGTTGAATTGAGTTACCCATCATCTAGAAGGTGATAAATTAAAAGATGACAAGTTTTAGTGATGTGTATTAATTTCATTTTCCATCAATTATAAATGTCAAAGTATGAAGTAGAAGGGGTTTTATTGGGAGAGAGTGTATGCGACAAGTGTGCATAGTTAGGGAGTAGATCAGAGCTCAGTTTTGGAGCATATTTCAAAGGATGATGGAGCTACACTAGGTATATATGTTTAAAATATTTGTGTTTCATATTGTGGCTCCTAGTTAGATTGATAATGTGTTTATGTTGCAAGGGATCTATTGGATAGTTTATGGCTGTAGAATTGATGTTTTCTATGACCGCTAGAGTTTTGTTTTGTCTCAGTGTGAGGATCGGATTTTTATAGTTTGTTATTGTAGAGTTTGGTTTTGATGAGTATATTTTTTGTGCGGTTGATGTATTGATTGAGATTGATTGTGGAGGAGAGCATTGTGTTGTAGATGTTTGATTCATTTGTTGATGAAATTATTGTTTGTATGGGTCTAGTGTAAAAATGGAATGAAATTAGTCCCATAATGTTTTTATGAGTTTGTAGAGTGGATCTAGTATGAAACGTTATAAAACATGGTCCATATGAGAGCTTGAAGGTTTGGGGAATTTAGTGAGCAAGTGGTGGATTGAAGTTTTAGGGCATAGAAACATCCTTCAGGTAGTGGCATGAGGAATTGGTAGTGGTTGCTTCCATAAAGTGGTGGGTAGGTGAGACTTATTGGGAGTGGTAGCTTCCAGCAATTGTTAGCCTACAAACTTGAGGGAGTGGTGGCTTCACGCAGGTGGTGGTCTGCAAAGTTTATATAGGTAGTGGTCTAGAGTGAGTAGTGGCTCACATGATTGAAAATTTGTGGATTACACACTGGTGGTGGCCACTTATCATATGTAAAGAATAATTTTTATGATAATAGAAGAAGCTTAGAGCAAAAAACTCAACGATGGTATTCTCCCTTTGTGTTTCCACCTAATATCTTGTGTCTCTATTTGTGCATTTTTTATTGTTTATGTTGCTACTCATAGTTATATGCTTTGATGATATCATGGTTATGTGCTCTAATATGATGCTTATGGTTTATGGTTATGCATATATTTTCTCATGTGTTATGTTTATAATGAATGAATGAATCACAGTTTGTCATAAGAAGGAAAAAATTGGTAAAATTGGTCACAAGGCACAATATTGATTCACCCCCCTCCCCATATCAGTATTGTTCAATTATTCTAACAAGTGGTACCAAAGTAGGGGCTCTTGGTTATAGCTTAATCACTAAAGAGTAGATCCTAAGAGTTTTGGTGAAAATTTTTCAATATATATTTTTTCCAGAACGAATCCTCCAGGAGAGTATGTTCTAACCATTGAAAATTTCAAGGTATGGCATGAAAGAGTGAAAACTAAATTATTGTTTTCTGAATCTAATATTTTGATATTAGGTTTTGAAGGATGTGGCAAGGATCTACTTTCTCCTAAAGTAATGCAACAAAATTCTCAATTGATACGTATCACTTGTGAGAATCTCCATAATGTAGACTTCGAGAAAATTGGAGATCTAAAATGTGCAAAGGAGATTTGGGACAAACTACAAGTATTGTTTGGAGGTGATAGAAACAAAAATGGAGAGGTCAAAAATAAGAGTAAGAATAATAAAATGAAGAAGGCTTCTCAAAATCGATAGCCTCAACCATAGAAGATTAGTTCCCATAGTATGAATGGTGCAACTGAAAAATCTAAATTGAAGCTTCAAAAAAACCTAATTTGATTCCATGCAGTAGATTTGGAGGTATAACTATAGATGAATTATTGTTAAGCTATGTTTTAGATAGATATGATGTCAATCTTGTTTATTTAGACTATCATGTTGGTGAATGTGATAAAATAATGCTTCTTCAAGGAGAATATGAGTAATCTTTAGTGGTTATTTAAAAATTATCCATTGGGATTGGTAGACTAATAGTTGCATGCAAGGATCAAGAAAAACTCTTGCATATTTGTGATGATAAGGAGGCCAATCTCAAGGAGGATATCATCAATTTTAGAACCCATCTTCAAGAGGCCAAAATAATTGAAGAGGTATTGACTATTCAACATAAGGAGAAGGGGTGTTGAGTTGGAAAGTTAGAAGTAGAAGTGGTATATGTGAGGAAGAAACTGGAAGAAAAAGACAAGTAGTTGAAGCAAGTGAAGAGCACCATAGCCTTGGATAGTTTTCTTGAGAACCAAATACACATTGAATAGATCTAGTCTTGGTTTTTAGAATGGAGAGTCCAATTTGCATCCATGTAAGAAAAACAATGTAGTTCCAAAAAGGCTTGTACCAAACAATAAAAAAAACAAGAATAGTAAAAAAGGTGTTGGAACACCTAATCCTACATGGGTAGGTGTGGAATACGAAAAGTCACAATGGAGTCCAAGTGACCTTGGAATCTGAAACCAAGAGTCACACCATTGTATTATAAATGTACATCATGTATAATGGAAAAAATAAGAAAGCCTCACGCTTATCTTTCATTGTGTGTTGATTCTCTTGTGTGTGTGTTCATCTTCCTCATACACCATGTGTGTGTTCAACATGGTGTTTAACATGGTATCAGAGCGGGTAATTGTTGGCCCTGCTTCAAATTGAGTGAGCCATTGTGTTTATGGCCTGTGCATATCTGCAAAAATTCTTGACATTTTTGCAGCATTTAGAGAGTTTTTGCAGTAGTGATTTTGACATTTTTCCGCATTCAGAATTGGTTTTGAAGAGGAGTAACATTCAAAATCCTAGCATTCAGAAATTGGCAGCATTCAGGCATTGGTTTTGAAGAAAGGCAGCACTGCCCATCTGAAGGTTTTCATTCTAATTTTTCTCTGCAATTTCTGCTTATTAAAATCTGCATTTTCAAGAGCTGCTGGAACACTGTTTAAAGAGGGATTCTGAAAAAAAAAAAAAAATTTTTTTTTTGAGTTTTTCACTGAAAAATCTCTGCAAGTTTTTGGGTTTCTGAATACTGTTAAATTCTGCAATGGATTAGATTGCTGTATATTTTAAAAAATCTCCTATTTTGAAGATTATTCTGAAGTTGCCCTCATTTCTGCACTTTCTGCTGCTATATGGTCCTTTGCAATTTTTTGAAGAAAAGTTCTGGGTTTTTGAAGAAAAATTTCTGAGTTTTCTCTGCAATATCTGGAAAAATCTGCTGCTGTTTTAAAATCTCTAGGTTTTACTGCTGAAATTTCTGGAAAATTTTGCATTTATCCAATATCTGCTGCTGGAAGAAAAAATACTCTGCTCTTTCATACTCTGCTGTTTTAAAAAAAATAACAATAAAAATAAATAAATAAATAAATATTCTACAACTCGGCCTTACCCCCTTCCCACGGCTATCAACAGCATCTCCATACCCCTCTCCATAGCTCATCTCAACTCACAATCCGCTCTCTCTATCTGCATTCAACCTACCCCACTCTCCACGGCTCTCACGGTCACACACTCCATACGCCTTTTCTTCTCCACGGATCCCCAAACCCTACGGGCCCCCTTACGCACTCTCCCCACCTCACATCACTCACACCGTCCCACTGCACTACCCTCCATTGCTGCAACACTCCCCCATCTCTCCATACGCCCTGCCTCACCTGTCTATAATATCCTCTGCCTGCGTTTTATTTCAGCTTTTTAATTTTTTAAAATTTCCCTTTTCAAATAAATTCCCATCATTTTTTAATTCCGCCATTTTAATTTTATGGTTATAATAACCCCCATATAATACCTTTTCTCCCTTTTCAATACAATTCCCTCTCATATAATAATCCCTACCCTCCTTCATTTTAAATCCACCTCCCTTTTAATTCCCCTCCCTACACATTTTTTTAAAATTCCATCCCCCTCCCTTTTAATTATTTCCCATTTCAAATAATTATTATTTTTAATTAATTTTTAATTAAAAAAAAAAAAACAGCAGAGAGAGAGGAAAAGAGAAAGAGAGGAAAGAAGATATGAACAACAGAATTGAAGAGATGGACTATACATAGATAAAATTGCAGATTTACATTGTGATTTGTGGCATTGACATGAGAGTGATTTTCTGAAGAATTTGACATTTGAAGAAAATTTTGCCATCATTGCAAAACAACTCTTTGAAGAAAATTCAGCTGCCATAAAAAGATTCTTGCACAAGTGTTTTCAGCTACACATTTACAAATATTTTGCAGAGATATGTATTGAGCTGACGTTGTATTTTGAGTGGAATTTGTAGCTTCTTCATAGTTGCAATCAGTATTTGAGTTGTTGATGTAAGTCATTGTTGATTGCCCTCCATCATTTGAGGAGCACATTTTGTACTTTGAGATTTCCATAGTTGGAAATTCTTTGGAGTCATTTGTATTTGTTGTTGAATCACATTGTAAACGGGTGCATTTTTGGTTGTAGCCGACACCCTTTCATTTTTTGAGCCTAAGTTGTTGAAATGGCCAAAATCAATGAGGTCTTAGAGTTGTTGAGTAGCCTCATTCATTCCAATGTTGATGACATGATAAAAATAAGCAAGGATGCTCTTTGTAACATTCAAAGTTGTTTACAAGATGCACAAGAAAAGATTGAGTTTTTGCAGTTGGAAACTCAGCTTCAGCAAGATGAACTTCAGCAAAAGAGTCACCATTCTGAACTTGTTTCTGTTCAGAAGATTGAGAAGGACTCTCATTAGAAGAAAGAAGATAAAGTTGCAGTTGATCCACATTCAGTTCATTGCACTAGAGCAGATGTACATGGAGATGCAGCAGTTCAACCTGCACTTCTCAAGCCCATCATTAGACCTTGGGAAGAGATTGTCCACAACAAGCACAAAATTGGTCTTGGATATGACACGGATGTGTCCTTTCATATTCCAGACTACACCAAGCCCATCATATTTCAGAGTGTCGGATTCATGTATGACAGTTCACCTACAACTGTTCCAGATCCTGTTCCACAACAACAACAGATTGTAAAATGCCAACACTGTGATCGAGTTGGCCATATGAAAGATCATTGTTTTGATCTTCATCCATGCAAGCACTGTGGTCGAAACACCCATTCTTCAGACAGATGCTTCAGAAACAAGCCTCCTGCAAGAACCAAGATTCATCTTGGATGGATCGCTTCTTGGCAATGGGCATCAGCAGCCAAGAAGATGTTTAAGTCGCATGTCAGAACATGTTCACGGATATTGAACAAACTTGCAGTTGAGTTTTCGCCATCATCTCACCTTGTCCCCGACAGGGGGGAAAATGGTGGTCATGTACAAGATTCGATGACAGATCAAGCGAGCCTAAGCCACAATGTCTCATTCCATGTTCAGAGTTGTAGCCAGTAGTTCAAGCGAGCCTGAGCCACAATTCATCATTCCGGATTCAGAGATGTAGCCAGAGACACGGATGCCCATGAGCATACCTTCGGTTGGTGGATAACCTTAAACCATCATATTTGGTTGGTGGATAACCTAAAACCATCACAAGGTAGTAGACCTCCCTTATTTTAGGTCGAAGGTCTCCCTTTCATATATGAGGAACACTTCCTCTAGCAGAAGCCTTCAGCTTAGTAGCCTTCAGCTTCTTGCCAGCATTGGTTGAGTTCCAGGAAATTCTTCAAAGCATTCCAGAGTTGTTGGTAATCCTAAAACCATCACAGGTAGTAGACCTCCCTTCTTTTAGGTTGAAGGTCTCCTTTTTTTATGAGGGACAATTCCTCTAGCAGAAGCTTTCAGCTTCTTACCAGTTTTGGAAGAGTTATGGGAACTGCAACAAGTTTTTCGTTCCAGTGTTGGTGGTCATCCTTAAACCACCTCTTTTTTCCAACATTTCAGAGATTTGATTCAGCTCAAGTGCTGCCATGTATACTTTGCATATTTGTATTACAACTCTTTTCTTGGAATCACACATACCCCTTCGGATTAAGGGGGGGTGTTGGAACACCTAATCCTCTATGGGTAGGTGTGGAATGCGAAAAGTCACAATGGAGTCCAAGTGACCTTGGAATGTGAAACCAAGAGTCACACCATTGTACTATAAATGTACATCATGTATAATGGAAAAAATAAGAAAGCCTCACGCTTATCTTTCATTGTGTGTTGATTCTCTTGTGTGTGTGTTCATCTTCCTCATACATCATGTGTGTGTTCAACATGGTGTTTAACAAAAGGAAATAAGAAATAGATCCAAAAACAATCGAGTAGAAGACCTCAAGGAGAATATACCACTAAAATTTCTTTTGCTCCTAGGGTTAGATATCATGGCAGATCTATCATGTTTCAAAGGAATAAAAGCCCCTTTATTCCTTTGATGCACAAGGTAGAGTTTTACAACTATCACAATTTTGGACATGTTGAATCCAACTATAGGAGAATAGTGTATAGATGTAGTCAAAAGAACCTGCAATAGTATGAGAAACCAAGGAGATCAACCATCATGTATAATTATGGTTTTAATGGATTTTGTTATCCATGCAATCTCTTTCGACATAAGGCAATTTAATTGCAGATCTAACCCATGGAAGACAGGCACATTTCATGTGAGGCATAGATATGGCATGAGATGCAGGATATTTTATCCTCTTGCTTAATATCTCGGCCATTTGGAGTGTTGTTCATGTCACAAAATTGGCCATATGGAGAGAGACTTCATGCTACCCAATTCTTCAGGGAAAATTCGACAAAAGAAATAGCAGATCCAAACGATGCCTAGCAAAAATTTAGAGAAGAATGAAAAGAATCAACCTAAGACCATGTAGATGAAGAAGGAGCAATAACCCATGAAGTATAGAGATCCATCCCCTATGTAGTCCATAGTTACCTCATGTATATTCAGGGAGGACTGTAGAGTTCATGAGAGGTGCATAGCCTTAGGGGAGCATATGGTAGAAGTATGGAAACATGATGAGTTGGTTGAGTACAGGTCGTAGTAACAACACGTTGATATGTTCATCAGTCTCACTTCATAGTCGAGCCCGCAAGATAACCCTCCTATTGAAGGTATAATGAGATAAGGGGGAGATATGCATGGTATGATATTTAAATGTTTTACTTGTCATTTTCTTATTACTTTCACTCATTTATTTGTAGTAACTTCATACATGCTTCCATGAATGAAATCACACATTCTTTCCGCCATATATATGTTCTTGGTTCTCATTGACAATTGGTTGAAGATTTCATGTACAACCATGCATAAAAGGAGATAATTTACTCAACCATGAATAAAGGAGCTTGATTGATGTATCAACCATGTACAACACTCTTATGTGCACTTGAGCATCCATTTATTATTAATTTATTTATCATTGGGATATTAATTGTGTGGTCATTGTGTCAAGCATGCATTGTAGAGAAGTCATGTATGGTTGAAGAGTCCTTTGGCATGCATAATAGTGTACATATATTATTTCCCTATATGTACTCATTTGTGCAAGATCAACTCTATAATTAATCATGCATTGGTGCATTGGTTGAGTGGTCCATGTCTTGGAGAGATTTATGAGTTTTGGCCATGCATTGGAGAGATTTTTTAGCATGATGTAACAACCAAATGTTTCACATTGTACATCATCATTGTCAGCCATGTACTCTCATATGGAGCTAATATGTTGTTTCATCATCTAGTTATTGGTGGATTGGTCCTAGAGTCAAGAGAGAGAGTCACGTGTCATGTCATGCATGTGTTGAGTGAGTCATGTTTGAGAGATGGGAGCTATTAAAAACTTTTTTGGGCTGATGGGTGTTATGTGTTTCAACCATGTTTACATTGCATACATAAACATAAGTTAATTTGGGGCTGTCACAAACCACTCCCCCTTTGGGGAACACCGTCCTCGATGTTCTTATTTCATATGCGACACCAAAACATGATTTAAACCACACACACATAATTTTTATGGAGATTTATAAACACAAATCTATAAAACATTTACATTTGCTTCAACCAACAAATAAACAAGGATATGTTGCCATCATTGAATCAACCACTTCCCAATTGGTTTCCTCGGGCCCAAAGTGCCTCCACTACACTGTAACTTTCTCTATTGCTAGATTCCGAAGCATGAGTCTCCTTCGGTCTAGAATGCAAAGTGGTTCTGGATGGGATTATACCTCTAGTTCCACCCATAAAAAAAAATAATCAATCACATGATTAGAATCTTGTACATATATTTTAAGAAAAGAAACATGAAAAACATCATGAGTTTTAACTGATGGAGGTAAGGCCAACTTATATGCCACTGATCGTATCCTTTCAAGTATCTCAAAATTCCCACAAAACTATGGTGCCAACTTGGCACATGACATAATCCTCAAGAAAATTATCTTGGGTTTAATCCTCAAGTAAGCATGTTCTTCAACTTGAAGTACCTTTTTCACCCTATGCTGATCCACATAACTCTTCTTCTTGTCCCATGCCACCTTTAAATTCTGCTTAATGATATGCATTTGTTTATCCATTTCTTTTAGCATATCAGGCCAAATAAGGAACCTGTTCACTGGATCATTCCAACTGATAGTAGTATTACAACTCCTTCCATACAATGCCTCAAATGGGATCATCTTTAAAGACTCATGGTACCCATTTTTGTATGAAAAATCTACAATTGGAAGATAATCTTCCCACTTATTTTTCTTGTGCATCACATACATATGAAACATGTCTTCTAGGATTCTATTTTTGCTGTCTATTTTCCCATCTGTTTGTGGATGATAACATATACTGATCAAGCCAATTATGTTTCTAATCTTCCAAACAATTCCTTCCAAAACTTGGAAGTGAACTTGACATATCTATCTGAAATAATTCTTTTAGGAAATCCATGCAACCTCACAATATCCTTCATGAATATTTGAGCCACTTCATTTGTTGATTTTTTGGATTTAACTGATACAAAGTGAGATACCTTGCTTAACTTGTCAATCACCACCATAATTGCATCATGATGTTTTGAATTTCTTGGAAAACCAATGATGAAGTCCATGGAGATCACTTCCCACTTCCATTCCAGAATGGGAATGGCCTAAAATAATCTTGTTGGATGTTTACATTCAACCTTCACTAGTTGTTGGCATTTGATTCATTTTGAAACAAAATCAACCACCTCATTTTTCAAATTAGGCCAATAATAAAACATTTTGATCGACGTGAGAGTATTTTGGTATCCTGAATGACTGGAATATGGTTTTGCACAAAATTATTTCGTTATAAGTCTCTTTAATTCATCATTATCTTGTACATAGATTCTATTATTGAATATAATTAGACCCTCATCCATGATATGGTCATTCTCACCATCTTGTTGCAAATTCTCTTTCACTTGCTAATATTTCTAATCATGTTGTCCTGCATGCTTGATCCATTCTACTAGATCTTTTCCATAAGAAATTATGGCTGCAATGTGATTCAATTGGATTATTCTATTGAGTGCATTAGAAACCATGTTCTCCGTACCTTTGATGTACTTAATATCAAAGTAAAATTCACAAAGTATAGCTAGCCATATAGCTTGTCTTGCATTCAACTTAGGTTGATCAAATAAATATTTGATTCCACCATGATCTATCATGAGTGTGAATGCCGAGGAGGTAATATAGCTATATCTTCAATGAATTAATAATGGTTTATAATTGTAAGTCATAAGTCACATAGTTTGTATCATTCTGATTTAATTTACATGACTCGTAGAAAACTACCTACCCTTCCTACATCAGATTCCACCGAGCCATTCTTTTTAGGAATCTATCATAAAACACAAAATATTTCTTCGTATTTGCAAACCTCAACAAGGGAGCATTAGTGAGAAATTGCTTCAACTGCTCAAAGTTTGCTACACATTCAACTGTCCATTCAAATATATTTCCCTTCCTTTGTAAGGATTTGATAGGATGGCCTATCTTGGAGAAGTTTTTGATGAACCTTTGGTAGTAGCTTTCCAGTTCCATTGATGATCTAATATCATTCATATTTTTCTATGTTTTCCATTCCATAATGGATTTTACCTTTTCCAGATGAAATAATATCCATTCCTTAGATACATTGTGCCTAAATAGTGTATTTGTGACTAGAATAAATCATGCTTGCTTATATTTGTATAAATATTTTTGTTCCCTCAACAATTTTAGTACTTCAAATAGGTGTTTCTCATGCTCTTATTTAGTCTTCGAGTACAAAAATATGTCATCAAAAAATACAACTACAAAAATTTTCCAAGTTAGGATGCAACACACTATTCATTAAACACTTGAAAGTGGCAGGGGAAATACTAAGCCCAAAGGGTACCACTACAAACTCATAGTGCCCATATCTTGTCCGAAAAACAATTTTATGGATTTCTTCATCTTTGATGTGCACCTGATGATACCTAGACCTCAAATCAATCTTGGAGAAGACTACTACTCCTCTCAACTGATAAAATAGATCATCAATCCATGGAAACAAATATTGATCCTTGATTGTCACTTTTTTCAACTACCAATATTCAATGTAAAGTCTGAGTACCATCCTTTTTCTTCAAAAACAATACTAGAGCTTCCCATAGTGACACACTTGGCTGTATGTAACCTTTATAAAAAATCTCTTTTAGGCATAGCTTTAAATCAACCATCTCATGCATATTTATCTGGTACAGTGCCTTGGACACTGAAGTTGATCCAAGCACTAATTTGTTAGAGAAATCAATTTGTCTATGAGGTGGAAATCTAGAATATCATCTAGAAACACATCTCTAAATTTCTGCGACATAGGATACTTCTCCAACACTTCAATTTATTCTTTCCCAACACTGTCATTAGCTTTTCCATTGTTCAAAATCTTTACAACAAGAAATTTTCTGCCTTTTAGGAAACTATGAGTAGCTTGCATGGTTGTAATTATTCTCACTGAAGTTGGCTTTTGTTTACCCTACAAGATTTTTCTTTCTCAAGCATTATCTAGGAATTTAATTTCCTTTTTATAGCAGTCAACTTTAGTCCTGTGCATGTAAAACCAATCCATTCCCAACAACATGATGTATGCACCTAATGGTAACAAATTTAAATGTGCTATTATTGGCATATCACTAAGATCAAATGTACACAATTTCACCCAATAACTGATTTTATTCTTTGTTTCTATTGCCAACTGAACTAACCATTATTCTGCATGCAATTATTTGACCATATTACACTTTTACATGAGATATAAACTAATATAATTGTAATCATAATTGGGATAAATTAAAATGGAAATAGTATGATTACACAACTTACCTTCCATCTCAATGATGGATGCCTGGTGGTGTGCCTGGGGATTTTCCACAACTGCATAAATTCTGGGCACACTTGTGCCACACCACCTACAATCCGAGCTTCCAGGGAACTATAAATTTTTGGACCTGCATTTTTTTGGAGTTGACATTCCTTATTTCAGTGATTTTCTCCACAATTCCAACAGTCAAGTTGCTCTTTGATTTCAAATATTCATTGTTCTCCTTCTAGCTAATGCACACTACCTTTGACAATTGGACTAAATTTTGGATGAAATTTATTTACACTAGATGAATGCATTCCTTCCTTCTTTTCCATAATTTTCTTGGGCCATTTCTTCTTATCCTTACTATTGTTCCTTGTTTTCCAATCAATTTTAAATTTTGGCCTACATTTTGTTTATTCATAGCAATGCTTTAATTTCTTTATGGCATCATTCAAATTTTGTGGTTCATAAAACTCTATGTGGTATTTAAACGATACATGAAACAATATGATAAATCACTGAACTTTTTCCTTCTCCTTTTTGAGATATGGCACATATCTCAATAATTCCAAAAATATGGCAATATATTCTTCATACAACAACTATCGCATTTTCAACTCATAAAAATCCTCTGCCTTGCTGTCATAATATCTTTCTAATAAGTATTTTCCTCTGAATAATATTTCAAACCCACTCCATGTCAATATTTCTTTGATTATGCCTTTTACATTCTTGAAATCCTCCCACCATATGTCCAATTTTCCTTTCAAACTATACTTGGACACTTTTTATTTCATGCTTTCAAAATAATCATGGATTCTGAAGAATTTCTTCATGCCAAACAACCATGCTTCTACATCTTCATATTTCTTCATCTCTCCATCAAATGTAGGTGATATGAACTTCTTAAATTATTCAGAAATATAGTCCCCTTATTTCTTTCTCTGATTATGGTAATGATGACAATGATGATGATATCTCCTGATAGCAGAGCTATAATTTCTACCAAAGTGATTCCCATGAGTATTGGTATTTTTTGGTGTGTGCAATGACACATATCCTCTTTTTTGGGCATGGAGCCTGATTATCTTATTTATTTTTCAAAGGTTTTTTTGTTTCAATTGTGTTGTATCCTTGTTCATAACTAGGCTATAATGGCACCCATATGATCGTCGTCAGGGGGGGCGACGATGATTTTATGAGCCCCCCCCCCCTTGGCGGGGGTTAGGGGGCAGAACCATCGAAGATAAAAATAGATAAAAAATTTCCTTGTAAAAGATTGTAATTTCATAGTCAATCTGGACCGTTCATTAGGTAGATGATATAATGGTATAAGTTATGTTAATTTAGAGTTTTTTTCCTTATAATAAAACCCTTGGTTTATACGAAGGAATTTCATTGCGACTGTGTGTTATTATTCTGAGCAAAAAAGAGAGAGGAGAATCTGTGATAGTGAAGAGGAAATTACAACAGATCTTATGTAGGTTGTATCTCTTCATTTTGTTCGATAATATAAAAGGAAGGACAAGATGTTTCTCCATGGACATAGCCCAAATTGGGTGAACCATGTATATGTGTGTCTCTCTTGTTTTATGCGTTTCTGTGTTTGTGTTTTCACAATATTTTTATGTGTTTCATTACTCCGTTAATTAATTTATAACAACTAGTATCAAAGTAAGTCAAGGAAAGGTAGATACAAGTCTAGATCGAGGATAGTGTGCTGAAAATGAGGGAAGAAAGGACACCTAAAGAAATACTGTAAATATCGGAAGGTAAAAGAAGGAGATGGACAAAAAGAGAACAATCATGAATCAAATGTGACAGGTGATGTGTTGCAATATGGTTTGAGCCTTTAATTATAGAATATTATTTATACCTGGGTGGTAGATTCATGGGCCTCATTCCATGCCACACCTGATAGGAAACATTTTCATGACTATGTTCAAGGATATTTTGGACATGTTCATATAGGTGATGATAAACCCTGTAAATTCATTGGAATGGGTAAGGTTTTTATAAAGAAACATAATGGAAACAAATGGCTATTAAAGGAGGTAAGGAATGTTCTAGATCTAAAGAAAAATATAATTTAAATAGGGAAATTGGGAGGTGAAGGTTGTGTAAATACCTTTACAGACAAAACCTTGAAGTTCACTAAAGGAGAAAAGGTTGGTACATTGTATTTATGCAATGGTATTTCTAATTATGTTAATGCTTTAACCTCCAAAAAAGTAGATACGACGCCATGGCATCATAGGCTCAGGCACATGAGTGAGAAGGGGATGCATATTATTCATTCAAGAAATTTTTTGCCAGGTTTGAAGCATGTTGATTTGGATTTCTATGAAAATTGTGTTTATGGAAAATAGAAGAGAGTCATATTTCTCAGAGTGGGGGGGGGAAATAAAAGAGGAAAATTAGAGCTTTTGCATACAAATGTATGGGGACCTGATCAAGTATTATATCTAGGTATCTCTCACTATTATGTTGCTTTTATTGATGATGCAACTAGGAAAACATGGATTCATTGTATTCATAATAAATATGATGTACTTGATACTTTCAAGAAATGGAAATATTTGGTTGAGAATGAGACAAGAAAGAAGTTGAAGTGTCTCAGATCAGAAAATGAAGGTGAATACTGCAACAAAGAGTTTGATAGCTACTGTTTAAAGCATGGAATTTGTAGAGAGGACATATTACCAAGAACACCACATGAAAATGATGTTTCAAAAATCTCCTTTACAATATTTCCTGTAGAATCTCCTTTACAATATTGGTAGATTTTGTGTATACTGTTGTTTATCTAATAAACAAAGGGCCTTCAAGTTCCTTGGATGGTGGTATTCCCGAGGAGGCATAAACAGGTAAAAAGGTAAAACTACTAATTTTTAAAGACTTTCAGTTGTAAATCATTTGCCCACATTAATAAAGAAAATAGAAAAAATCTTGAGGCAAAATCAAAGAAATGTACCTTTATTGGATATGGTGTTAATGATTTTGGTTATCACTTATATGATTATGAAAATCACAAAATCATTAGGAGAAAATATTTCGTATTCAATGTAAAGGTCTTGTATAAGGATCAAATGTAGGGAAAGAAATTGGAAAAGGAAAATAAATAATACACAATGCTTGACAAGATCACCAAAAAAGTAAAGGTGCCTAGAAATCATAATGATCAACAACCACAACAAAAACATGCATTTCAAACACTTGAAAGTGGTGTTATAATATCTATCAGGGTAAGTAGACCCCCTGAACAATACTCTCCTTCATTATATTATGTGTTGTTGACTGATTTTCGTGAAATAGAAAGATATGAAGAAGCAATTCGGGTAGAAACTAGGAAGCAGTGGGAGTTGTAAGTAATTATATGAGAAATCCAAGAAAAGAGCATAAGATGGCAGTGAAATGGATTCTCAAGTATTTGAGAGGTACCACCAATCAAGAATTATGTTTTGGAGGTTCAAAAATTGTTCTAAATGGATATGTTGATGTAGATATGGCAGGTGATAGAGATAACAAGAGAAGCACAAAAAGGTATGTATTCATTGTAGGTGGAACAACTGTCAGTTGGGTTAATTGCAAAACATTGTTGCATTTTCTTCAAAAACAATAGAGTATATTTCTGCTACAGAGGCTAGTAAAGAAATGATTCGGTTACAAAGGTTTATGGATGAATTGGGAAAGAAGTAGGAGATGGAAAAGTTATACCGTGAGAGATAAAGTGCTATTCATCATGCAAAGAAATCAAAATTTCATTCCAAGGCTAAAAATATACAAATCAAGTACCATTTCATACAATCAATGTTGGAAGATGGAAAATTGAAGCTGGAAAATATACACACTAGAAAGAATCCTATAGATATGTTAACAAAAGTTCTAACAAGGGAGAAACTAAGATTTTTCTCAGTTTCAATTGGTATTCAAGTAAGATGGTGAATATGAAGAATAAGCAATTCCAAGTGGAGTCATTTTTCAGCAAGTGAAGAAATGATGGCTTTTATACAATCAATCTCCAAGTGAGAGATTGTTGGGTGTGGATCCTGATTATCTTCCTGATCATTCAGAGGTTTTTTGTTTCAGCCTTGTTGTATCCCTGTCCATAGTGGGGTGGAAACACCTCATATATGATCGCCATCATGGGGGTCCAAGGGGGGCGATGAAGATTTTATGAGCTCCCTTTGGCAAGGGTCCGGTGGAAGTACCCCTGAAGCTAAAAATAGATGAAAAATTTCCTTGTAAAATATCATAATTTCGTAGTCAATCTAGGCTGTTCATTAGGTATATGAAGGGTTTTTTCCTAGAATTCAACCCTCAGTTTATATGAGAGAATTTCATTGCGGCTGTGTATTATTATTCTAAGCGAAAAAGAGGGAGGAGACTATGTGAGAGCGAAGAGGAAATTACAACAGATATGCTGTAGGTTGTATCTCTTAATTTTGTTGGATAATATAAAAGGAAGGACTTGCCATTTCTCCATGGACGTAGCTTAAATTGGGTGAACCACGTATATCCATGTCTCTCTTGTTTTATTTGTTTTCATGTTTTTGTTTACACAATATTTTATGTGTACACTCTCATTATGTCCTCACTTTCACCTCTATGCATCTTCCTTGATCTGTCACCATCTACCCCATTTGTTTTCACTTTTTACCCCAAAGAGTACTGCTTTCCTCCAATGACCAGTTCCCTACTCATGTTGTATTTGTCTCTTCTACTTTGAGAGGCTTTGCAATATGACTAGATTCACCTCAACATGCCTTTCTTGAGCCTTGATCAACCTTTCATTATCTGATTTACAACTTCGGATCTAAACCTCTAGGATTCTCAAGGTATCCATCCAATCAGGAGAGTTTACCCCTCCCCCTTGGCCAACTTATCTTTATTCTTCATTCATCCTTACTTTTTCATACCTTTGATTTGTCTGGTTAGAACTATATTGTGCCATTCCTATCCTCATTTCTTGTATTTCCTTGTCTCTTTGCTACTTGTGTTGTGTTTTCATTCACATACATTTGTTAGATACATGATAATATAATGAAGTATCAATAAATCACGCCATGAACTTGCTTTTGCAGAGATGTCATGCAAACTGTACAAACAACCATGTTAGCACTATTGTACATGCATGCATCGTTAGAAAAATAATTTTGTCAACATAAATGGTTAGTTCCTCAATAATAGTAAAAACATCTCAATCATGCATGGATGCATTTAATCATTCACAAATGAGACTACATGTTGTTTTTTTCTCATGGGAGATCAAATCCAGTCCAATTGCTGAACCTGTATGCTCTAATACCACTTGTAAACACCCCCCTCCTAAGCCCAAACCCAATCAGAGTTTGAAGGAGGTGGTTAATATACTGACCCAGTTCCCAAAACATAGTTATGGGAATGGGAGTTAAATTTTTTGACATTTTCCAGAAATTCAAAGAAACAACATCATTGCATTTTTCTCGTCGATCTAATTACAACGATATAAATTTCGCCTCAATCTGAATTACGGGTAAAAAATAATGGAATTTTAAATATTGGCTATAACCACCTCGCCTCATCATCATGACCTCCACATGGCTACCTCACAAAGGACTACATGACATGTGATGTAGTGAATAGTACCACCACATCCCATGTGGCACCTAACACAAAAATGATTTGGACACGGCCACGTGGTGGGTAGAAGTCCCAAGGAGGTCGGGGTTGACCCTCCCTCCATGGGGCATTACCAAGTTTTATCGACAAGACCAACTCCCGACCTTCGACCTAGTTCAGGGTCTACCATACCACACCTAGCGCTAAATTTCAATGAGTTGGGGTGAGTCTAAACCTAGACCACCTTGACCTCCCGATCCTCTCGACCTATTGTCCTGTTGGTGTGGAGAGTGAGGTCGTCCCATAGAGGTTGGGTGGTAAATCCCACTAGAGGTTGGGGTTTCTAGGATGACCTCACGACCTCCGACGTAGATGACCGACAAAATAAAGATCACATTTTTTTTTGTCTTTCCAACACTCAAAATTTTCAATCACTAGTTCCACCACTGAATGGATAATGAATACTTAAGGACTTTATAGCCAAACTTAAGAAATACTCAATCATATGCATGGTATCAATTTAATAACATTTTCAAGTGAATTTCATCACAAAATATAGAGATATGTGACAACTCATTAAAAAAGAAGAAAAATCTTTTGATTGGTTCAACGTACATGTTAACAAAGCCAATAAAATGACAAGGGATGGAAATAATGCCTCCTTCCCTTCAATAAAAAATGTACCCATTAACATGCAACAAATCTACCATAACATATACAACACTTTAAACGTGCAGTGAACACAAGATTTCAAATATTTCCACAATATTCATTAACAGTGCTGGGCACTTCCTTCTACCAATGCAACTTGTTAGTGTCCAATAGTCACAATTATCAAATTTACTCTTTCCACTGTAGTTATAATCTTTGGTTAAATTTTTATATTTTCAAATAAAATTTGACATGTCTCTTGATTGTCAAATGGTTCCAAGTCATTGTATAGGTGTCATTTCTATTCCCACTTCAAAAATGAAGATAATTTCATCATGGTATGTCATCACCATAATTCATGAGTATTTTGATTAATCATGGTTATTTAACCCTATCAATCATACTTGCACCTTCTTTCCTCAGAGATTAAGTCAAAATTTTGCTGGTAGGGTTTTTGTTATGCTTTCCATTTTCCATGGTTAATAGATTCATTCAATATTCAAAGGCCTTTGTTTTAAGCTTATACCTCCTTCACCATCCTTCACTGATAATTTCCCATCAATCCCCTCATCAAAATAATTTCATTTCCTTATTTTCCCCAAAACCTTAGAAATTTGTTGCACTTTTACCCTAGGTCCGGGTTTTCTCTTCCCACCCCTCATTTATCACTCATTTTGGGAAATTATACTTTCATTGTGTTCCTAAAACCTATCCCTACCTCCCATATTTTTTTCATAATTTTTCCTAACACCCATTCCCTCCATTCCCTTCCCTCAAGTTGTTGCGCTTCTCAAAAATTCGCTGCGCTTGTGACTCTGTTTTTATCATCATTTTCAAAAGAGGTTTCTCACCAAATGAATATGAATTTTCAAAAACTAAGAGGTTCATTCTTACCAAAAAATTATCTACAACAACCTCTCCCAGATTTTTAAAATTTTTATGGTTAAATATATATCACTCCATCTTTGACCCCTATTTTTACAAAAATGCAGAAAAAAAAAACATCCTACATAAACTCATCAAATAGTTTTATCTAACACTTTTGTGACCCATAATATAGATAAAAGAACTTTCGAATTAATCACATTATTAGGATTAGGTCAAAGTTTCGAATGAACTAATGTGGTTCATCCTCAGGACCTGTCCTGAGGATGAACCACATTAGTTGGTTCGAAACATTGACCTAATCCTAATGATGTGATTAATCCGAAAGTTATTTTATCTACATCAAATAGTTGCTGCGCTTTTTCTCAAAGGATCCAAATCCAAAAATTCAAGTATGGTTTGATGGATAATGAATTAAGGATGTTATAAAATTACTTTTGGAGGCTTGTACATTCATGGTTTTGAAGGAATTGATCAAAAGGTGCCCTTCTTACACCTTTCTGCCACCTTTTCAGAATTTCGCTGCGTTTCTCGACACTTGCTCTTAAAATCAATTTGAGTGGGCTAAAATGATGAGTTTGGATTAATTAAGGGCCCCAATGCATAGTAGACATCCTAATATTTCTTAAAAAACCTTCAGAATCACTCAGAACCTCTTCTAAGTCAGCTATAAATCAAGCCCAAGTTGCTGCATTTTTGCTAAAAAGGTTGTTGCGTTTCTAGAAAAAATGTTGCGTTTATGGGTTTGAAGGTTTTTAATCACACATGGAGGTCAAAGGTGAACTTGGTCAATTGTAATAGTTGGATCATGAGTTATTTGATCATTAATAGGCTTATTAATAGTCATCTTTGTAAATAATCTTATGATTAATGCCTTGATATTAAAGCTCAATTAGTTAACTAAAAAAGGGGAAAGTTGGTTCTAACGTCCCTAGGATTAGGAAAGGAATCATTAGGTTCATTCATTAGTTTCTATGGATCAAGGTTCGAACCATAGAGGTTGAATCTTGTTTTTTTTCTATATTTTCTCAAAATCAAGTCAATGAGAGGGTTGGATACTTTAAGTTCATACTTTTTTAACTAGTGTACTTGGCGTTTTGCATAAATATAATACATTTGCAGCTATTATTGAGAGATTCATGTGTTGTGATCAATGGTACTGTTTTCTTCAGTGTTTCCTAATGCATTTCATTATTATGTAATTTCAATAACCATCTATATTTATTCTCATGATTATCTCTTAAGTTGTTGAACATATTTCATTGTCTAAATGCTCTGTTTTGTCTGAGATTTTCAAATAAGTGTTTATCCTCTAAACAAATGAATTCATACATATATGCTCATTTTTTTCTTATTTCCTCCCCACCACACTACAATGACAAATATATTTTGTGCCATTGATTACACCTACACTGCCTCATTCCATGTATGCAATTGATCATTTGGAATACTTGGCCTAGTTCCTAAACCTTATGCTTCTTATCCAACAAACCCTAATCAAAACCGTATTGAGCTTATAACTACCGTAAAACCCTAATACTCTCCAATAATTTCCATTGGCTATGAGGTTGATTTTGAGAGAGCCATCTCTGATTTGGTAGGGATATATACCAAGTTGAAAGTTGGTCTGTGGTTACCTCTTTGGTTTATTTTCTCAGCCTTGAGAAACTAAGGAGCCCTAACACAACCCAACACCTTCATAGTGAAGTAACCCTTGCATCCAAGATGGTAGTATAAGAACATGCATTTCACATCTTCATATAAATTGAAATTCCACATTAAACATGCACAATCTTGTATTTAAACAAATCATATCACTACAATAAGGAATATTGAATGCTAGTCACTACAACAAGTAAATTAATTCTGCCACATGATGTTCCAACTCCTTTTACATAGAGAAAGCACATTGATCAATTCATAAAGTTAAAGTAATTATGAACCATGCCATTAGTGAATTATTAATCTTAACTAAGAATCCCCTTGAACATATAATGGCACAAAACAATAGTGAACTTGGTAGCATAAACTGAAGAAGACTGATATACACACTGGCAACATAGCAGGCATCACCAAATCCCATAGACTAGAAGTTTAATCAATCCGGTGAGATACTAACTCAATTAACACAGTTAATTGAATCAAGATAAAGGGGTGGTTCAAAATTATGACAAAACAAACTATACAAGTATGAATCAAACAAGTCCCATGTTCAAGGGCGATATTAAACTACTAAGGCGAAGACATGACAATGAAAAAAATTCCAACCCTCCCCCCCCGCCCCCCAAATTTTGTATAATGAGCATGAAAGAGAAGACAAGTAATCTCAATAGTGTTGAAAATGCAGCAAGATGATGGAGCTTAGTGAAATGAAGTCGCCTTCACTAAGTGGGCCCGCAGGCAAATTCTGGCGCAAAATCTATTTTTAGACTATGTCTATTTTTAGACATATGGAGCATGGTTCGGGGATTCCCGTTTGAGATTCTTGAAGTATGTGTCATGTTGGTAAAAATAGATGAGACTCTATTTTTTGAGGTCAAAGAGGTCGAAGTCTATTTTTAGACTGCCTCTCCTTAAAACAGGGAAGTCAAATATTATTTACCCTTAATAATATTTGGACTCTAAACAACAGTTTACTCTCTTGGAGCACTTCAATTCGAGCTACAGAAGTGGCTCATGCATCTGACAGAGGAATTACGCTATTCCCAAGGGTTTGATGGCATCATGCATGGTTGACTTCAGTTAGGACTTCAGTGGCAAAATTTTGGTGGAGTTAATGAGACAGATAGTGGAGTTGTGTTCTGTTTATTTTAGTTTAACTAGTTGAGATTAGTTTAACTAGCTAATCAATTAGTTATGAGTGGAGTGAATTAAATATTATTTAATTCATTAATTAGTAACTCATTATTCAACTCAAGAACACATCAGTTCACTACAGTGCATGATCAGTTCAGTGGAGACCAGTGAAAGAGGTAGATGAAAGGGTGGAGTTAGCTATCAGTTGTGACTATACTGTTGCTATTTGCAACACACGGATAGGTGGAGCAAGCCCATGAGGATTGCGCAGTTTAGGCTGGTGGTTTATCTATATAAAGAGGCCATCCCATAGCATTGAAACACACAATAGAGGCAAGGCAATTGGCGGTGAGTTTTGAACCAGTAACCTGTTCAAAACTGAGCTAGATTGTGGGTAACTTTATGAGAAAGTACTGAGTATTTGTGAGGAGTATTGTACTGAGTTTGTTACTTGATTTCTCCATTATAATATACACAATAGCTGCGGGGTTTTCAGCTATAAGCTTTCCCCATACATACTGTGTTAATGTGTATGATGATTTGATGTGTTATCGCTTGATTTTATTTCCACAGGTGTGATGATCTGAGTTGATTGAGTGGAAGAGATTATGTGTTGTGTATGAAGATCAAATAGTATGTGACCGGGATAGTCTCGGTGGATAATTATTTATTATTCAGCAAATTTCTACATGGTATCGGAGCTATTGAAGCAGAGATTGATCATCACAGTGATTACAAACTTATTTCGGTAGACAGAGTCTGCATGCGGGCCAGGTAGCCTCCGGATTCATCTTTCTTCGGAAAGTGAAAGGTATGGTAAATGCCCCTTGTAGTCAATCTCTGTGCTAGAAATAATTTGTTCTCACAGATCTAGAGCGGTTGAGCTTTGAGGTGGAATTCGAAATTTTGCAGCAGTTTTGTTTTCTTGGTGCCGGTGTTGAAAATGTCTTTCAACGGTTTGCGAATCGAATATGCTCTTGAAGGCAGTTCGAATTATGTTGCATGGAAGGATCGCATGGAGGCAGTATTAGAAGATAATGGTCTTAAGGAGTTCGTAGATACGGATGTCCAAAAGCCCACTGATCCTGCTGAAGTCGAAGCATGGCAAAAGAAGATGGCGAAATGTCGAAGGATCCTGTTGGAGGGCGTCAAGGATCATATTGTATCCAGCCTACATGGAAAGGCTTCTCCATTTCTAATGTGGAAAGCTTTGACGGATCTATTCCAGAGTAAGAGTGACCAAAGGAAGCTGGCGCTCAAAGATAAGCTCGGGAACATCAAGATGGAGAAAGGCGACAGTATCGCCAAATACCTCACGAAGTTCACTCAGTGCAGAGATGAGCTGGGAAGTGTGGGGGTGATTGTCGAAGACGAGGACATGGTCGACCTGGCTCTCCTTGGTCTTCCGAAGGCTTGGCACTCATATCAAGATAGTGTCAATGGTCGGGAGAAGCTGCCGGGATGGGAGCGCCTTTAGGCGGATCTCATGCAGGAGGAGATAAGGAGGACTACTCGAGATGGATCTTCATCAAAGGGAGCTGATGAAGAAAACTGCGCTTTGGTGGCCAAAGCAAAGAAGGGGAAGGGTAAGAAAACCTGTCATTCTGGTGCAAAGGGCAAGAAGCAGGATATGGCGAAAGTGAAGTGTTTTCACTGCTATGATCACGGACATTATACTACCAATTGTCCAAAGAAGAAGAAGAACAAGCAAGCGGGAAGATCTGCAGATGGAGAAGCTTTGGCTTCACAGTTCGAGCTTGACTTTTCACTGATTTCATGCTTGGTTTCAAGTGTGTTGGGATCGGTGTGGTTCTTGGACAGCGGTGCGTCATGTCATATGACGGGAGATCGGGATTTGTTCTCAGATCTGGAGGACAAAGATTTGGGTGTGCACATCGAGATGGGCGATGATGGTAGATACAGTGCGATTGGTATCGGTACCATATCCTTTCAGAGGGAGTCTGGTAAACCCTTTGTATTGAAGGATGTCATGCATGTACCTGGATTGAAGAAGAACTTGATCTCTGTGGCGATGTTGGAGGATAAGGGGTATGATGTGGTCTTCGGCGAAGGAAAAGCCTTCCTGCGCAGTAAGACTACTGGAGAGACCCGGAAGATAGGGGTTCGAACCAAGAACCTTTATCAGTTGCAAGTAGATGGCTGCGCAGCAATGGCATGCAAGGCGGGAGAAGTGGTGAGCCGGGATGATGAGGGCGAACTGTGGCACAGGATATTGGGCCACCTTCACCATGGAGCTTTGAAGATTCTGCAGCAGATTTCTACTGGGCTTCCTAAGGGCACCCTTGCGCAGTCAGATCAGTGCAAGGGGTGTACTTTAGGGAAGTATGTGAAAGCCACCTTTCACGAGAAGGATAATCGCGCCACGACGATCCTTGAGAGAGTTCACACAGACGTGTGTGGTCCTTTCTCAGTTGCTTCGACAGCAAAGCACAAGTATTATGTGATCTTTGTTGATGATTTCTCTCGAAAGTGCTGGATCTTCTTCATGTTGAAGAAGAGCGATACATTCGCGAAGTTCTGTGAGTTTAAAGCACTGGTCGAGAAGGAGTCGGGGAAGAAGGTGATTGCTCTAAGGAGTGATAACAATGGTGAATTCATCTCGGCTGAATTCAAGGAGTTCTGCAGCGCAGAAGGGATTCGGAGAGAGCTCATCGCACCCCATAACCCACAGCAGAACGGGGTGGCTGAGCGGAAGAACAGAACGATCGTGGGTGCTGCACGGGCAATGTTGCATGATTAGGGCCTACCCCTTCACTTGTGGGCTGAGGCATGCAATACAGCAGTGTATGTGCAGAACCGTTGTCCTCACAAGGTTCTTGGCATGAGTACACCGGAGGAGGCTTATTCTGGCAAGAGGCCTGATATTTCCCATTTGCAGATTTTTGGTTCTCCTGTCTACATGCATGTGACGAAGGATGCGAGAAGGAAGCTGGATCCAACTGCTGAGGTTGGAATATTTTTGGGGTACACTGATACACCTCACAACTATCGGGTGTATTTGTCAGACAGTCGCAAGACTGTTGTGCAACGGGATATAAAATTTCAGGAGGAGAAAGCCATGCAGTGTTCGCTTGAGAGGGAGCTACACTTGCATGCAGATGAGGAGCTGTTAGTTCCTAAGGAGGAGCTTCCGGATGTGGATCAGCCACAAGAGGAGGTTCAGGAGGTGGAAGAAACCACCCAGGCAGCGCCAACCATCGGAGGGCGCATGCGCACTACAGAAGCTGAGCGACTGGCTCGGGATGCAGAGAAGGTTGTAGGACCACCTACAGCACAGCGCAGACAGAGACAGTCACCGGATCGGTACACTGGATACATGGCTCTTGTGAGTCAATGTGTTGTGACAGAGCCATCCTATTTTGAGGAAGCTGTGGAGGAACCCGCATGGGTTGATGCCATGATCGAAGAATATGATTCGATCGTCAGGAACAGTGCATGGGAGATTGTCCTAAGACCAGTGGGGAAATCGGTGGTGGGTTCACGATGGATCTACAAGGTGAAGCAGGCGGCTGATGGGAGTGTGGAGAAGTACAAGGCGAGATTTGTCGCCCGTGGCTTTTCACAGATCGAGGGGATCGATTATGAGGAGACTTTTTCACCTGTCGCAAGGTACTCTTCCATACGGATGATCCTTGCTCTCTCAGCGCAGATGGGGTGGCACATTCATCAGATGGATGTGAAGACTGCGTTCCTCAATGGAGTTATTGAGGAAGAGGTGTACATAGAGCAGCCTGAAGGTTTTGAGATCTTCAGCGGTGAGTCGCATGTGTGCCGACTCAAGAGAGCACTGTATGGGCTGAAGCAAGCACCTCGTGCTTGGTACACTCGGATAGACAGCTACTTCACCGAGCTTGGATTCTCCAAGAGTAGGCGGATCCAAACCTGTACCAGATTGTGGTGGAGGGGAAGTTGTTGATCATCGTACTGTATGTAGATGATCTGATTTTGACTGGCGATGAGCAGTTGATAATTTCATGCAAGGAGGATCTTGCACGAGAGTTTGAGATGAAGGACTTGGGCATCCTTCATTATTTCCTGGGATTGGAGATTTGGCAGCGCAGCGGAGGACTGTTTGTTTCTCGGGGCAAGTATGCCCGGGAGATTCTGGAGAGGTTCAACATGCAAGGCTGCAAGCCTGTTGACACTCCTCTTCCTGGTGGTTGGAGGAAGGAGGATGCTACTTCAGCGGAGGTAGTGGATGCCACTGTCTATCGACGGTTGGTGGGGTCGCTTATGTATCTGGTCAATACACGACCCGATATATGCTATGCAGTTAACCAGCTTTCGCAAGCTATGGTTAAGCCTACCAAGCTCTTTTGGAAGGCAGGCGAGCATGTATTGCGCTATATTAGAGGCACATCGGGATATGGTCTGTAGTGCAGACGGAGGATGGAGCGAAGCTTTCGGCTTCACTGATGCGAGATTAGGCGGGGAGTCAACGAGATGGGAAGAGCACTTACGGGAGGTTTTCGAAAACGCGTGGGTCGACAACGGTTTACGGTACGGCGGGGAAGGCCGAGAGGGATCCGTGGCACTCGGTTCGGCGGAGGCCGAGTGTACATGGCGGCTAGCTTGGGCTGCATGCGAGGCTATTTGGATGAGGAAGATCCTCGCGGGGTTGTTCAGGTTGCATTTCGAGGTTGCATTTGGAGCCTACAGTGATCTGCTGTGATAACCAGAGTTGCATTAAACTCTCGGCTAATCCAGTATTTCATGATAGGTCCAAACACATCGACATCAGGTACCATCATATCAGAGATTGTGTTCGGCGGAGAATCATGATGCTTTCATATGTTCCCACGGAGGATCAGGATGCCGACATCCTGACGAAGGCGCTCACCAGGAGCAAGTTTGAATTCCACAGAGGCAGGATAGGGGTTGCGGATAATCCATATCTTGCTGAGAGGGAGTGTTGAAAATGCAGCAAGATGATGGAGCTTAGTGAAATGAAGTCGCCTTCACTAAGTGGGCCCGCAGGCAAATTCTGGCGCAAAGTCTATTTTTAGACTATGTCTATTTTTAAACATATGGAGCATGGTTCGGGGATTTCAGTTTGAGATTCTTGGAGCATTGGTCATGTTGGTAAAAATAGATGAGACTCTATTTTTTAGGTCGAAGAGGTCGAAGGCTATTTTTAGACTGCCTCTCCTAAAAATAGGAAAGTCAAATATTATTTACCCTTAATAATATTTGGACTCTAAACAGCAGTTTACTCTCTTGGAGCACTTCAGTTCGAGCTACAGAAGTGGCTCATGCATCTGACAGAGGAATCATGTGGTTCCCAAGGGTTTGATGGCATCATGCATGGTTGACTTCAGTTGGACTTCAGTGGCAGAAGTTTGGAGGAGTTAATGAGACGGCTAGTGGAGTTGTGTTCTGTTTATTTTAGTTGAACTGATTGAGATTAGTTTAACTAGCTAATCAATTAGTTATGAGTGGAGTGAATTAAATATTATTTAATTCATTAATTAGTAACTCATTATTCAACTCAAGAACACATCAGTTCACTACAGTGCATGGACAGTTCAGTGGAGACCAGTGAAAGAGGTAGATGAAAGGGTGGAGTTAGCTATCGGTTGTGACTATACTGTTGCTATTTGCAACACACAGATAGGTGGAGTAAGCCCATGAGGATTGCGCAGTTCAGGCTGGTGGTTTATCTATATAAAGAGGCCATCCCATAGCATTGAAACACGCAATAGAGGCAAGGCAATTGGCGGTGAGTTTTGAACCAGTAACATGTTCAAAACCAAGCTAGTTTGTGTGTAACTTCATGAGATAGTACTGAGTACTTGTGAGGAGTATTGTACTGATTTTGTTACATGTTTTCTCCATTATAATATACATAATAGCTGCGGGGTTTTCAGCTATAAGCTTTCCCCATACATACTGTGTTAATGTGTATGATGATTTGATGTGTTATCGCTTGATTTTATTTCCGCATGTGTGATGATCTGAGTTGGTTGAGTGGAAGAGATTATGTGTTGTGTATGAAGCTCAAATAGTATGTGACCAGGATAGTCTCGGTGGATAATTATTTATTATTCAACAAATTTCTACAAATAGCTTCCCTTTTCGTAAAGTTTATATCAAGGAAGAAAAAGATATAAAAGTACACTCGTGACCTTCTCATAGTTTAACGAGCTTGAGAATGGACAAGGTATTACTCTCCAACTTTCAATTTAACTAATGAGGAAGAAAATATAGAAAGAACTTGACATTTTCATATAGGTTTTATGAGCATGAAAATATGGTAGCAAAAGGAGCTTGGGATTTTCATGTGTTTAATGAGTCATGAAAGGAAGACCAAAATTGACACGACATTTTTGTATATATTTAACAAGCATGAAAATATAGAAAAATGAGCTTCATATTTTCATTGTTTAATGAGCATGAAAATAATACCAAAAGGAAGCTCATTCCAGAGAGATGAGTGGTATGATGGTATGCATCTTATTTTTAGGGGTAGTGATGAAACTGACATAAGTGAAGCTGAAAGAAGTGGTGAAGTGTATGACAATATAAATTCACTCACTGCAACAATATCTCACTACATAGTCTCTCTGAGAGGTGATTGTTGTGAGGAGGAGGCAAGAAGTATAGCATGGGTGCAAATCTGGCAAGCAGAATGAATGCAAGCATCTTTATGACAACTTCTAGTAGGACATTGAGGACTATGAGTATATGCGACCATAAAGAAACATTGTAAAAGTGTGGGGACCCATATAAGGTGATAACCATAAATTATAGACAAAGAGAGGCATGAGGCTCAAATTCGATGTCATGGAGGATACTAGAGAGGATCCATGGACCTGAAAATAATTGTAGCATGGACACCAAAATGAAAATCTAGTGCTATTTTAGGGTGACCATGGAGGGTAGGCACTACCAAAAAAGTTGTGACATGCATAAAGGAGTGGTTAGTGCCACCACCTAATAGGGTGGACCCTAAGGAAATCAAAACGACGACATAAAAGTTCAATAATTTAATGACAAGATCGATGAATCCTAGTCCTATATGCCAATTTCAATGAGATACATCAAAGCAATAGTGAGAGAAAACATCTTTTTTTTGACATATGTACATATGTACAAGGCACCACACCCTGAGGTTTAGGTATAGTATGGCCTAGAAAGGAACCCACTGGGGGCATAAAAAATGATGTCCCTTTAAGGTTTAAGGGACTTCAGAGAAGTTTAAGGTCTAAAGTTGACATATATGTGACAAAAAAAATTATGTTTTATTATGGGAATGACAATATGGACTAAGGTGGGGGATGTGTGGAACTGGCTCTTATGACACTAATGTGTGAGAAGCTATGAATTGATGCCAAGCATCACATTATGTAAAGGTGGAACAATTTTGCAGACGATAAGATATAGAGTGGTGTAAAGAGAAATATCACCATGAGGGCAATCTGCTCCAATTGTGAAGTAATATGCAACCCCAATATTCTGAGTGTTGATGGGGACATCAAAAGAAAATTAAGCAAGATTTTAGTCAAAGAGCACATCATGGGTGATATCAAGATCTTGTGCCCAATAGACATTTTGTGGAGAATAAAGGGTGAGAAAATCACCATTCCATAGTTTTGACCAAGGGGAAAACAATAAAGGATGGGATGGATCCTCCAAAGATAGATTGAATATTAGGATGTATTCCTTGAGGTTGGAACCATAGGCACATAAACTAGAATAAGTGATAGGTATAGTGAAAGAATAAAGCCAAACATCATGGGGAGAAGTTGATGGGTAAAGGGGCCCATAATGATGTGTTGAAAAAGGAGGAGAATCAAGTTGAAATCTTGGGAAGAAATCAACTCCAAGTCAACTAGTTTCATTTCCCTAAACATTCTAAAGCCCTCAAGAGAAATGTTGATAGAGGAGGTAGTGGATCCATCATAATCATATTCAATGGAGGGGGGTTCAAGTTCAACATCATGGGAAGAACTTTAGTAATGTTTGGAAGACACCATTTTTCCAAAAGTTCCAACATCTCCAAGAAAATAATCTATCCAAGGATCATAGAACTATCAAAATCTTAAGTAATGGAGGTGACCATATTGATGGCGTTGGTTGACTCTAACAGCTCAGGTGGAAGGAGAGGGAATGTGCCCATCAAGGAGGATTCTTTTAACATTCCTACCCCAATACTCTTGTCAATTGTGGTAGAATCACCTATAAAGGGGACCATATGACTATCGTGAAATTGAAGATTAGGCTTGCAAAATTCTAGTTGGTTGATAATGACTATTTTACCCTTGTGGGGGAACATCATGACATGGAAGATTTATGAGATTAAAATGGTCATAACATAGAACCAACTTCACCCAAGGAGGAGGTTGTAATATATTGGTTCGATGATGAACTTAACCACAATAGAGATCGTTTTTCCTCATAGCTCTATGGTTAAAGCTGAAAACACCCCTTAAGGGTGAAAGGTGTGCCCATCAAAGGAATTTAAGGTTGATCTAGGTGTAGGAAATGTGGGAGAACCAAGAGATTTCAAACAATTTAATGAAATTATATAGGTTGATGCCACCTCATCCAAGACTATCCTATGAACTCATTGTCCAAATACATGGACCATTATCAAGAATTCTAGGTGATGTGGAAGATGGGGTTTCCAAATATATGGATCTAAGGTCATAATATTTGAGTATGAGGTATCGATCCTACTATTATTAGGAAAAAGTGCCTTGTGTTGCATTGGGAAACTTTTCAACACTTGAAATGCATAAATAATAGTTGGAGCTTGGGCCAAATCCTCAACTATACTATAATTCTAAGTGACCTTCGCATTGGGATCGTGTGTAGTCTTTCGAAGGGCACCCTTAGGAGGGCATGACACAATGCTTAGTGATGGATTATCGAAACTAAGTTGACCATGCAGTCTAGGTTGGTTCACATGATCCAAGGTAGAAGTTCCACTCTTAGTATTATTGTAATTATGAGCCCTCGTTTGTAAATGGATGCTTGAATTTACCATAAATATCTCTTACATTGAAGGTGAGGCATTAGAAGAGTTTCCCCCACTTCCCCCTTGCTGAGGTGGTGGAGGATTTGCAACCATGTTTTTTTTTTGTGCTAGAAAAGGATGCATTAAGACAACAGGTTGACGAGAAGGTTCTTGTTAGAAATATCAATGAATCTCATCCATTTGGGGGAAATCGTGGGTAAGATGATCATCCCCTCAAATATTCCAGGGAAATCAAATATTCTTCTTGTTCTCTTTGGTACCACTCCTAGTGTTACCTTAGGTTTTTTGATGCTTCATGTTCCTTAGAGGAAGTCTTGGAATTATTATTTTTCTTTTTACCTCCTAGTTTTTGAGGATTCTTATTTGAGATAAACTAAACAAAATTTACCTCGAAGGTGGGAATAGGGACATGAGGAGTTTGAGGAGTACGATGAATAACCAGGGAACTAGAAGAGATGTTTAGTTGGCCCATCTAAGAGGTAGGTTTTCCTATTTTTATAAAATATATAGAGCCCATGACTCCATCGTCATGAGTTCCAGGTTTATGAATTGAAGGATCAGTCGATGCCTGAGGAGAATTTGAAATGCGATGATATAGGGTTCCCACTTGAGAATATATCAAGTCAAGTTAGGAATTCAAGATAGCTTGACCTTTGGTTTGGGATCCACCCTTTGCCACATCTTCAACAATTTGAGGCAATAGATACTTAATGAAACAACTCATGAAGTACTTCATCAATAATATTGGTTTAGAGAAAAGCTCGTCATCTCCTCCACTCCCGAATATGATAAGAAATGTGTGTGGATTTGTCCTATCATAGGGTAGTGAGGATATCCATACTAGCCTCATATCTAATGTGAAATTGATAATGATTGTGCAAAAAAATAAGAAAGTATCATAAGTGATGGATTTAAGATCAATATACCCCTTGGCAGCACTGCTCATGAGAGTCCACTAAAAAAGACACATCCTGATACTATCATCCATAAAAGAGTTGGATGAAAACCATAAATTATAAGTGGTGATATGAGATGCAAGGTATTCCCTGGGTTTTCCATCGAATTTCAGAATGTTTTCTAGCAACTTATGTGGAATAAGTGGCCATGAAAGATTATGTTGTATGGGGTCATTCATCAACTTAGACAGACCAGGAAAAGCTAGAGTTTCTAAGAGAGGAGATCTGAATGACGGTTATGGGGGGGGGGGGGGTGGTTAGAGGCACCTTGTGACCCAAGTGGAGGAGGTGCTCCACCCATAGAATTATTTCCAGTATTAGGGATATTGATGTGAGAGGTATGGTTAGAGTTGGTAGCTCTAGTGTGTTGTGAAGGAAAATCCCCTCTGCGGACATAGCTAATCCCTCTAGCTCTAGGGTGGGTCTAGCAACAAGGGAACATGCAGGTTCCTAGGTTCCTAGTTTATAAATGAAATGAGGATTAGATAGGTGTCCTACCTCAATCCAACACTTTTTATGTGGTGTGTTGTAGCGATCCTTCGATCCTTGTCCTTAAAGCCTCACGCTCCTTTGGTAGTGGCGTTTACACCTGCACAAATATCAAACAAGCACTAACAACATACATGCATACATGTTCATTTATAACTATCCAAATAGTTAAGGAGAGTAATAAAATTTAATCATTAACACAACAAAGTTGGAACTATAAATAAGTCATGTCATATTGATAAATAAATAAAGAAGTTTACAACCTACACCTTGACGCTATAGACCTCCTTCGACAGGTTCAGTTAGGCATGTCTCAAATCATTTGTTCGTCTGTTCATCTCGGAGAGGCGAAGGGTTCAAACTCTCTCTCACAACTATGGACTATTCTTTGCTATCAACTATGGTCTATTATAGCTATGTCTGGCTAGCTGATTCAATGGAATGAAGAGGGAGCAGTGGAGGATGAGCTTTGGGATCCACATATGGTGGAGGAAGGCCTTATCCCTTTGGGGAGTTGCACTTTTATAGGAGCTAGAAGGCCAAAGGGAGAAACTCGACCTCATCCAGTCGAACAAACATCCATGACTTTGCTCACGAAGATGTTACATCATGGAATCTTTGTTTCTATTTTAAAAAATTCAAAAAGCAGCTCAGCGCAAGTGGCCTTCAGAGACAGAGTGACCATGATGTGAGGCCTAGTGTTAATCTGACTATTGGCGCGAGGTCATAAATACACAACTACCCCGACCCAAAAGTAGATGTTTTAAAGGGTTAGCTTCTAAAATAGTCAACAGAGAATGTGTTCCTGACATGTTAAAGGATACAATTAAATTAATGGTGATGTATAACAATACACAGGGGTCATGCTGATAGTCCTCTAGTATTCAGGATAGGGAATGCAGAGAAGGTGAAAAAATACCATGTAACAGATTCCCCCTAAAGCATGAAGTCCGAGAGAGAGGGAGGGGTGAAATTATTTATGAGAACATTCCCAAACCAAAATGCTGCCATCAAAGGACCTGCAAGATCAAGTACGACTGATATCTATGATACATGAATATGTGGTATGGGAGCAACCATCCATAATAGAGAACATGTAATAGGATCCAAGGTATGGACGCAACCATCTAGTGAAAATGATCATAAAATAGACTTAGGTATGGTTGTAACCATCCAATTAGAAGAGTCATGCATATAGTCATGATAAAAAAAATCGTCCCATAGCCTAGATTTTATCAGAAAAAACCCAGGGTCTTATGCTCTGTCTTGACCCGAACAAGTACAAATTAAAGCATGTGAATGAATGAGCTTAAGTCGAACATGCAAGAAAGTCACCTAATTTCCACCCAGTGATGAGAGCTGTTAACAGGCGTGAGAGAGACCACCAATAATGACAATGGTTCTCAAGGTACTACTAGTACAATACACGGAATGTAAGCAATGAGTTGGAGTTGAACACTCGCGAAAGCACCCGATCGAAGGCCAATAATGAGAACCTGTCGTCGAATGTGAAGAAATTGCCATTGAGGCATGCAAGCTCTAAGGTACCAGAAGGGAGTCTCTAGATCAACTTCCTGGATAAAGAGCTGAAGTCGACATGAAGTGACTAGTTGAAGGAGGGCCATAATGTTTCCCACATCATCGACACAAGGCAAAGGAATAAGATGATAGTGAATTAGGACTAAATAGAGGATCAAGGGTTGAAAAATGTAGAAGAAACTTCTCTTGAACATATTGGCGACACAATTCTAGAATTTGGTAGTATTTTACATCAAGGGATCTGAGGTCATGATGACAAGGCAAAGAGCAGATGAGAGGTCAAAAACAGATAACCCAAACCCATGGAGGAAAATGACGAATGTGGGATGTCCCAAACCCGACACGAACTACAGACAAGTGTAATGTTAAAGAGTGAAATTGTTACACCATTTTTTGGTCATCTAACCTGTTACTATTAGATGGACCTAAGTACACCATGTAAGACCAATTTTACCCTAAGTAAAATTGCTTTCACTATGAAAAATAACTTAGAAAACCACATTTATTAAGTTGTTTATGGTCTAAACAGGAAAAACCATGAGGAAATATTAAATAAATCCACATTTGTTTGATTTTCCTCAAGGAATAATTAGTTAAACAACAGTTTAATTAATATTCCTGGTCATATTTAACCAAAAATAGTAAAATTAATTAGATAAATTATTATTTATCTTATTATTTTCTAGGAATAATTATTTAAACCTTATTTAAATAATATTCCTTGTTAAATTTGACTAAATCATTCATAAATAATTAAATAAATCATTATTTATTTGATTATTACTAACCACATCCTTAAAATAATAAATAAATAATTTATCTATTTATTATTTACAAATAAAGGGATTTGACCCTAGTCAAATTCTTTTTCCCTCCAACAAATATAATAAAATATTCCATAAAAGCTGGATCTAGAATTGGTTAAAAGTATTTTAATTATGCACTAATATCTAGACTAACTCGATATTTTGTTATAAATTGAAAGGTTTTTCAATTCACTCACTACCTTTTGTTGCCTAAAGATCACTCTGGATCTATACTTTTGGTCTGACTTTGATCCACTATCAATGTCATATTTTTCTACCATTTTTCTTATGAGCTCCCCTTGAGTTCCATTTTTGTCTAGGTTTTCTACACCATCAAGAGAGAGGGATTTTAGATCTGAAGTGCTAAGGAGTTACAAGAACCCATCCCATTGAGGGGGATTGGTAACATCTTTCTATGTTCCCTTCCCAGGTGTCAAAGAATACAAAAAATCTTTAAAATAATCTTGTCTTGTCTATTGGATGCATGGAGCAACTCTTGCTTTTATTTACTGCTTAATGTATTTTAATGCATAGATCTAGATTTTGCAGCATTTATCTTGGTCAAATAATTGCAGATCTAAAGATATTGGCAGCCATATTTGCTGTTAGGGCTATTTTTTATGCACGGCTAAAGTGAGCCTTTCTCATACACTTGCGATTAAGATTCATACTAACAATTGGTGACTCCACAAGGGTTTAAGATTACGACCTCTGTCATTTTTTAGATCCTTGCATAACCAGCTGCTTAAAACCATAGGATTTCTCTTCATCTTCTTGTTTTTATTTTCTTTATGATGTTTTTAACCTACAAAACTCTAAAACATTGAAAATTCTAACTTCTGCGTGTTTTCAGACTTATTGCGCAGGTGACAGGCATCAGCCACAGCTGAGAAATTTTTTTTTTCAGAAACCTACTCCCGAGAGTGCCGAAAGTGTAAGTTGCACTTTTTGGTCCAAAAATTGTGACCTAAACCTCCAGGGCACAGAAAACAGGCCAAAACCTGTGACCTCTGCAGAAACAGGTCAGAAACTGTGACCTAGAATTTTTGCGGGAATTTTTCTAAGATTTTTCTGGGTTTGTCTCGGCCTCTATTCAGGGTTGTCTGACCTCCGTCTCCACCTGTTTTGGACATGCACTTGTTTTGTTTTACTCATCAGAGTGGGAACCTAGCCCCCTAGGGCTTCAGTACCCTCCACCTTTCGTGGAAGAGTTTTAGCTGCTGCAGGTTGTCTAAAATTTCAGAGTGTTCGGCCTTTTTTCAGATCTGATCCCTTACCTTCAGATCCACTTCAGATTGGCTATTTATCCATCCAAAAAACCTCCTTTTATTTTTTTTTTGGTTTTCCTCTAGGGTCCTCTCTGTTTCCCTCCAGGTTATAGCCTTTCGCCACCTCATTTACAACAATTTTTCCTCTGATTTTTTTGTTGTTTGTCTACACCTATTTCCAGTAGATCTGACCTTTAGATCATTGTCCCTCCCGAATTTAGATCTATTGGCTATTTTGGTGTCTTTTGACTAGATTTTTACCCACCTACAGATTACTTGTTTAGAGGCCTACCTCCTTGGGTTTAGATTAATGCATAATTAGATGTTTATTTTCTGTTATTTCAGTTTCATATACTGTTATCTATAGGTTTATTTACAGTTATACAACACATTTTTTCTTTTTCTCTACAAACGTTTCAGTTTAAAAATTAAAATTTACACACTTAACACACACACCCTAAGTGAAGAAGAGCTTGTTTAACACCACCAAGAAAAGACTTTAAACATTGAAATCAATTGATCCTACAGCTCTCTGCCCTTGTTTTGACATTGTAATCAGTTGATCCTGCACCTCTTCGCTCTTGTTGGTCTCTCTTCCCTTTGTATCATGTTTATTCCTTCATCATTGCGCCCCCAAGGCGTTTATCCCAGAGACTTCTTGGCCTTCATCCTCAATTTCCGGTAGGAAGACTTACTCCTCCGCGTAGGATTCGAGTTAGTCCTCCACCGAGTCTACACTCCAACTCCTCTTCTGGTTCATTAGGTTCCCCTTCTAGTTCCGCCCCCGGTTCTCCCACTTTCACCTTCACCATGTCTGGTTCAGGACCTCACGCTGGTGGTAGCCCCAACCCTAATGATAGGAATAATACTAGTGGGAACGCAACAAGAACTACCCCGACTGCTCCCTTGCTCCCCTATATGGCAGGCCTCAGTCTTCCCGATTTTAACTAGTTGATCAATGACCTTATACGCCATAAATCTGGTTGGCCTGCTATGCCAACCAAGCCCCCTTTCGACATCCCCAAGTTTGAAGGTCTTGCTGGAGAAGATCCTACAAACCATGTTTGATCTTTCCACATGTGGTGTTCGTCTAACTCCATTACCGATGACTCTGTCCGTCTTTAGTTGTTCCAACATACACTTAATGGCGAAGCTTATAACTAGTATGTTGATCAGGCCTCATCCTCTCATGCCACCTTTGTGACTCTTGCCCGGGATTTTCTGTCTTATTTCCAACTTCCCCTCCATTATGACATTGGTATTGAACTTTTGACTTCTTTATGTCAAACGTCTGCGACCCACCTATCCGATCATGTCTAGGAATGGCAGAGAAGAAAGAGCCTATGTCAAGCCCCTACCTTTGAATATCGTGTCTACATGGACTGGTTCCTTAGATCCCTTTTTCCTCCTACAGGAAAATATGTTGCATCGCATTTCCCTCAAATCGAAGAATCCGCTCTCCAGATTGCGTTAAAATATGACCTGATCTACACTCAGTCAGGTTATATTTATACCATTCTACCTAATCTTCCTAGACCTAGTGGTTCCAACGCAATGAGTGCATCTCATGCGGCTGATTGTATTGTTGGAGCTCTTTCTCATCCATACGCTTAGCCTCCCATGGGCGATGGTTTCCCTCAGGGAGGGGCCAACACCTCCAACACTTTTCCCCCTCCTGGTAGCATGTATCCAGGATATGGCATGCCTCCTCCTTTTGCCCAACCTGTTTACGAAAATGTTACTCACCCCCCTTATTATCCGTATCCATAGCTTGGTGCTCCAGATCCTCAAGCATTAGCACCTTCACCTCTTTTGCCTTCTCAACCCCTGCAACAATATCCACCACCCCCTCAGGGGCAAGTGTATGCACAATAAGGCGCGAATAATCCTCCTACTTACAAAAAGAAGAGGAAAGGCACTCAAAATCAATCTACCCCCAGTAATCCTGGACCTAATCCTCAAAATAATGCACCTAACACTACTAACTAGCAACAGGGCAATTAGCCCAAGCAGGACATGCCTATTATCACGAACAAGCCTTGTTCTTGTTTTGGTGTTTATGGTCATTACACTCACGATTGTCCTCTTTTACCACAGATGCAGCAAATGTGGGAGACTCAAGCAACATCGTGAGGATAGCAAGCCTCCCCTTCTGTCCCTCCCAATGCTCTGCCTAGTCAGCCGACTGTGTCTACTAATCCTTTCCCTCAGCAAGGATTTGTGGCTACCTAACCACCTGAAGGATAGGTGTCCACTCAACCTCCTCCATCTAGTACCTCAGATTACTAGATTCTCATGAAGAACACTGACCAACCTATAACTGTAGATATCAACCTTTAGACTCGGTCCTATCAGTATAACAAGCCTCCCGCTACGTCTGTCCCCAAGCCCCCTTCTTTAGGTTCTACAGAGCCTCTTTCGACACCTAATGGTCCTTTTCATATCCCTCGACCTAAGGCAGAGGTTCATACCAATTTCCTTAAGGGACCATTATGCCGAAACGCTGCTTTTGGCAAAGCTGCCCATTCGTATAATATAGTAGATGATTTGGCACAATCTCTTGTTGCCATCTCAATGCTGGAACTCCTCCAGTTGTGCCCTTCACAATGAAAAGCTCTACTATCTGCCATGGGAGCTATAGATCCTTTAGATGATCGATTGATCATCTTTGATGTTGATCGGTCAGAACATCCTCCTCTTCCTGCTTCCGTCGCCTTCCAAATCTGAGTTAAGATCCAGAACGCCAATGTTTTCCATTGTATCATTGATGAGGGGGCATCCACCTGTGTGATGTCCGCTTTGGTTTGGAAGCACTCAGATCGCCTGAGTTGGCCCCTTCCACGATCACTCTCTGAGTGTGGCATGGCCACACCTACTAACCCATTGGCCTATTCCGCAATTGTACTATTACTCTTGTGATCAAGACTATTTGCATTGATGTAGAAGTCATTGACGCCCCTTAGATTACAAAATTATATTGGGTTGTAGCTACACCTATGCGATGTCTGCTGTACCATATAAGATTCACCATAAGCCATCCTTTCCCCATAATGGAAATATAGTCACCATCGACCAGTTGACATATTACGAACTGAAGTCTTAGACCTCCCCTGAGTCCATCATATATTCTGTGGCCAATAAGCAAACCATCGACCCCTTGACCAGTGTCTCATATGGAGTCTACAAAGACTCCTCTTTGCTTAGTACATTCCCTGGTCTTCCTCCTCCTATCTCAGATCCCATCTCATTTAATGTTTGCATGATGCAATCATCTCAGGCTTCCCTCAAGTGGCCCACTTCGGCTAGTCAGCAGCCGCACCCTCCGCAACCTGCTCCTAACCCTTCGATTTAGCCTCCTGGACCCCATCCTCCTAGCCCTTCACCTACAGCTGGTATCCATGAGCCTCTCTACCCTCCTAGAATAGTTCCTCTAGGGCTTAACCATCTTGGATCCGTCCCGCCTGGCCATTACCTCTCCGGTCAGGTACCATTCCTAGCTCCCCCTCCTGGAGTGTTCTTAGTACCTATCATGGATAACCTACCCCTTCCTAACCTGACCCTGGGGATCCCCGTCTGGTACATTGATCCCCCAGCCGCTACCCTGCCTGGTTAACCCAAACCTTATCTTTCTTTGACCCCGGTTCAACCGGTCCCTATGACCCCTCCCGCTGCTACTGTGCCTCAGCCACCTCAACATGAACCTTCTCCTGTTGCGAAAGCTTCGGGTAAAAAGGTAAAAGATCGCAAGAAGGCATCAAAAGACAAGGTTGCCTCAACTGACCCTGCTCCTCCTCAGACTCTAAAGCCTTGTGCTTTATGTGATGTCGTTGGTCATGCCACCCATACCTGTCCTGAGTTGCCTCGTATCAAGCCCATGGTTAATGTTGCATTCCCTGAGTATACGGTCCTTGAAGCCTCTGTTTCTTCCTCGAATGTAACCAAGAACCCTAAGAATATTCATGCCAACCAACCTGGGCTCAAAATCAGTGGATCCCTTATCTTCTTGTTCTTTCGTCATCCCCCATGATGATGCGCATGTGAACCTTTCTTCTCATGATGATGAGTCAGGTAGCTTCGCCATGTTATGTGGTCTCCCTTTCTCCCATCACCCCATCTTCTATTGTGATGATGACATCATGGAAGCCTTGTCCACCCTTGACTTCATCTTTCCTGCCCATAAGAGGAATGGCACCCTTCATGTCTATGGTGACTTTCGTGGCCTGAGCACAAGCTTCCCATAAGGTAGCTCCCACACATTGCTTTCCCGATGGTGTGCGGGCGGTAGACATCCGACTTGGATCACTCCCTCTCGCTATGTTTGTTCAATTTCTACTTTGCGCTCAGGTTGCCAACATTGTTCATCATCCTCCCATTTTTTGTCTTGTGGCAACTTTCTAATGGACGTCCCGTCCACACCTTATATTAGTTATGCCGATGATGCAAGTCGCTACTCACGAAATATAGCCTCGGCAGGTTGGGCCATTTTCACCCCCTTTCATTCGCTTGTTCTCTTGAATGGTGTATGCATTGGTACTGCCACCAATAATCAGGTCGAATATGATGCAGTGTGAGGTTTATTAGTCGATGCCCTTTCCCATCGCATCCCCCACCGTCATGTTCGTTTAGATTCCCTGCTTCTTGTCATGCAATCGAATGGTGTATATCGTGTGCATAATCTTATCCTTTTTAGAAGATATTTACGAGTGAATCTTTCGATGCGTGAATTTGAAATCATTACCTTCAGTCATGTACCTAGATCACAAAATCACTATGTAGATAGCATTGCAAAAAATATTCTAGATTGGCATTTAGCACATGCATTTAACACAAGACAATAACATAAAATCATCAAAATGATGCATATCCATAATATGTGTCATATAAAATGTTTTACAGTCCATCAACTCTGATACATATGACATTCCCATAACATGTTACAAAAACTCAAACACTAGGGGCACCACTTTCCCCTACACACTAATCACTATTCAGAGAATCCTGAGCCAATGGCTTGTTGGGTGTGGAGCCTGATTATCTTGTTTATTTTGTATCACAGCGTTGGACCCCTGTACCTTAATGGTGGCAGCAACACCACCCATAATTAAACGCTGCCTGGGGGGTCCAGGGGGGGTGGCAGTTGTGACTTCATGGAGCCCCCCCCCTAGCAGGGGGTTTCGGGGGCGGCGCCCCCGAAGCTAAAAACATATGTAAAATTTCCTTGTAAAAGTATAGTAATTTCTAGTCAATCTGGGCCATTCATTAGGCAGATGATCTGATGGTAGAAGTTATGTTTAGTTTAGGGGTTTTTTCCCTAGAAGGCACTCCCTCGCTTGTATGAGGATATTGTATTGCGGCTATGTATGATATATGTGTATTCTCAGAGCGAGAAACAGATAGGGAGACTGTGAGAGAGAATAGAGGATATTGAAACAGATCTACTGTAGGTTGTGTCTCTTCATTTTGCTGGATAATAGAAAGGAAGGACTGGCTGTTCGGGGTGGAGATAGCCCAAACTGGGTGAACCACGTATATCTGTGTCTCTCTGGTTTTATGTGTTTTGTGTGACTGTGTTTTCTACATATTTTATGTGTTTCATTACTTTGTAATATTTAATTTCTTAACAACTGGTATCAAAGCTGAAGGTCTATTTGGCTGATAAACTCGCAAGAAAGAAGGGTTTCCTGGTTCAAGTGGGAGAAATGGCGGAATATGGTAAATTTAGGGTCGAGAAATTTAATAGCCAAAATTTCTCGTTGTGGAAGATGCAGATGGAATATTATCTATATCAGAAAGATATGTACCTACCATTGAGCGGAAAAAAGAAGAAGCTGACAACTATGACAAACGCAGAATGGGAGATTCTTGAAAGAAAGGCACTCAGAACAGTACGGTTGTGCCTCGTGGTGTCAGTAGCCTTCAATATTTCGAAGGAAACAACAACAGAGGGTTTGATTAAGGCATTGGAAAAACTATATGAAAAACCCTCGGCCTCAAACAAGGTATTTCTTATGAAACATTTATTTAATATGAAGATGTCAGAAGGTGGATCTGTTGCAGACCATTTAAATGATTTTAATACAGTTACCAGTCAGTTAAGTTCTATAGGGGTAAACTTTGATGATGAAGTTAGAGCTCTATTATTTCTGTGCTCATTACCAGAAAGCTGGAATGGTTTAGTTATGGCCATTAGTAACTCTGTCTCTGGATTTAGTACTTTAAAGTTTGATGATGTTATCGGTGCTATCCTTAGCAAGGAAATGCGACGGAAAAGCTTTGGTGAGACATTGGGTAATGCTTCGAGTGCAGAGTCTAGGGGAAGAAGAATGGAGAGAGGAAAAAGCTTGGGATATCACAGTAAATCAAGGAAAGGCAGATCCAAGTCCAGATCGGGGATAGTGTGCTGGAAATGCGGAAAGAAATAACACCTAAAGAAAGATTGTAGATCTCAGAAGGGAAAAGAAGGAGATACGCAGAAAGAAAACAATCATGAAGCAAATGTGACAGGTGATGTGTTATAAGATGCTTTGATTCTTTCTTTAAAAAATGTTACTGATTCTTGGGTTGTAGATTCAGGGGCTTCATTCCATGCCACACCTGATAAGAAATATTTTCATGACTATGTTCAAGGATATTTTGGACAAGTTCGTTTGGGTGATGATAAACCCTGTTAAATTGTTGGAATGGGTAAATTTCTTGTAAAACAATAGAATGGAAACCAATTTCTACTAAAGGAGGTAAGACATGTTCCAGATTTGAAGAAAAATCTAATTTCAACAGGGCAGTTAGGCGGTGAAGGTTGTGTGACAACTTTCACGGATAAAACTTGGAAGGTCACCAAAGGAGCCCTGGTAATATAAAAAGGTGAAAAGGTTGGTACATTGTATTTATGCAATGGTATTTCTAACTCTGTTAATGCTTTAACTTCTAAAGGAGCAGGTGCAGCATTATGGAATCATAGGCTCAGACACATGAGTGAGAAGGGGATGAATATTATTCACTCAAGAAATTTGTTGCCGGGTTTGAAGAATGTTGATTTGGATTTCTGTGAGAATTGCATTTATGGAAAACAAAAGAGAGTCAGATTTCTCAGAGTTGCAAAAGAAAAGAAGAGCGAAAAATTAGAGCTTGTGCATATAGATGTATAGGGACCTGCTCAAGTATCATCTCTTGGTGGCTCTCGTTATTATGTTACTTTTATTGATGATGCAACTAGAAAAACTTGGATTTATTGTATTCAGAATAAATCTAATGTATTTGATACTTTCAAGAAATGGAAAGCTTTGGTTGAGATTGAGATAGGAAGGAAGTTGAAGTGTCTCAGATCAGAAAATGGAGGTGAATATTACAACAAAGAGTTTGATAGGTACTGTTCAGAGCATGGAATTCACAGAGAGAAGACAGTTCCAAGAACACCACAAGAAAATGGTGTGTCATAAAGGATGAATAGAACAATCATGGAGCGTGCAAGGTGCATGAGATTGCATGCAGGATTGCCTTTACAATTTTGGACAGATGTTATAGATACTGCTGTTTATCTAATAAATAGAGGGCCTTCAAGTTCCTTGGATGGTGGTATTCTAGAGGAAGCATGGACAGGTAAAAAAGGTAAACTACTCTTTTTTAAAGCCTTTTGGCTGTGAGGCCTTTGTCCATATTAATAAAGAAAACATAACCAAGCTTGAGGCAAAATCAAAGAAATGTACCTTTATTGGATATGGTGTTAATGATTTTGGTTATCGCTTATATGATTATGAAAATAACAAAATAATTAGGAGTAGATATGTAATATTCAATGAAAAGGTATTGTATAAGAATCAGTTGCAGGAAAAGAAACAGGAAAAATAAAAGAAATAATACATAGTTCTTGATGAGATCACATAAAAGGTAAAGGTGCCTGAAAATAATAATAATCAAGAGCCACAAAAAAAAACCACCACAACAGCAACAGGCACCTCAAACACTTGAAAGTGGTGTTAGAAGATCTACCAGGATAAGTAGACCGCCTAAATGATACTCTCCTTCATTATATTATTTATTGTTGACTGATTCTGGTGAACTTGAATCTTATGAAGAAGCAATGCAGGTTGAAAGAAGGAAGAAGTGGGAGCTAGCCATGGAAGAAGAGATGGACTCCTTAATGCATAACCAGACTTGGGACTTAGTCAGGTTGCCTGCAGGTAAAACTACTTTGCAGAATAAATGGGTTTACAGGCTAAATGAAGAAGATGGAGGAAAACAAAGGTACAAATCTAGACTTGTGGTGAAGGGGTTTGCACAAAAGAAAGGTATTGATTTTGATGAAATATTTTCTCCTGTTGTTAAGATGACTTCAATTAGAACTATTTTAAGTCTTGTAGCAGTGGAAGATTTACATCTTGAACAATTAGATGTAAAGACAACATTTCCCCATGGAGATTTTGAGGAAGAGATATATATGGAGCAACCAGAAGGATATGAGGTCAAAGGGAAAGAAAAATTAGTGTGCAGGTTAAAGAAGAGCTTGTATGGCTTAAAACAAGCTCCAAGGTAGTGGTATCTAAAATTTGACAAGCTTATGTCTGAACAAGGTTATACTAGATGTTACTCTGATCATTATGTTTATCTAAAAAGGAAAAATGATGGCAGCTATATTATATTGTTATTGTATGTAGATGACATGCTTGTTGTAGGGTCTAACATGCAGGGAATAAATGTGCTCAAAAGAAAATTGGCAAATTCGTTTACAATGAAGGATTTGGGAGCTGCAAAACAAATATTTGGTATGAGAATAACTAGAGATAGGAAAAATAGCAAATTAACACTGTCTCAAAATGAGTACATACAAAAGGTGTTGAAAAGATTTAATATGCAGAATGCAAAACCAGTTAGTACACCTTTTGCTAGCCATTTCAAACTTAGTAAGGAGATGTGCCCCAAGACCCACGAAGAAATCGAATATATGTCTAAAGTTCCATATGCGTCAGCAGTTGGAAGCTTAAAGTATGCAATGGTCTGCACAAGGCCTGATATTGCACACGCAGTGGGAGTTGTAAGTAGGTACATGAACAATCCAGGAAAAGAAAATTGGATGGTAGTAAAATGGCTTCTCAGATATTTGAGAGGTACCACAAATCAAGCATTATGATTTGGTGGTTCAAAAATTTCTCTACAGGGATATGTTGATGCAGATATGGCAAGTGATAGAGATAACATGAGGAGCACTACATGAAATGTATTTATTATAGGTGGAACAACTGTCAGTTGGGTTTTAAAAATCTAGAGTGTTGTTTCACTTTCAACAATAGAAGCAGAGTATGTTGCTACTATAGAGGCTAGTAAGGAAATGATTTGGTTACAAAGGTTTATGGATGAATTGGGTAAGAAGCATGATATGGGCATGTTATACAGTGATAGCCAAAGTGCCATTCATCTTGCAAAGAACTCAACATTTCATTCAAGGACTAAACACATACAGCTCAAGTACCATTTCATACGGTCAATATTGGAAGATGGACAGTTGAAGCTAGAAAAGATACACACTAGCTAGAATCTTGTAGATATGCTAACAAAAGTTGTAACTAGAGAGAAACTGAGAATATGCTCAGTTTCAATTAGTCTTCAAGGATGACAATGAATATGAGAAACAACCAGGTCCAAAGAGGAGTCATTGTCCAGCAAATGAAGCAACGGTGGAGTTGCTACAATTAGTCTCCAAGTGGGAGATTGTTGGGTGTGGAGCCCGATTATCTTGTTTATTTTGTATCACAGCATTGGACCCCTGTACCTTAATGGGGGCGGAAACTCCGCCCGTAATTAAACGCTGCCTAGGGGGTCCAGGGGGTGTTGGCCAGATAAATCGATCTTGAAGAGAAGATCGATATCCCTAGTATCAGAATATAATCTAGCAACAAACAGACAATTAAATATATCTTTCTCTAGATATATCATGATTTATAAGTAAATGCTACAAAGGTGTTACGATCCTACCTGTATCCGACGCTTGTTTGTAGTAGTCGTCCTTCAGTCGCCTGAAAGAGTTACCTTCAAAGATCTGCAATCACAAACAAACAAACATCAAATAGCACCTGTGTAGCATATATTCATAAATCATATCTATTATGGTGATCAAGGAATCCATAAAATAAACAATCAAATGTCAGCTTATTGAGAAAAAAAAACTTATTTGTATTAACTTTGAAATAGTAGAAGAACCTTACAACCTTTTTAGCCTTGATGTTGAACAGGTCCTCCCGGGGTCTGAAGCAGGAATTTCCTCTACTCTAACAGGTCTTGCACTCTTCCAACCGAGATACATACAGGTATGTAATCTTTCTTCATAAAATCTCAGCTAAAGGAGTCTAATTTCCCACAACACTTTACCTCAAATAACACTAAAGCTTGAACTCCCTTTGAGGCTGCCCAAGGCCTCTTTTTATAGTGCAAAAGAGGAGGCTATAGTTCCACCTATGAAGGGATAGAATCCTCCTTCAAAGGGATAAGCTCCTCACATCAAGGGGTTAGCTCCTTAAGGCATGGGATACATGAACATGAAAAGAGTGGATTTGCCACCGCAAGATTCCTTCCAAAAGCTTCTAGAAATGACTGAAAGTGAGATTTTTGAGTTTACTTGTGCCCTTTTAATATTTTTCAAGGGTCCACACCCTTAACAAAGAGAAAGTGCGGTTAGGTATGCAGAAGACATGACCATTAGGTGCGGGACCGCAGGTAAGACAAAGAGAAAGTGCGATACCAAAGTTTTAGAGATTTTTGAGAGATTTTATCTTATTTTAAGGCTTGACATGAGGACTGATTTTTTAGACTTGGAAAGGAGGAAAGTATGAGTGATAATGAACTCATATAGATAGCAGAATGTCAAGGTGACAATTTTCAATGCAACAGATTGCCCCCTAAAGTGCGAAGTCTGTAATAGATGAAGATAGAGTCTGTCATGTATGAAGAGTGAAGTACTTTATTGTAGAAATTTGAATAATTGTTAAATTATTCACCGAGATTATCCTGATCACACACTATTTGAGCTTCATGCATAATACATAACCTCTTCTACTATTGATCATTAATTGCGGAAATGTAAACAATCGCATGCGCACATCAAAACCATAAACAATCACACATATAAACACAGTATTTATGGGAAAGCTTAAAGCTGAAAACCCCCAACTATCTGTATATTATAATGATATAGATCATGTAACAATCATTGTACAAACTCCTCACAAGCTCTCAATACAATCTCCAATTGTTACACACTACGCAAGCTCAGATCTAACAAAACACATGCTCCAATCTGCTCCACCTGTTAGCCTGCCTCTACTGCGCAATCCAAGATGAATAATGGCCCAATATGAGTTCGAATCCACCTAGTGTGTACTGCGCAATCCTCATTGGCATCTCCATCAATGTGTGGTGCAAACTCATGCACCAGTATAGTCACAACTGATAGTCACACTGCTCTTTCACCTACCTCTTCATTGGTCTCCACTGAAACTGTCCATGCACTGAAGTTAATTGATGTATTCTTTAGTTGATTTATGAGTTAATAATTAGTGAATTAATTAATAATTAATTCACACCACTCTCACTAGTGTATCAATAAATTAGACTAGATACAGCTAGCTCAACTACGTTTAATTGAGTTAAACTGAATACAACTCTACTAACTTCCTCAATCAACTCCACCAAACTCTATCACATGAGTTCTAACTGAAGTCTCCATGCAATAGCTTCACTTAACCCTCAGGAATAGCATAATTCCTTCTGTCAGCTGCATGTGCCACTTCTGTGCACTTAACTGAAGTGCTCCAAGAGGATAAGATAATATTTAGAGTCCAAATATTATTAAGAGCTAATAATATTCGACATATCTATTTTTAGACTGGAAATCTAAAAATAGATTCTGCCCAGTATGTCTAAAAATAGAAGTCCATCTATTTTTTCTGACTTGACCAACCATCCACAAATAGCATCCTGCAACTCATAGAACATGATCCACATGTCTAAAAATAGACTTTGCGCCAAAAATAACCTGCAAGCCCACTTAGTGAAGGGGACTCCTTTCCACTAAGCTCATCATCTTGTTGCAATCTCAACACTCCCTCTTAATAAGATATGGATTATCTACAACCCCTATCCTGCCTCTGTGGTATTCGAATTTTCCCCTGGTGAGCGCCTTCGTCAAGATATCAGCATCCTGATCCTCCGTAGGAATGTATGAAAGTAACATGATCTTCCGCTGCACACAATCTATGATATGATGATACCAGATGTCAATGTGTTTAGATCTATCATGAAATACTGGATTAACCGAGAGTTTGATGCAACTCTGATTATCACAATAAATCACAGTAGGCTCTAAGTGTGAACCGAACAACCTGACCAGGATCTTCCTCATCCAGATAGCCTCACATGCAGCTTGAATTACTGCCATGTATTTTTATTTCGCTGAACTGAGTGCCACAGATCTCTGCTTCCTGTTGTACCAAGAAACTGCTGTCGACCTGATACTAAAAATCCCTCTAGATGTGCTCTTTTTGTCCGTTGGTCTCCCTGCCCAATCTGCATCCGTGAAGCCACATAGCTTCACCTCATCCAACTGTCTGTACCATAATCCATATCCCGATGTGCCTCTGAGATATCTCAATACATGCTTGCCTGCCTTCCAGTAGAGATTGGTTGGCTTAACCATAGCTTGTGAAAGCTGGTTAACAGCATAGCATATGTCGGGTCGTGTATTGACCAGATACATAAGCGACCCCACCAACTGTCGATAAATAGTGGCATCCACTACCTCCGCCGAAGTAGCATCCTCCTTCCTCCAACCACCAGGAAGAGGAGTATCAATAGGCTTGCAGCCATGCATGTTGAACTTCTCCAGTATCTCCCGGGCATACTTGCCTTGAGAAACAAACAGTCCATCACTGCGCTGCCAAATTTCCAATCCCCGGAAATAATGAAGGAGGCCCAAGTCCTTCATCTCAAACTCCTTTGCAAGATCAGCCTTGCATGAGTGTATCAACAGTTCATCACCTGTCAAAATCAAATCATCTACATAAAGTACAATGATCAGCAACTTACCCTCCACCACAATCTGGTATAGGTTAGGATCCGCCTCGCTCTTGGAGAATCCAAGTCCGGTGAAATAACTGTCTATCCGTGTGTACCAAGCACGAGGTGCTTGTTTCAACCCATACAACGCTCTCTTGAGCCTGCACACATGCAAATCGCTGCTGACGATCTCGAAACCTTCGGGCTGCTCTATGTGCACCTCCTCCTCAATCACCCTGTTGAGGAACGCAGTCTTCACATCCATCTGATGAATGTGCCACCCCATCTGCGCTGAGAGAGCAAGAATCGTCTGTATGGAAGAATACCTTGCGACAGGTGCAAAGGTATCCTCATAATCGATCCCCTCAATCTGTGAAAAGCCTCGGGCATAAAATCTTGCCTTGTACTTCTCCACACTCTCGTCAGCTGCCTGCTTCACTTTGTAGATCCATCTCGAACCCACCACTGATTTCCCCTCTGGTCTCGGGACAATCTCCCATGCACTGTTTCTGACAATCGAATCATAATCTTCCACCATGGCATCTACCATGCGGGATCCTCCACAGCTTCTTCGAAAGAGGATGGCTCTGTCATGATACACTTTCTCATAAGAGCCATGTATCCAGTGTACCGATCAGGTGACTGTCTCTGTCTGCGCTGTGATGTAGGTGTTGCTACAACCTTCTCTACATCTTGAGACAGTCGCTCAGCTTCTGCAGTGCGCTTCTGCCCTCTGATGGTTGGCGCTGCATGAGTGGTCTCTTCCACTCCATGAACTTCATCTTGTGGCTGATCCACATCCTGAGACTCATCCTTAGGAACTAATAGCTCCTCATCTGCATGCAAGTGTGGCTCCCTCTCAAGCAAACACTTCATTTCTTTCTCCTCCTAAAATTTGATATCCCGTCACACAACAGTCTTGCGACTGTCTGGAAAATACACAAGATAGTTGTGGGGCGTATCAGTGTAGCCCACAAATATCCCAACCTCTGCAGTCGGCTCCAGCTTCTTCCTGGCATCCTTCGTCACATGAATGTAAATAGGTGAACCAAAAATCCTTAAATGGGAAATATTAGGCTTCTTACCAGAAAACGCCTCCTCGGGTGTACTCATGCCAAGTATGCTGTGAGGAAAACGGTTCTGCACATATACTGCAGTATTGTATGCCTCAGCACACAAGTGTATGGGAAGGCCCTGATCATGCAACATCGCCTGTGCAACACCCACGATCATTCTGTTCTTCCGCTCAGCAACCCCGTTCTGCTATGGGTTATGAGGTGCTATGAGCTCTCTTCGAATTCCTTCTGCGCTGCAAAATTCCTTGAATTCGCCAGAGATAAATTCACCACCATTGTCGCTCCTAAGAGCCTTCACCTGCTTCCCCGATTATTTCTCAACCAGTGCCTTGAACTCACAGAACTTTTAGTATGTCTCGCTCTTCTTCTACATGAAGAAGATCCAGCACTTCCGAGAAAAATCATCAACAAATATCACATATTACCTGTGCTATGTTGTCGAAGCTACTGAGAAAGGTCCACACGTCTGTGTGAATTCTCTCAAGGATCGTCGTGGTGCGACTATCCTTCTCGTGAAAGGTGGCTTTCACAAATTTTCCCAAGGTACATCCCTTGCATTGATTTGACTGCACAAGAGTACCCTTAGGAAGCCCAGTAGAAATCTGTTGCAGTATCTTCAAAGCTCCATGGTGAAGGTGGCCCAATCTCCGGTGCCACAACTCGCCATCATCCCAGCTCACCACTCCTTCTACCTTGCCTGCCATTGCTGCGCAGCCATCTACCTGCAATTGATAAAGGTTCTTAACTCAAACCCCTATCCTCCGGGTCTCACCAGTTGCCTTACTGTGCAGGAAAGCCTTTCCCTCACTAAATACAACATCATATCCCTTTTCTTCTAACATCGCCACAGAGATAAGATTATTCTTCAATCCTGGAACATGCATCACTTCCTTCAATAAGAAGGTTTTACCAGACTCCCTCTCAAAGGAAATGGTACCGATAACGGTCGCACTGTATCTACCATCATCGCCCATCTCGATGTGCACTCCAAGATCTTTCTCATCCAGATCAGTAAACAAATCTCGATCTCTTGTCATGTGAAAATACACACCATTGTCCAGAAACCACACTGAAACCATCACAATTGAGACCAAGCATGCGATCAGTGAAAAATCTGGCTCAAACTACGAGGCCAAGGCCTCTCTAGCTGCAGATCCAGAAGCCTACTTATTTTTCTTCTTCTGTGGACAATTTGTGGCATAATGTCCGTGTTGGTGACAGTGAAAGCACTTCACCTTGGGCATGTCCTGCTTCTTGCCTTTCGCACCGGAATGAGAAGCTTTCTTGCTCTTCCCATTCTTTGATTTGGAAACCAAAGTGCAATTCTCTTCATCAGAGTTCTTTGATGAAGATCCGTCCCTGGTACTTTGCCTTATCTCCTCTTGCACAAGATCCGACCAAAGTCGCTCCCATCCTGGCAATTTCTCCCGACCATTGATAGAGTCCTGATAGGAATGTCAACTCTTCGAAAGCCCAAGGAGAGCCAAGCTCACCAAGTCCTCATCATCAACAGTCACCCCCACACTTCCCAACTCATCCCTGCATTGGGTGAACTTTGTGAGGTACTTGGGCATACTGTCGCCTTTATCTATCTTTATGTTTCTGAGTTTATTCTTGAGCGCCAACTTCCTCTAGTGGCTCTTGCTTTGGAATAAATCTGTCAAGGCTTTCCACATCGAGAATGGAGAAGCCTTACCATGAAGGCTGGAAACTATGTGATCCTTCACACCTTCCAACAGAATCCTTCGACACTTTGCTGTCTTCTTTTGCCATTCGTCAAGTACGACAACATCAGTAGAAGTAGGCTTTGGGACTTCAGCATATATGAACTCCTTCAACCCATTTTCATCTAGCACCACCTCCATCCTGTCCTTCCATGTAATATAATTCAAGCTGCCCTCAAGGGCATACTCCAATCGCAATTCGTTGAAAGACATCTCAACTTCGACACCAAGAAAACACTGCTGCAAATTCGAATTCCACCATCACAAAACTCAACCGCTTCAATGTTTTGCAATTGCTCCAATGATCAATATCGCTCCGATACTGTGTAGAAATTTGAATAACTGTTAAATTATTCACCAAGATTATCTTGATCACACACTATTTGAGCTTCATGCATAATACATAACCTCTTCTACTATTAATCATTAATTGCGGAAATATAAACAATTGCATGCGCACATCAAAACCATAAACAATCACACATATAAAGAAAATATTTATGGGAAAGCTTAAAGTTGAAAACCCCCAACTATCTGTATATTATAATGATAGAGATCATGTAACAATCATTGTACAAAATCCTCACAAGCTCTCAGTACAATCTCTAATTGTTACACACTACACAAGCTCAGATCTAACAAAACACATGCTCCAATCTGCTCCACCTGTTAGCCTGCCTCTACTGCGCAATCCAAGATGAATAATGGCCCAATCTGAGTTCGAATCCACCTAGTGTGTACTGCGCAATCCTCATTGGCATCGCCATCAATGTGTGGTGCAAACTCATGCACCAATATAGTCACAACTGATAGTCACACTGCTCTTTCACCTACCTCTTCACTGGTCTCCACTGAAACTGTCCATGCACTGAAGTTAACTGATGTATTCTTTAGTTGATTTATGAGTTAATAATTAATTAATTAATTAATAATTAATTAACACCACTCTCACTAGTGTATCAATCAGTTAGACTAGATACAACTAGCTCAAATACGTTTAACTGAGTTAAACTAAATACAACTCCACTAACTTCCTCAATCAACTCCACCAAACTCTGTCACATGAGTTCTAACTGAAGTCTCCATGCAATAGCTTCACTTAACCCTTAGGAATATCATAATTCCTTCTGTCAGCTGCATGTGCCACTTCTGTGCACTTAACTGAAGTGCTCCAAGAGGATAAGATAATGTTTAGAGTCCAAATATTATTAAGAGCTAATAATATTCGACATATCTATTTTTAGACTGGAAATCTAAAAATAGATTCTGCTCAGTATGTCTAAAAATAGAAGTCCATATATTTTTTCCGACTTGACCAACCATCCACAAATAGCATCCTGCAACTCATAGAACATGATCCACATGTCTAAAAATAGACATAGTCTGAAAATAGACTTTGCGCCAAAAATAGCCTGCGGGCCCACTTAGTGAAGGCGACTCCTTTCCACTAAGCTCATCATCTTGTTGCAATCTCAACACTCCCTCTCAAAAAGATATGGATTATCTGCAACCCCTATCCTGCCTCTGTGGTATTCAAATTTTCTCCCGGTGAGCGCCTTCATCAATATATCAGCATCTTGATCCTCCGTAGGAATGTATGAAAGTAACATGATTTTCCGTTGCACAGAATCTCTGATATGATGATACGGGATGTCAATGTGTTTAGATATATCATGAAATACTAGATTAACCAAGAGTTTGATGCAACTCTGATTATCACAATAAATCACAGTAGGCTCTAAGTGTGAACCGAACAACCCGACCAAGATCTTCCTCATCCATATAGACTCGCATGCAGCCAAACTCGCTGCCATATACTCAGCCTCTGCTGAACTGAGTGCCACAGATCTTTGCTTCCTGCTGTACCAAGAAACTGTTGTCGACCTGATATTGAAAATCCCTCTAGATGTGTTCTTTTCGTCCGTTGGGCTCCCTGCCCAATCTGCATCTGTGAAGCCACATAGCTTCACCTCATCCGACTGTCTGTACCATAATCCATATCCCGATGTGGCTCTGAGATATCTCAATACATGCTTGCCTGCCTTCCAGTAGAGATTGGTTGGCTTAACCATAGCTTGTGAAAGCTAGTTAACAGCATAGCATATGTCGGGTCGTGTATTGACCAGATACATAAGCGACCCCACCAACTGTCAATAAATAGTGGCATCCACTACCTCCGCCGAAGTAGCATCCTCCTTCCTCCAACCTCCAGGAAGAGGAGTATCAACAGGCTTGCAGCCATGCATGTTGAACTTCTCCAGTATCTCCCGAGCATACTTACCCTGAGAAACAAACAGTCCATCACTGCGCTGCCAAATTTCCAATCCCAGAAAATAATGAAGGAGGCCCAAGTCCTTCATCTCAAACTCTTTTGCAAGATCCTCCTTGCATGAGAGTATCAACAGCTCATCACCTGTCAAAATCAAATCATCTACATAAAGTACAATGATCAGCAACTTACCCTCCACCACAATCTGGTATAGGTTAGGATCCGCCTCGCTCTTGGAGAATCCAAGTCCGGTGAAATAACTGTCTATCCGTGTGTACCAAGCACGAGGTGCTTGTTTCAACCCATACAACGCTCTCTTGAGCCTGCACACATGCGACTCGCTGCTGAAGATCTCGAAACCTTCGGGTTGCTCTATGTACACCTCCTCCTCAATGACTCCATTGAGGAATGCAGTCTTCACATCCATCTGATGAATGTGCCACCCCATCTGCGCTGAGAGAGCAAGAATCGTCTGTATGGAAGAATACCTTGCGACGGGTGCAAAGGTCTCCTCATAATCGATCCCCTCAATCTGTGAAAAGCCTCGGGCAACAAATCTTGCCTTGTACTTCTCCACACTCCCGTCAACTGCCTGCTTCACTTTGTAGATCCATCTCGAACCCACCACTGATTTCCCTTCTGGCCTTGGGACAATCTCCCATGCACTGTTTCTGACAATCGAATCATACTCTTCCACCATGGCATCTACCCATGCGGGATCCTCCACAGCTTCCTCGAAAGAGGATGGCTCTGTCACGATACACTTTCTCACAAGAGCCATGTATCCAGTATACCGGTCAGGTGACTGTCTCTGTCTGCGCTGTGATGTAGGTGCTCCTACAACCTTCTCTACATCTTGAGCCAGTCGCTCAGCTTCTGTAGTGCGCTTCCGCCCTCTGATGGTTGGCGCTGCCTGAGTGGTCTCTTCCACTCCATGAACCTCATCTTGTGGCTGATCCACATCCTGAGACTCATCCTTAGGAACTAATAGCTCCTCATATGCATGCAAGTGTGGCTCCCTCTCAAGCGAACACTTCATGGTTTTCTCCTCATGAAATTTGATATCCCGTCGCACAACAGTCTTGCGACTGTCTGGAAAATACACACGATAGTTGTGGGGCGTATCAGTGTACCCCAAAAATATCCCAACCTCTGTAGTCAGCTCCAGCTTCTTCCTGGCATCCTTCGTCACATGAATGTAAACAGGTGAACCAAAAATCCTCAAATGGGAAATATCAGGCTTCTTACCAGAAAATGCCTCCTCGGGTGTACTCATGCCAAGTATCCTGTGAGGACAACGATTCTGCACATATACTGCAGTATTGCATGCCTCAGCCCACAAGTGTATGGGAAGGCCCTGATCATGCAACATCGCCCGTGCAACACCCACGATCGTTCTGTTCTTCCACTCAACAACCCCGTTCTGCTGTGGGTTATGAGGTGCTATGAGCTCTCTTCGAATTCCTTCTGCGCTGCAAAAGTCCTTGAATTCGCCAGAGATGAATTCACCACCATTGTCGCTCCTAAGAGCCTTCACCTACTTCCCCGATTCTTTCTCAACCAGCACCTTGAACTCACGGAACTTTGAGTATGTCTCACTCTTCTTCTACATGAAGAATATCCAGCACTTCTGAGAAAAATCATCAACAAAGATCACATAGTACCTGTGCTTTGCTGTCGAAGCTACTGAGAAAGGTCCACACACGTCTGTGTGAATTCTCTCAAGGATCGTCGTGGCGCGACTATCCTTCTCGTGAAAGGTGGCTTTCACAAAATTTCCCAAGGTACATCCCTTGCACTGATCTGACTGCGCAAGAGTACCCTTAGGAAGGCTAGTAGAAATCTGCTGCAGTATCTTCAAAGCTCCATGGTGAAGGTGGCCCAATCTCCGGTGCCACAACTTGCCATCATCCCGGCTCACCACTCCTTCTGCCTTGCCTACCATTGCTGCGCAGCCATCTACCTGCAATTGATAAAGGTTCTTAACTTGAACCCCTATCCTCCGGGTCTCACCAGTTGCCTTACTGCGCAGGAAAGCCTTTCCCTCGCTAAAGACAACATCATATCCCTTGTCTTCTAACATCGCCACAGAGATAAGATTATTCTTCAATCCTGGAACATGCATCACTTCCTTCAATACGAAGGGTTTACCAGACTCCCTCTCAAAGGAAATGGTACCGATACCGGTCGCACTGTATCTACCATCATCGCCCATCTCGATGTGCACTCCAAGATCTTTCTCATCCAGATCTGAAAACAAATCTCGATCTCTAGTCATGTGAAAAGACGCACCACTGTCCAAGAACCATACTGATCCCATCACACTTGAGACCAAGCATATGACTAGTGAAAAATCCAGCTCAAAATGCGAGGCTAAGGCCTCTCCCGCTGCAGATCCAGCAGCTTGCTTATTTTTCTTCTTCTGCGGACAATTTGTGGCATAATGTCCGTGTTGGTGACAGTGAAAACACCTCACCTTGGACATGTCCTGCTTCTTGCCTTTCGCACCAGAATGAGAAGCTTTCTTGCTCTTCCCCTTCTTTGCTTTGGCAGCCAAAGCGCAATTTTCTTCATCAGATGCCTTTGATGAAGATCCGTCTCTGGTATTCCGCCTTATCTCCTCTTGCACAAGATGCGACCAAAGTCGCTCCCATCCTGGAAATTTATCCCAGGCCATTGACGGAGTCACGATAGGAATGCCAACTCTTCGGAAGCCCAAGGAGAGCCAAGCTCACCAAGTACTCATCATCAACAGTCACCCCCACACTTTCCAGCTCATTCCTGCATTGTGTGAACTTCGTGAGGTACTTGGGCATAATGTCGCCTTTCTCCATCTTTATATTTCTGAGTTTATCCTCGAGCGCCAACTTCCTCTGGTCGCTCTTTCTTTGGAATAAATCTGTCAAGGATTTCCACATCAAGAATGGATAAGCCTTACCATGAAGGCTAGACACTATGTGATCCTTTACACCCTCCAACAGAATCCTTCGACAATTTTTTGTCTTCTTTTGCCATGCGTCAAGTATGGTAGCATCACTAGAAGTAGGCTTTGGAATTTTAGCATCTATGAACTCCTTCAAACCATTGTCATCTAGCACCACCTCCATCCTATCCTTCCATGAAATATAATTTGAGCTGCCCTCAAGGGCATACTCCAATCACAATCCGTTGAAAGACATCTCAACTTCGACACCAAGAAAACACTACTGCAAATTTGAATTCCACCATCACAAAACTCAACCGCTTCAATGTTTTGCAATTTCTCCAATGATCAATATCGCTCTGATACCATGTATAAATTTTAATAACTGTTAAATTATTCACCGATATTATCCTGATTACACACTATTTAAGCTTCATGCATAATGCATAACCTCTTCTACAATTGATCATCAATTTGCGGAAATAGAAGCAGTCGCATGCGCACATTAAAACGTAATCAAGCACACATATAACACAGTATGTAATGGGGAAAGATTATAGCTAAAAACCCCAAACTATTTGTATATTATAATGATAGAGAACATGTAACAATACATAGCACAAAGCTCCTCACAGCTCTCAGCACTATCTCACATGCTACACACAAACTAGCTCAGATATGAACAAGTCACAAGTTCAAATCTCTTCCACCTGTCTGCCTGCCTCTACTACGCAATCCAAGATGAATAATGATGAGATCCAAGTTCGAATCCCACTGGCTTGTACTGCGCAATCCTCATTGGCAATCTCAAGCAATGTGTGTGCAAATCTCATGCACAGCTATAGTCACAACTGATAGTAGACTCACCCTTTCACCCACCTCTAACACTGGTCTCCACTGAACTGTCCATGCACTGCAGTTAACTGATGTATTCTTTAGTTGATCTATGAGTTAATAATTAGTGAATTAATTAATAATTAATTCACACCACTCATCACTAGTGTATTTATCAGTTAGACTAAATACAACTAGTTCAACTAAGTTAAACCGAACACAACTCCATCAACTGTCTCATCAACTCCACCAAACTGTGCCACATGAGTTCTAACTGAAGTCAACCATGCAATAGCTTCACTTAACCCTCGGGGAATGGCATAATTGTACATCGGTTGCATGTGCCACTTATTGCACTTAGCGAAGTGCTCCGAAGGGATAAGATAATGTTTAGAGTCCAAATATTATTAAGAGCTAATAATATTCGACATATCTATTTACCAAATTTGGAAATGCGAAAATAGATTCTTGATATGTCTAAAAATAGAAGTCCATATATTTTTTCCGACTTGACCAACCATCCACAAATAGCATCCTGCAACTCATAGAACATGATCCACATGTCTAAAAATAGACTTTGCGCCAAAAATAGCCTACGGGCCCACTCAGTGAAGGCGACTCCTTTCCACTAAGCTCATCATCTTGTTGCAATCTCAACATTTATCATTTCAAGGATCATCCTGTGGACATTTGCAATAATCAAAATAGTAAATTACACAACATTCGATAACATGTTACACAAGATAGCTGGTAATAATGATATATCATAGCATAGAATTGTGTTTCAAAATATACATCGTCTTCGATCATAGGTTGAAAAACACCTTATGATCAACAAAAATGATAATACAAAAAGTAAAAAATGTCATAATTCTACAAAATCGATCATCCTATCCCTGGTGATGATCACGATAAGAAACTACTTCTTGGGCCACCCTACACAGGAACCTCCTAAAAGGTCCTGGAACCCCAATCACATATCTCTGTAACCTAAGTGGAATATCATCTATATCAGTTTGTGGAATATCTAGTGTCAAGTGCTCTAGATGATGCTCCAAGTCAGTTAGGATCTCTGCTGATTGGGCCTGTGGGGCTAGTGTTGCTGCAGCTGGGTGTGTCCTCTCATAAGGCTGGAGAGCGGCTAGTCGTTGTGGGCCCACATCTGCATTTAAACTTTTGATTATTAGTTTTGGACGATTAAAATACAAAAAATAATAATTTAGAACTTAGAAAATATTGAAAATGATTTTTACCTGAATCATCCCACTGTTCTCCTGTTGGAAGAGCCATGTCTCGGTCGTCGCGAAAGTCCATCCCGACATTTTGAATGTCGTACAATACACAAAGAGACATATTAGAACAAACTTGTTTGAAAATTTTTGGGTGAAAATTGAAAATTTTAAGTTTTAAAATTCATTGTGCGAGGTCCGCATCCTTTGCTCACACACAGTGTGTAGGTACGCACGGGTGTTGTGCAATAGGTGCGAACCCATGACTTTTTTCTTTGTAGAAAAAAGTCGGTGTCCACAGGAACCACGTATTTCACCTGCGGACCCCCGCAAGCGATTTTTTAAACACATTTTTCCTTAAAAAAAGAATTTTAAAGCCTAAAAACAAAATGTAAATGGATGAAAGGCAAGTTAAGGAGGACATGGATTACCCAGAGCTGATGGTTTTCGATTCCGACGGACGGATTTTCCATAATCTTCATAAGAAATTTTTTACCCAAAAGCTCTGACTTTTCACTCTGAACTCAAATGGTAAAAATGAAGTTAGAAAAGCCCTTTTTATAAGTTTTTTCGAATAAATGAATTTTTAATTTGTTTATTTTTCACTTTAAAAAGGTAATTTTTGAATTTTTTATTTATTTATTTATTTATCTTAAACATGTATGTGTAATGTTTCAAGTTTTTGTGCAGAAAATTGGATTTTTTAGGAAAATTGATCATTTTTCAACGAAAAGCATACTTTTATCACTTTTTCGGACTCTTTCAAAAAAATTACGAAATAGAGAAACATTGGAGTCCTCTCGAAAATTGAAAAGATTGCCGAGCACTTGATTATTCGAACTCGTTAAAATAAATGAATGATCGTCCCTTCAGTATAAGTTTACCCCTTTTACAGACTTAAATGGAATATTTACGAAAAAGGTATACGTTGACTAATTACGGTCAATAGAGTTCTCTCCCGCATTATTTTATCCTTTTTTGGGCTCGAGAGACTAAATTTACGAAAAAGTACACCAATGGAGTTTTCTTAAGTTTTTTCTTCTAACTCCCTAAAATTGAAAAACACCAAGTTTCTCCTATACTGGACTCGTTAAAATTTAACAGTAAAGGAACTGTTCAATTTTAAACAGGAACGAACCACTCCTTCTTAGGGTTTGAATTTTAAACTAAGTTGGATTGATCCGAAGGATGAGCTTATAAACAAGCAAATGTTATCCTCCAATTTTTTGGCCGGATAAATCGATCTTGCAGACAAGATCAATCTCCCTAGTATCAGAAGATAATATAGCAAAAAATAGACAATTAAATCTATATTTCTCTAGATATATCATGATTTATAAGTAAATGCTACAAAGGTGTTACGATCTTACCTTCATCCAACGCTTGTTTGTAGTAGTCGTCCTTCAGTCGCCTGAAAGGGTTACCTTTGAAGATCTGCAATCACAAACAAACAAACATCAAATAACACCTATATAGCATATATTCATAAATCATATATATTATGGTGATCAAGGAATCCATAAAATAAACAATCAATTGACAACTTATTGAGAAAAACAAACTTATTTGTATTAACTTTGAAATAGTAGAAGAACCTTACAACCTTTTCAGCCTTGATGTTGAACAGGTCCTCCCGGGGTCTGAAGCAGGAATTTCCTCTACTCTGACAGGTCTTGCACTCTTCCAACCGAGATACATACAAGTATGTAATCTTTCTTCATAAAATATCAGCTAAAGGAGTCTAAGTTCCAACATCACTTTACCTCAAATAACACTAAATATTGAACTCCCTTTGAGGCTTCCCAAGGCCTATTTTTATAGTGCAAAAGAGGAGGTTGAAGGGATGGAATCCTCCTTCAAAGGGATAAGCTCCTCACATCAAGGGGTTAGCTCCTTGAGGCATGGGATACATGAACCTGAAAGAGTAGATTTTCCACAACAAGATTCCTTCCAGAAGCTTCTAGAAATGATTGAAAGTGAGATTTTTGAGTTTACTTGCGCCCTTTTAATCTTTTATAGGGGTCTTCACCCTTAGGTATGCAAAAGACATGATCATTAGGTGCGGGACCGCAGGTAAGACAAAGAGAAAGTGCGATACCAGAGTTTTAGTGATTTTTGAGAGCTTTTCTCTTATTTTTAAGGCTTGACATGAGGAACTGATGTTTTAGACTTGCAAAGGAGGAAAGTACGAGTGATAATGAGCTCATAAAGATAGTAGAATGTTAAGGTGACAATTTTCAATGCAACAGGGGGGGGGGGGCGGCTGCGACTTCATGGAGCCCCCCCCTGGCGGGGGGTTTCAGGGGCAGCGCCCCTGAAGCTAAAAACATATGTAAAATTGCCTTGTAAAAGTATAGTAATTTCTAGTCAATCTGGGCCATTCATTAGGTGGATGATATGATGGTAGAAGTTATGTTTAGTTTAGGGTTTTTTGCCCTAGAAGGGACTCCCTCGCTTGTATGAGGGTATTGTATTGCGGCTGTGTATGATATATGTGTATTCTTGGAGAGAGAAACATATAGGGAGACTGTGAGAGAGAACAGAGGATATTACAACGGATCTGTTGTAGGTTGTGTCTCTTCATTTTTCTAGATAATAGAAAGGAAGGACTGGTTGTTCGGGGTGGACGTAGCCTAAACTGGGTGAACCACGTATATCTGTGTCTCTCTAGTTTTATGTGTTTTGTGTGCTTGTGTTTTCCACATATTTTATTTGTTTCATTGCTCTGTAATATTTAATTTCCTAACATGGCTCTGCTCTTGCAGCTTGTAGATCGTGCATCCCCTGTTCGGCCATCGCCATGCGCCGCATGACCCCTTGCCACTCTGAGGATAGACCAATACATGGCTCTATGTACTGGTTATTTAAGTCTTGCCAGTGGCGCTCTGAGACATTAGTCATAAGCCTCTCACATCTATGATGAATGTCCTCCAGGAGGGCTACCACATCCTCATTTTATGGCGCTCTCGAGCTACTAGGTCTGACAATTCCTGATACTGCAAGCCATCCCATATACCCAGCCACTTTTACCAGTGCTATATCTACATACCAGAAGTGGAAGAATCAATACCACATACAATATTCTGAAACTTTACAATGCGCATAAAATATTAGCAATTTTTCACTTACCATCAGGACCAGGCGGCAGTGGCAAATCTGTGTCCCCACGATAACTCATCCCACTATAGGGATAGTCGTCTATGTACAAAGGCATATGATCCCAATGAGAAAATAACTCAGGGCGAAACACTCATTTGACCACACCACCTCCTCCTCTACACAGTAGTCGCCCTCACCCGCACATCCTGGGCTCCCTCGAGCCCCCATCCTGGAGCTGTATACAAGGTCGAAGTGTCGGGATCTTCTCAAAGAAGAGCGAGCACAACACTATACCATATGCACAGTCATGGTTCATTTGCCGCTTGCATAGAGACAACTGTCGTTTTAATGATGATAGCATCATCTGGGCCCACCCATAGTAGGTCCCACTCAACACACTCTCCACAAGCATCATATGCCCTCCAGTGATGTGGTGGAGTGCCTGGTTTCCCATGATCCGCAACAACACTGCGGCCACAACACGGGTCTCTAAATTCTCTATATCCCTGATGGGTATCCGTGTCCCTTTGACATGGAGACCTAGTCGACAATGGCGTTCTACAAACTCTATGATTTTCTGCCCTTGCGGTAACACTGGCTAAGTATTCCCTACCATCCCAAGTGGTGGGAGACCAGTTAGGAAATATATATCCTGGACCTTCAACTCGATCCGATGCCCCTGCACTATAAATACCTCATGGTCCAGATCCTAATAACTGACAATCTAGGCCAACAAGGGCTCTCCAGCTCTCCTCAGAGGGTTCTACACAAAATTTAGAACCCCAAACCTGGCCAATGCACTACGGACACCCTGATCCTCTCGGATCTTCTTCCATAATGTGTCCAGGTTTATCTCTCTCTAGTTGATCCGTAATTCTACCATATATTCACAAAACCATCATATTTGTTAGTGTACAGATAGGAAATACTATATCCAAACATCAAAACCTATCTCTCAGCCAAAATATAGCACTAGAAAAACCCCTCTTTGTCAGGTCACACTTTTTAGGCCTAATCCTGGGATAGGTCTCATTTTTCTGCCCAAAACTTACTACCCAGGTCGCAGTTTTTGCACTAAAAAGTGCGACCCGATTGTGAAGAGGAGTAGGGGTCTGTTCTTGAGCTCTGGGAACCTAGATTGAACTTTCAATCCACTGAAATGAAAGAGTAGGGTTAGGCCTCTTACCTGCAACTACAGATCTCAATTCCAACAGTCGGTTTGTCCGCTATGATCACCACAAGATTTAGGGCCTTCTCTCCTCTCTATAATCACCACAGCTCCACTTGCAAATGAGTGAATTTGGAGGGAAAATGCCTTATTAATATAAAAATCCCTATTTTTTCTTTTGCATGCTGCGACCAAACCATAGCTTAGTTTTACAAATTGTCTATACCGTTGGAAAGATTTCACCGAGCCCTCAAATGGGTATCTGTTAGTTTTTCGTGATTTGATACTTCAGCAGGACACATGTTTTCCAAGAAGGGTCACTTCACCACACCTCAAAATCAAATTTCTTCACTTGCAACACTTGTACTTGGGGTACCACTTTTCCTCCATACTTGTCCTTGCTCTTATCGATCTTCGTCGTGAGTAACAATCATGTACTCATGTTCTTATGGTCCCCATTGGAATTTTTCTATGTGGCAGCATCATTGAGTCACCCTTGTTTAGAGAATCTGAGTTGATTCATCATTGCATCCATGGAGTCTATCCTGAGTCCCTTTTGTATCCTGCTATAGTCCTCCATCCTTCATTGCTTGATTCCTCTCTCATGTCGCACATCATGGCCTTCAATCCTATTGTCCCTTGTCCCATTAGATATTGTGTCACTTTCTGCCAGGTCATCCATACCCTTTATTCTCTAACAAGGGTTTGCTGCTCAGTACCCCCCCATTTCATCATCATCCCTGGTGTCAGTCTAACAGTTTCTCTACTATTTTCTCTCGTGCCTTAGTTGAGGATCCATTATTGCCTCACCTATGGTGGACCTCTTTCTGTCGACATCAAATCATTCATTCTAGAAGATAGGTCTAGAGGGCGGTGTACCTTGGTTCCAACTTCTACTCTTGTTCGGTGCCTTAGATCAGGCAAAGGGACTCCTTATTTCCCTTTGACTTGATTGTTTCTCAGCTCCAGTGCCTTATAGCATGATCAAGATCCATATAATTGATGATTCAGTGATGCAGCAGGTGATACCAGTGATTCCTGGGTGTGTGTGAGATGTTTTCATACCTCATGAGGGGGTGGCCCTTCAAGTAGCCCCCCACATGCCCAGATGACCTATTTAGTACAACCTGTTAGCCCCCCTATAAATTTTTGACAAGCAAACATGGGGCTAAAATGTTTTTGAGCCTTCAAGGAATGCATTTCCCCTGAAAACACATCATCCTTGAAGCCTCTTTGTGCCTTTTTCCCTTTGATAAATCCCCTCTAAATCCTACAAGTTCCCCTTGTTTGGCCCAATTTCCACTTTTTCCCCCTACCGTTACCTTTTCCCAACCTCAGAATGCATTAAAAGGGGCAAAAACCCACTTTTTCACTTTATATTAAGGCATAGCCCCCTTCAGCCCAGCCCCTAATCACTTCCCCTCCATGCACCTGAGCGCTAATACCAAGTGCTAGTCATAAAGCGCTCATCACAATCGGGGGTTTCATATGCGCCCTTATCCTTTGTAAATACAAAAGTTCTGATGCGATGGTGAACTTGTCTGTCGGCCCTGGAAACAATCTTAGCCGTCAATCTGTGTAAGATCTGACGGTCAACACTTTTTCACAATGCGCCCATCGCTCCACCATCCGCCCCTCCAATCTCATCACAACCATCCATCTAGCCCGTAGATCAACGGTCAGCCTTTCACCCACCCGGTGGTCCCCGCAACCGCACACTATTAAAAAACCGTCGGTTTCTATCGCACCGCCGTTGGGGGGCAGGCGGTAATTTCCAATTGGCCAGCGATTCCACTCATCGCACGACGTGTGGTAGCGGCACTATTTCAAAACCACCCCCCCCCCCCATCACACGTTATCGTTCGGCAAAAAACCTGGCGCGATATGCACGTGCATCGTCCGATCTGTGATCGTCCATCCAACGGTCATTGCTCCCCGAAGATGCGTGGAGGATAACCCAAGGCATCCGTACCCCTGGCCCACCATCCGTTGCCCTCTGATGAATTTTTAGCTGTCGATCTCCGCCGGAGATCGAACGGTCCAGATTTAACGCACGCCCGCCATTGACCCGGTCTTGCCACGTCACCCATTCCACGTGTTTTCGTTGTGTCTTCGTCCTTTTCCTATATATTTCATTACAAGGTTAAAATTTTAATGTTTCACATTAAAATTTCCATCTCGTCGTCTTCCCATGCATCTCCTTCTGTTCTATGGTTTTCCTCCACAATTGCCGCTACATTCATAGTCCTTCACCCATGCCACGCTGCCATTTTCATGGTCATCTGCTCCACCCACCTCCATATGTGTTTTTCTTAACAATTTTTCGTGTTTTGCAGGTTTTCGGGTGGTGAAAACCACCGTGGTCCACAGTCACTATTTCAGTGGCACAAAGCACAAGAAAGGACCATTTTCAGGGGTTGAATTTATGAAGAAAGCCTAGGAAGGAGCCATGACAGGATGTGCATTCAAAGAACGTAGCTAAAACTCTGTCAAAACTCTCCGACACCATTAAAGCATAGATTTCGCAGTCAGAGGAAATCATGAAAGCGGAAAAGAGTATCAGTGGGAAAGTAGAGCGTTTAAGGCCTATAATTGCATATTATAAGCCTTAATCCAATTATTCAAAGGCAAGGTACCAGGTTCGAAAACCCCAAGGATCGATCAGAAGGTCCAAGGCACAGAAAATAATACTAAAGGGTTTTCACATCAGCAGAAGGTTCTTTCCATAAAGGACGATGCACCCATATAGTTCTCATCCTATGCCGTGTTCTTGAGGAGATTTCCACCCTGATAGCAGTCCTACGCCATCAGAAGCATTTGTTACACAGTATGACAGACCCTAGCATCATTTATTTACCTTTTTGTTAATTCACCAGAAGTACTATAGAGTACTGCAGCAAAGTACACCAGAGACATACCGGAGTAATTGGAAACCTGGGGAAGACCACTCTTTCACCCAAAAGAGTGCCATAGATAAATGCCCTGGATTTAAAACAGAATGGATTTCGGCCCTCATTCTTTCTGAGTTTTAATGCTTCATTTAGTTTTTCACCTACCTCCTCTGCTCTCTACAGCTATAAAATTCATGAAGAAGCTCATTGTAATGGTTGTTGATCAGTTATCAGAGAATTGCAAGATGTTTCTTTTGAGACATAGTCTCTGTGTAAAGTTGTAAGATAGGCTGAGGAAGATGTTTTCTAACTGAGTATCCAGCTATTGGCAATGCTGTACTTGACTGGTGTTGCTTTTTAATATGACAAGCACATTTCGTTGGATCCTGATCTAAAGCAGTGGTGATGTTTTTCTATCTTTGTATTTGTGTTTAACTTGCATTCCGTTCATTTCATTTCTACTGGCTTGCATCAGAAATCTGGCATAGGATTTACCCTTGTTACGTACCCTATGTTTCTGCTCTCCTCGCCTTTGATGTTTTCTGCTAAATGTGTTATCTAAGAGTTGATTTCAGTTAGTTGAACCAGTGTAGTGGATGTTATTTCCTACTAGCTGATGTATGAATTAAATGAATATGTTCTTAGATGTTCTTGTTAGGTTTTAATTGAAATAATTGGGAGCACTGGGAGGTCTAGAACCCTGTTTCTATCTCACTAGGATCCTTTTGAATTGATTGAACCTTTCTAAGATCCCTCAAGCTGGAGGCCGAAGAATTGAGAGTTCAAAGTATCTCTCTGATCTCAGGTCTTTAAATTTGTGTTATAAATATTTATTGTTCCCTCTTCTCTTACCATTCATACCACACAATCATCTTTAAGATCCAATGTTTTAGATGACTAGCCCAACTGAAAGCCTGCATATTGATTAGCAAGAAATCCTTTCCTGACTCCATTGCCAAATGGTTTTGAATGCTCCCTGAAATACTTCACCTCTGCCTAAATCCTCTTTTCTCGTCCTTGTCTTACATTGAAGCCTTTTCCTGATGACCAGCAACCAAACAAACAAACCCTGTGCCTATAAATAGCCTAATATCTTAACCTTATGAGCTTCAAAGTCATATACCTTTGACATATCATAGAGAGATCCCTCTTTGGACCTAGGAGGGCTAGATCCTGAGTTTTGAAAGTGGTTCTGATGTTGTCTCATCTTTTGGTCTTGCCAATCTGGCCAAAACATGGGAACCCCAACACAACCTTCGATGTAGCTCCATAGATTTGATGATGTCGACCTCAGTCACTTGCAACGCCTTTTAGTTTGCATGTATCAATTAGATTTTCAGAGCCCTTTCCTGTTTATAAGGGCACTTTGGTTGTACTTATATCTCATGTACTCAGATATAATTATATAAGTCCTGGCTATTATCCTAGGCACACTATGTATGTGGGATTCATTATCATGTTTTTACCTGGCTCTTATTTATGCCAGCATGTAATATATTGTTCAGTCCCTTGTTTACTGGACGCATTATTCTTTGTACTTTGTCTTGGTGGGCATAGGTATGCCTTCCCCGCTGCCTATAACACAGGCACTCACTCATAAAAGATACTTGTCACACCTGTAAGTCTCGCCTCCTCAAGGTCTATTCCTCTAGCACTTTGGTCTACCTTATATTTCTCTCTCTTTGACTTCCCCTTTGGTGTCTAGTGATTGAGTTCTTACAGCGTACTTCGGTCATACGATTAGCTCCTAACGCTCGCACGCTGGGGGGCAATCGGTTACACCATTTTTTGGTCATCTAACCTGTTACTATTAGATGGACCTAAGTACACCATGTAATACCAATTTTATTCTAAGTAAAATTTCTTTCACTATGAAAACTAACTTAGCAAACCACATTTATTAAGTTGTTTATGGTCTAAATAGGAATCCCCATGAGGAAATATTAAATAAATCCACATTTGTTTAATTTTCCTCAAGGAATAATTAGTTAAATAATAGTTTATTTAATATTCTTGGTCATATTTAACCCAAAACAGGAAAATTAATTAGATAAATTATTATTTATCTTATTATTTTCTAGGAATAATTATTTAAACCTTATTTAAATAATATTCCTTGTTAAATTTGACTAAATCATTCATAAATAATTAAATAAATTATTATTTATTTGATTATTAAATAACCACATCCTTAAAATAGTAAATAAATCATTTATTTATTTATTATTTACAAATAAAGGGATTTGACCCAAGTCAAATTCTTTTTCCCTCCAACAAATATAATAAAATATTCCATAAAAGTTGGATGTAGAATTGATTAATAATATTTTAATTATGCACCAATATCTAGACTAACTCAATATTTTGTTATAAATATAAGGGTTTTTCCATTCACTCACTACCTTTTGTTGCCTAAATATCACTATGGATCTATACTTTTGGTCTAACTTTAATCCACCATCATTGTCATATTTTGCTACCATTTTTCTTATGAGCTCCCTTTGAGTTCCATTTTTGTCTGGGTTTTCTAGACCATCAAGAGAGAGGGATTTTAGATCTGAAGTGTTGAGGACTTACAAGAACCCATATCATTGAGGGGGACTAGTAACATCTTTCTATGTTCCCTTCCCAGGTGTCAAAAAATACAAAAATTCTTTAAAACAATCTTGTCTTGTCTATTGGATGCATGGAGCAACTCTTGCTTTTATTTACTGCTTAATGTCTTTTAATGCATAGATCTATATTTTGCAGCATTTATCTTGGTCAACTAATTGCAGATCTAAATATTTTGGCGGCCATATTTGTTGTAAGGGATGTTTTTTATGCACAACTAAAGTGAGCCTTTTCGTACACTTGTGATTAAGATTCATACTAACAGACATACTGCCAAAACAACTGAAAACTAGTTCCATTTTTCCTCACCATTTCTGGCGAGTACCCCAATTATTTTTGGAAACAAGCTTGAAGGAGGATCCTTCAGATAAATCCATCCTAGTACATTTTACGAGCCCTAGGAAGGAGGAACTCGATAACGTCATGGTGACGGTTTCCAATGTCATTTAGCTTTAACGAGTCTGACAAAGGGAAAAATTGACGTCTTTTCATGTTTAGAGAGTTTGAAAAGGAGCGGTAAAGAAAACTCCAGCAGGTCCCTTTTCGTAGGTAGTCTCGCAGATCTGAAAAGGTAGAAAACAATATCGAAGAGAACCTCTTAGCCATGTTTGACTAAGGTATTAATTTTTTGTAAATAATCTATCCTAGCCAAAAAAATGGGTAATTATATACTGGGCAAATGACATTTCATAGCCTTTAATGAGTTCAAAAAAACAAGAGTCTCGGAAATCTTTTCAATTTTTGAGAGTCAAAAAAGAGTTGAAAGATGACTCCAGGGGGTGACTTTTTCGTGTTTTTACCGAGTCCGAAAAATTAATAAAATACAACTCATTTCCTCATCGTCGTCATTTTTTAGGACTTGTTGCTACACAAGAAACAAACGTAAAACCCATTTTTTGAGAAAAAATAATAAAATAATCGAAAAAGATGTCCAAAAACCTAATTAGGGTTTAGAAAAGGTTATAAAAAAATGAAAATAGTAAAAACAATTTACTCTTTACCTTTTCACCTTATTGTGAGCATTTTTACCAGTTTCCACTGTGAATTTGTGGAGCTGACAGCGGGCAATCCAAGAGATCATTTATGGATCCATTTTTTTCCATGTAGGAGCTCTAAACTTCTTCTGCAATTTAATCCATTTTTTACTTGATTTCATGGTTTTAATGCATTTGTGGAGGAGTTTGAAAAAATGAGGCTGTGGCGGTCGGTGCCGATTCCGAGCACGGAGTTGCCCCCAACCCTAAAAAATTTTAACGGGAAGGCGTCATTCGACACTGTTGTTTGCAAAATAGCGGCGCTAAACGCTGCACCCAATATTTTTAAGCTTTTTCTTCAAAAATGACTAATAAAAAATGATTCAAATCTTAACCAGAGGCTAATAGAATCCCATTTTTTGGTTTTTTAGGAAAATCAGTAGCCAAAATGGTCATGAGTGGAAAGAACGAGAGCATGGGGAAGAGGATGAACATGCCATGGGAAATGATGCATATATCGATGCCCTGAGAAACTGTGGGCTCCTGAAATTATTCATGACCCCATGTTTGAGAGCTTAGCTAGAGCTACTACAGTACTTGATTAGTGTGTGGGACATTGATCAAGAGAGATTCATGATTCATGAACAAGAACTGGAGATAAAAGTCTCTGACATTTACTTCATAACTGCATTTTCACGGAGGGGAGAGCGACCACTGTTGATAGGTACTCGTGCCCTTGGAGAGAGCATGGGTATGTTGATAGGTAGAGTCTGTCCTAGAGCGAAGAAAGCATCTAAGAATGAAAAGGTAGACATTTAGATAGTGTCTGACTTTGAATTGAGGGTAGTGCTACGTACTATTACCTGGGCTTCCGAATCTTACGCTCCCCATGAAGCTATAAATACACAACTTCAATTAGCCGTAGATTGCATGGCTCCAACCATATTCAATTGGGCGCAAGCAGTGACAATCAACTTGAAACATCAGTTAACCAAATGCAAAAACGGTAAGCTGAAACAGTTTGGATACAGGTCCATCTTGATACTGTTCATCCTAGAATGGTTGCCAATATTATAGCACCAGGAGGTGGCCGTACCAATGCCACCAACACGAGAGCCACAGATGGTCCATTGGGCGGAGTTGATGCCTCAATCAGGAGGTGGAAAAAACATGTTGTGGAGGCCAGAATTTTTCGACTAGCTACGCTGACAATTCATTGTGGTAGAGGACTGGCTATACATCAATACTGATTTCAGGGGTGATCTAGACCTTCCACTTCCAGAAGGGGATGACTGGGACGAGGATTTAGGTAAAAAATCATTTTTTGGATTTTTGGAGTATTATGATTTTCTTTCATATGTGTTATGATATTTACTCATGCGTTGTAGATGTTAGGCCAGAAAGACCCATGGGGATGTCCCCCATATCTCGGAGGGTTCCATGAGATTTCGAAGCAACCCCTCATGGCAAGGGGAGCGACGAGGAAAAAATTGCGCATAACTTGGAGGGACTCACAAGTGGGATTCCAGAATATATGAGATTATAGGACGTTGCTCATGCTTATCAAAGGCACACCGTAGGAGTGTCTAATCGCATCCATCAACTACTGAGGTAGGTCATACGGGCAGTGACTTTATATCATGAGCACCATGCGGATTAGACTCCTAGTTTTCATTTCTGCATATTTTTTGAGAGACATGGTGTCTTAAGATGTAACCAAAACACATATATGTTTTGAACTATGATGTACACATGGATGCAAACAATCGATATATATATAATCTTACTATGTGATGATGATTTCTTTTACAAATTTCACAAATGTCTATCTAATACAATATTGGCTACTGCATCAGTTAGCATTTTCATTCTTTTAGGAATACGATGATATGTGATATAATCAAAATTCCTTTCTAACAAGCGAACACGCAAATACATCCTTAAAATCTGAGGGTTTCTGACAGAGTAACGCCCGTTGAGCTAGAGAACAACAAGCTGCGAGTCTAGGTTTACAATTAATTCATGAATTTCAAGGGAAATAGCTTCAGTTAGAAGATCGATAACTGCACTGTATTCAACAACATTGTTAGTTGCACATCCTAGACAAATGCCTTGAAGGTCTACTAACTCACCATTAGGATCATAAATCACCCAAGCCGCAGAGGATAGGTTCTGGGTTTTGCAGGAGGCACCGTTAGTGAAACCGACTTAAGGAGTGACAAACATCTGCATAGTAAGCAAAGACATAATAAGCAGGAAAAACTGCTCGAAAAGCACAACAAGCCAAAAATGTACAAAAATGAAAAACACACTTAAAAGAAAGTGCACGAGAAACTCATGCATAATATTTTTTGAGATACAACCCATTTTAGGGTTGATCCAAGGGATAACCTTTACAATCAATAAGCTCGTAGGCCCCGTTTTGCATAACATGTTTGACGCTATAGTGCCCATGCCACATGGGTTCGAATTTTGCTGCCCCCAGCTTATCATGAGCTTGGTTATACAAGAGGAATAGGTCTCCTTGTAGGAAGGTACGAGGTGAAATTGTCTGGTCAAAGTGCTCTTTGACCCACTTTTTTTGTGCTTCTGTGACCAGAGCAACGAAGCAGTGAGTTTCATCAAGCCTCTCCAAATATAGAAGATGTTCTTCCTCTGGTGAGGTATTTGGCAGTAATTTGACAACTATTTTGAGTGAATTAATTTCACATTCAATCGGAAGGGTAGCTTCCAGACCATAAACAAGCTGAAAAGGTGTGAATCTGGTTACATCCTTCATCGAGGTTCAGTAAGCCCAAAGAGCTGAAAAAAACATGAGATGAAAGTTGGAATTGTGCATCCCAATAATACACTGAAGCATGGTGACTAAAAAATTATTCATGGCTTCAACCTGGCCATTTTCCTGAGGTTAGTACGACGTTAAGCTATCGTGACACAAACCCAACTTAGTAGTCAACTCAGCCATCATATAATGGCGAAAATGGGAGCCATGGTCAGTGAAAATGGCTTGAGGGACTCCAAACCTAGTAATTACAAGATTGAAAAGAAATTGGGTGGTCGTCTTACCATCAGATGTGAGTGTAGGCATCGCTTCAACCCATTTACTGAAGTAGTCCACGACTACGACAATATAACCATGCTCCATGACTGAGGGAGGGTTACACGTTATAAAATTAATACCCCACTTTGCAAAGGGACCAACAGTAATGACGGGATGAAGGTGAGTAGGTGGGGTGTGCATCTTGCGCTAGTAGATTTGGCACTCGTGACATTTACGGATAACGAGGATACAATCTTTAAAAATGGTACGCGAGAAATATCCAGCACGAAGGATTTTTTAAGTGGTAGCATACCTAGACATGTGACTGCCACATGCGCTAGAATGGTAGTGATTAAGGACTTTTTAGCTTCCTCGAGGGTCAAACACTGGCATAGGATGGAATTAGCTCTGATGTGATATAAGGTATCTCCGACTATGCGATAAGGTTGCGAATGATGACGAATACATCGACGAGCATCTTTGGTAAACTCAAACCTGAAAGTAGAAGTATAGAGATAAACGATGATATTGATGTACCATGGATTGAGGGTGCTAATTAGAAAAAGAGTGTTGTTTGGAATGCATTCCTCAGAATTGGAGGGAGCAGAGGCATAGGGTAAAGAGCTGATCAACTGAGAAAAAAAAAAGGAATTCTTCGATTTGGAAGGGGTGAACTCCAAATCGAACTCTTGGAGGATAACTATCCACTTGGAGTACTTGCCCCCCAGCAATTGTCGAGTTAAAATATAGGTCATGGGGTTGAAATCAAAAATCATGGTTGTAGTGCAGAGTAAAATATAATGGCGAAAAAATTAGACATATTGAACAACTGCCAACACCAATTTCTCGACATGAGCATAGCATGTTTCAGTGTTGCGAAGATTTTGGCTAAGATAATAAATGAAATGCTCATTACCATCGTCATCGTCCTATACTAGAACCATGGAAATCTTGTTGAAAGTGGCAACCAAATAGAGTGAATAAACATGATGATAATTTGGGGGATGCAAAAGAGGAGCATTGACAAGCAAAGTATTTAGTGCATTGATATATTTTTGGGAAATATCATCCCATAGGAATGAGACGCCTTTCTTAAGCAATCACATGAAACCTTTGGCTACTTCAACATAGTTCGGTATAAAACGACGTAGGAAATTATCTTTCCCTTGCAAACTCTACAATTGGTGTAGAGAGGAAGGGGAGGGGAGATTAATGATAGCTTCGACCTTAAGATGATCGAGATGAATCCCGTATTTAGAAACAAAAAACCCAAGGAGTCTACTGGAATTGACGTAGAAGACACATTTGTGTGGGTTAAGCCAAATGTTATAACATCTACAACAAAGAAAAAATTGATGGAGGTAATCTCGGTAGTCCCGACGCTTAGCGGAATGAGCCAGAAGGTCATCCAGGTAAGGTTGAACAACATGCTTAATATCATGAAAATCATACGAAATTTCCCGTTGGAATGTGGCACCAACATTCTTAAGACCAAAAGGGAGGTTCTTGTACGCAAAAGTGCCCCATGGAAAAATGAAGGTGGTTTTATGTTGATCAGCCAGTAGTATATTGATCTGGTTGTAACTAGAGAACCCGTCCATAAGGGAAAAAATCTCACTCCCAGCACATTCGTCAATGATCTGGTCAATGAAGGGAGTGGGATAGTTATGCTTGGGACAAGCATGATTGATATCACGGTAACCACACAAACCAAAATAGTGCCCTAATTTTTATCCATAGGGACAATGTTAGAGACCCAATCTATCAATTGGATTGGATAAATGAAGCCTACTTCGAGAAGTTTTTCAACTTCTCCCTTTATGGCAGTTTCCTTTCTAGGGTGCACCAAATGAAGGCGTTGGTGAACAGGTTTCACATTAGGGTAAGTAGGGATCTTGTGCATGACTATAATCGGATCAATGCTCGGAATTTCCTCGTAGGACCAAGCGAAAACGTCTCGAAATTCTTGGAAGAGACTAGTATAGACCTTGATCTCATCAGAAGAATAGGTCACCCCAATGTGGATGTTCTCAACAACCCCTGGTTTAACAAAGATTTCAATAGGCATCGTTTGAGTGATATTCCCATGCTTCCTTTCGTGAAAAATTCATGTGTCGAAATAGGTGTTTGAAGTGGGTGGGAAAGATCTTGGGAAGCAAAATTCTCAAGACAAGTAGACATTGCCCCAAGGCTAGGTAAAAAGGAGGAACGATGATGACTATCATCCCAGGGAGGATCCTTAAGAGACATGGTTTCCACAATGGCTTCATCAGTTGGAAACATCTCGTTCAAGGGATCGGGAGAATCTGAAGTACCTAGCCAAGGGGATTAAGAATATGTTTCAAGAGACATACTCGAAGGAATATGATCAGAAGGAGGAGTCAAAGCCAATATAACTTCACAATAATCAATTTCCATCGGGATTAACGACATCATGTCACCAAATGAATCAACTTGATCAGGCGAAGGGATGATCCATAGATCATAAGACGTGGAGATCATATTGACTTGAGAAGTGTTGGGTGGAAGAAGAGAAAAGAGACCCATAAGGGCAAGAACTTTAAAAATTCTCGACCCCACACTTTCATAAGGCGTAGGAATGCACTCTATGTACCGAAAGTTTCTCTCGGAAGAGGTAGAAGTGAAGAAGGATAACTGATCAATAATGATGATCTTTCCTTTGTGTGGAAAACAAAGAACGCGAAAGAGAGTGGATGGTACGCATAGCATGGCATGAGTCCAACTGCAATCGAGGAGGAGATTACAATTGATTTTGGCATCAAAAACATCAACTTCAACATTAAAAGATTTTCCATTCAAAGTTATAGGTAAACTGGCGAGGATACCAAGAGGGCGAGATTCCCTTCCATTGAAGGCTTCTAAAGAATTTGGAGACTGGTTAATGGTTGGAGAGCCAATGGATTTCCAACATGCAATGGACATGACGCAAGTAGATGCACCTTCATCCACGAATGCTCAATGGATATTCTTATCATTAATACCAACTTGGATAATCAAAGCAAGTTGGTGAGGGAGACGCAGAACGAAATTTTCCAGATCAAAAGTGATAAGGCTCGAATTGGCAGGGTCAACTCCTCACATAGAGGATAACAAAGCCTTCCATTGTGACAGACAACCATGAAGTACATCCAGTGTGGACATAGTGGACAATGTTTGAGCCAAATTCTCAACAATACTGTAATGTTGAGCGACACAGGCGTTTGGCTTATAGGAGTACTTACGGAGCATGCCTTTGGAGGGTAGCCGTACAACGGGTTTATAACTGGGCCTTTCAATGTGAAGAGGGCCAAAAGTAGGTGGGGGAGGAGGACCATCTGAAATCTCTTTCCCCACTTCCTAACATGGTTTAGTATAATATTTTGATCTGGTAGAAATAGATATAGGTGCAACACCATTCATCATAAACACTTGAGAGCCAAAAGCGGTGGAGGAATGAGGTTTCTCCACCATTTGAGTTTGTTGTGACAGGAATGGTTCCTTAAGAACAACCAACATTCCTTGAGTGGCTTTGAGCAGTCGACTCACCTCAGCCCATCATGGACAATCCTTGGTGTAATGCTCATCGTCACATATCAGACAATGATACTTTGGTTTACGTTTCAAGCCATCATCAGTATTGGTTTTAGGAGAACCCTGTTTCGGGGTATCAGCATTAGCCTTGCCTTTACCCTTCTTCTTACCTTTGGAAGCTTTATCCACCAGGGTAGATTGGAGGGCATTCACTTTTGTGGTATTCATAGGATTGGAAGGTGGTTGAGAAGCAGTATCGGTGGAAGGAGTATATTTCTACTTCGTTGGATTAGGAGAAAACTTACGGGAATTTTGAGACATATAACCAATGATACCGTCGACAGATGGTGTTGTTGGTGCTTTGGAAGTTCTAGGTCATGGAGCATCAACCAAGAGTTCATAAAGCGTGCTAGTTTGGGAGTACACTAGATCAAGGTTCTGAGCACAAGCAATGGCTTGATCCTTAGTAACACATGGCCCCATAGCGATGTCCTTAGCAATCATACTGATAAAAGAGGCAGTGAAACAATCAGTTAGAATTTGATCAGGGATTTCAAAATTGATCAAATGATGACGCCGCCTCCATTCATGAATATGATCAGAGATATGTGTGGCTCGATCTTGTTTCAAAGAATTAAGGAGGTGTGTTCTCGTTTTATAATGAACCGGTAACTTAAAGTGTGTGATAAACAACATTGCAAGAGAGTTGAAGTCTTGAAAGATGCGACAAGAGAGCTCAATGTACCACTTTCCAGTGGCACCAGTGATAGTCCTTTGGAAAAGACGCAAATGAATAGAATCATCAATCCAGGAATTAGAGGAGCACCATAGGTGGTACATCATAACATGTTCCTGGGGGTCTTCTCCGAACTTGCCTTTGAACTTAGGACAATCGCTAGGGATCTTGGTGGGAATTAGGGGCCAATATGGATTATGCAGAATGAGATCATTTGTTAATTTCAACACATCAGGTAGTTCTAATGTAGCAAGGAATGGAAATTGTAGATTGAAAGGTATCACAGTCCTTTGATAAAGACCAACGTTGGGGTTCAAAAAAGGTCAGGAGAAATTTTGAGCCCATATGTTTTGTCCCGGAGGATTTTGTCCATAGGGGTTATAATTTTGGAAATTCTACCCATATTACAGTTGAGGACTAGGGTATTGATTTTGAGTGAACCATTGAGGTCCAACTTGAGAAACATATGGATTTTGTTGTAGGATGAAAGCAGTGCCTTAGGGTGGACCTCGTACCATAAAAGGTTGACCTTGGGAGACCATTGGTTGGCCTTGAGGAATGAAAGGTTGGCCCTGAGGCTACACATGATATCCCTGGGGTGCATGTTGGCCTGGATACTAAGGTTGAACAGGCTGTCCATGAAAAATAGGTTGGTTTGAAGGGAGCAGACCAGGTTGCCCCTCAAAACTAGGTTGACCTGACTGTTGAGATAAGCCATGCTGTCTCGAAAGACCAGGTTGAACTGACTGACCAACAGAGGGTTGGCCTTGTTGTATAAGAGATGGGCCTTGTTGAATGTAAGGTTGGTTCTATTACAAAAAAGGTTGTCCTTGAGGTGGATAGGTTTGCCCCTGAGGAACATAAGACGCTCCTTTCTGAACATAAGGTTGACCAATAAGACCATAGGATTATCCCTGTTGGACCAAAGGTTGTCCCTGAGAGGGTTGTCCTTGTGGACCATAGGGTTGTCCCTATTGGTAGGTGAATTGATTTGGGTGAACCAGAGCTTGGGTCATTTGAACATACAATGGGCCTTGTGGAAGAGGCCCATGGTAATAGACATGATTCCCATACTCATCGTAGTACTGTGGTAGATTTACATGAGTCAGAATCTGCTGGGAACCTTGGGGGAGGTATTTCTTATGTTGAATAACCATCATATATTGTTCATACGACAAACCTCCCAGAATAGGATTAGAAGAGATAGGCATACTACTAAAAAGTTGATAGACTCCCAATACGTGAGGTTTTGATCCACTCACAACGGGCCCAACAGACATCAAAAAAGCATTGGGATGTGTTCTAAAAATAGTAGAAGATGATGGCAATGATGGAATCACAATAGCGGATGATGTGGAGGAAGGCACACAAACATTGGGCTGGGTTGGACGAACATGAAAATCATCGAAACAATGGGAATCGAAGAATATGGACCCGAAACAAACGACCCTGTAGAAGGAGCCTCAGTAATTGACCATAACGGGTTTGGATACAGAGATGAACACCATAAATTATCTTTCCCAAAGAACGATAAACAGCCGAGAGAGATGAAGGCTGAGAGGAAGGCTGAGTCGTCACATTAGGAAAATATTCAGGAGGGAATTGATATTCCCCTGTAGATACAAATTATATTCACTACTAACATGGCTCGAGGCATCCATGTCGAATGAAGACATGTTGTTAGGGAACAAATGGCGAGTAGTTGAGGGAAAAACACTAGACAATGGTGTCGCAGGAGAATCTAAGCATTGAGGAGGATCTTCTCTCAAAAAGAAAAAAAGCATCCAAGGGCTGCCAGTTGATGTCAAATGGCTCCTCAGCGGGAGACAAAGTAGCGAGAGATTGAATTCTTGGGAGGATAGCACCCTCAAGGTTTTGAGTCCCAACAGACTGAGGTGTCTCAGAAGAGACTTCAGGGGGAGACTCTTCACTACGAGGTAATGAAGAGGACGATGAAATGGGTGGTTCCGCCACGGTGATTTTGTCTAAAAAATAAGGAGAGAAAAGAGATGATCAATTCAAGGCTTTAACAACAATCACTAAGGCATCGCTCATGAACCAGCCAAGAAAATAGCTTAACAACCATGTAATCATGGAAAATTGATTTTATAACATTGAAACAAGACTCTGCCTTTTCATATTTTAAGAGTCGAGAAAAGGACAAAAGGTGACTCTAGTCACTTTTAGTTGGAGCGAGCTCAGAAGGACAAGCACTCGATGATCTTTTCAAATTTTAAAGAGTCACGAAAAGATCAAAATGACTACTCAGGGACTCTAGGAAAGAGGGTGTACCAAGCTCCCATGAACTGTAATATACACCTTGGTGATAAAATGAAAGAGAAATGACCAAGGACTTAACGTACGTGCAGGAAGTCTCCTCGAATTTTGTGTTTGGTGTATCATGGTTATAGGGCGGCAGACTAAGCTTCCCATGGGTAAAGGATTGCAACCTATGAGGGTCTCCCTTTATATACGCGATGGTACAAGGAGCACAAGTCCATGCTAGCACTTTCTAATGCAAAATTGCGAGCGGAAACTGATAGGTTTAATGGCACTGGAACACGTCACTAGCTTAGACCTCTAAATGTGAGCATTAAGTTTCAATGCTTCCTTAGGTTGATTGAGTTAATTTTATGGTTTATCTTGAAATAATGTTTCAATTTCAAGGCCTTAACGAATGTAATCTCAAATCCCTAATGCATGACTATATGAGAGAATGAACACTATTTCAATATGATGAAAAGCTATCTAAGTGAAGGATAGAGGTTTTCAATAGAGAAGTAATCAATCGAATGCAAGAATGATACTTTCCTTTATGCTACTAACACAGCCAAAATAGAAAACGAAAATTATTCTCTTGTGTTTCACTTTTAAATGAAGAAGAAACCTAGTAATGCAGAAGAGTACTTTTCATTTTCAAACAAAAAGTAAGAATGCAATTTTTTTGTTCTTTTGTATGAGTGAGAAGCAATAATGCAATGCTACACTAAAAGGACAAAACAGACACTAGCTTTGAGCAACTTCAAACCAAATGATCAAATCATGAAGAGACCAATTCCAAGAAAATGTAAACATGCACTCAAAACCATGCATGAATTTCCTTACACAAATTAAAGGGCTTTTAACTTGACTCAATGAGCAATGTGATCTATGCTCGGGGTGATGGAGGGAAAATAAAACAAACATGGAATTAAAAATCGACAATCCTACATCACATACAATCAACGAAAAATACCAAGAAACCACATGAGAGGTTGCAAACAAAACGACCAAACTGACTCATAAAATGATTAGACACTCAATGAACATGTGACCAAATGAATGATTTGAGACACCTAGAAAGCCTAGGGTGGATGAATCACACTTGTTCAAACATGAGATAACAAAAATTGAACCGAACAAGACAACCAAGTCAGTGAACAAAATCTAGATGGATCTATCCAAGAGGAGAAAACCAATCTAAAGGACAAGGCACACTGGAAACTTAGTGGGGAATCCAAAAATTCAACCCTACATGAATCATCAAGATTGTTCAACAATATCCAACATCGAAAAGGGAAAATCACTACTGTGCCAAAGGAAACTTGCGCTGATGGGCGTGATTATCAGGAAAATAGTAGTGCTGACCTAGGAAAGGGGAGAAAAAGTAAAGGGCTGACTAAGAAAATCCAGGCTTATCACTCTAGGACAAGGCTAAGTGGCCAGGAGTAAAAAAACAAGCTAAAAACAACAAAGAAACAATAATACAACAAAAGTTGGAAAGCCAATAAAAATTCAAAATTAAAAAATAAGAGACAACATGCATTAACTAAACACCCCAGCGGAGTCACCAACTTGTTGTGAAGGAAAATCCCCTCTGCAGATAGAGGTGATCCCTCTAGCCCTAGGTTGGGTCTAGAAACAAGGGAACATGTTGGTTCCTAGGTTCCTAGTTTATAAATGAAATGAGGATTAGATAGATGTCCTATCTCAATCCAATGCTTTTGATGTGGTGTGTTGCAAAAATCCTTTGATCCTTGTCTTTCAAGCCTCACGTTCCTTTGGTAGCGACGTTTACACTTGCACAAAGATCAAAAAATCACTAACATCATACAAGCATAAATGTTCATTTATAACTATCCAACTGGTCAAGGAGAGTTAGAAAATTTAATCATTAACACAACAAAGCTGGAACTAGAAATATATCATGTCATATTGATAAATAAAGAAAGAAGTTTACAACCTATGCCTTGACATTGTAGACCTCCTTTGACGGGTCCAGTGAGGCACGTCTCAAAGCATTTGTTCATCAGTTCAGCTTGGAGAGGCGAAATGTTCAAACTCTCTCTCACAACTATGGACTATTCTCTGCTATCAGCTCTTGGTCTATTCTAGCTATGTCTGGTTGGCTAATTCAATAGAATGAAGAGGGATTTATAGGAGTGGAGGATGAGCTTTGGGATCCAAATATGGTGGAGGGACGGCCTTATCCCTTTGGGGTGTTGCGCTTTTATAGGAACTAGAAGGCCAAAGGGAGAAACTCGACCTCATCCAGTCGAACAAACATCCATGACTCCGATCATGAAGCTATTACATCATGGAAGATTCGTTTCCATTTTAAAAAAATTTCCAAAATCAACTCGGCATGGGTGCCCTTCAGAGACAAAGCGACCATGGCGCGAGGCCTAGTGTTAATCTAGCCATTGACGTGAGGTCATAGCTACACAACCGCGCTGACCCAAAAGTAGATGTTTTAAAGGGTTTTATTTTGAAATAGTAAATAGAGAATGTGTTCCTAACATTTTAAGGGATACAATAACATTCATGGTGATGTATAACATTACACAGGGGTCACTTTGATAGTCCTCCATTGTTCAGGATGGGGAATGCAGGGAAGGTGACAAAATACTGTGTAACATAGTTCCCATGTAAACTTGTGATGGTTAATGCCCCCATGATAAGTAGCCCTGATCACAAAAGGATTTCTAAGAGGTTTTTGAGTTCCTAGACCATAGGGGGATCCAAAGGGGTTATTGATAGGATTAGGACCCCATGGATTAAACATGTAAAAAGTGTTTGTTCCCTGTTAGGGTCAGTAGTTTTCATTGTCAAATGTATCTCATATTCTTTAATTTTTAGTTTTTAAATAAGTCAAGCCTACAGACTATTTATTTTTTCATAGCCTCAAAGGTCACTATCCAACATCATTGAATTTCTACCATAAAGGGTTCAGTCAAAGCGTGAAAGAGTGTCAATTCGGTGGGTGTCATGATGTCTCATGTTTATAAAGTCAATCTGGGTTAAAGGGGTTATATTTTAGTCTTTATTGATCAGAACCATTTGAAATGAATTTGTGTTAGTCTAATTTTCTATTGGTTATGAGCTTTGGTCATTAATATTCCACCAATTATGGTTTATGCTTTATTTTGAATTCATTTACCCCCTTACTTTCCCATCCTATACTCTATTTCCTTTTCCTTCATACATACACCCCTTCATATATATTCCCATCCCATATAAATTTGAATACCCCCCGCTCTCTTTAATTCTAAACCTATTCTCTAAATGATCCAAAATATTTTGCTTAAGATTTATAAAAGAATTAACATGTGAAAATTGTAGCTTTAAACAAGAAAAATTTAAAGGCATAAGCAGAAAAAGAGAGAAGAAATTAGCATCATGCATGAAGACACAGAGTTGATATCGAATTTCATCCAGGAGGGACTACGTCTCTGGGCCCTGCTCAAATAGTGGGGAGGCCCTGCTTTCATTAAATGGAAAAAATGAAAGTACAAGTACAAAATGAAGAATTACACCCTTATACCTGCCTAGTCTGAAATTGGCCAAAAATTGCAAACCTCTGGTGAAAAAATGGGCAGCGCTATTGGATTTATGGCGTTGAGTAGTGCAGAATCCATATAAAACTTGCCCCAATCTGACAAAGTGAAAATATGGCCCCTCTGGAAAAATGGCTCAGATCATGGTTCTGCCCCCTCTTGCATACTGCTCATGGTTCCACTGCCTCGTTTTCCATGCCTGCTCCTGTCTGTCCTTGGGCGCACTGCAAAATGATGGTCTAAATATGAGGAGGTGGGCAAAATTTTCAAAAAAGGTCTTTGGATGAAATGGTTGAGATTTGGATTTGGAGGGAGGAGGTCGGGTGGTCAAACCCTACCTCCTCCTTTTTAAAGTCGACATTCTCTTTAACATAACCGCGCAACCTTTTTTTTAATGATCCCGCTATTGTACAAAGTTTTAAACTGAGCAAATTCGTTGGGGGTCGAGTCCACATTGGGCGGCCTGCCCCCATATTCCACCGACCATGATAAAAGGGTGGTTGGAGTATCACATGGGTTGGGTGGTGTGGTTACACTCCCACCCATTATATACATACGTGCAACTATTTCAAGTGGGGACCGCGGGGTGGCAGGGTTGGTGGCCCACCACCCTTATTATATATATATATATATATATATATATATATATATATATTTATTTATTTATTTTTGTGTTATTTAAACAAAGAGTTTGTTTTCGAATATTCAGAATTTTGACCAAATGAGTGATTTTAATCATCCCACAATTTCACCTAGAATCTAGCCAAGTTGGCTAGAATCTAGTGGTTAGGTTCCATCAAAATTGTTGCCTCCTTAAGCTACCACATCACCAAGTCAACCTCGAACTTTGACTGCTCCTAACTTCTTCATACAAGATCAGAATTGAGTGATGTCTATGATGTTGGAATCCGAATGACAAGATATATAGCCTGAACCTGGTTTGAGAGACTTTTGAACACTTTGATTTTTGAGCCTTTGTACTTAAGTCATTTTTACTTGTACCTGTTTAATCCACCTAGATCATTCCTCCCCACTAAAGAGCTTTTGGAACCAAAATCATTAACACTCTCAACACACTGTTTGTGTCCTTTCCAAACCACACTTTCAATCCTCTGTATGTGAAACTGGTAAATCATTTGCAATCATGCACACCACACATGACTCAATCAGTCCTTGCCAAGAGTTTATAGCACACGCTCATTGGCCAAGGATTACATAAAATAAAATCAAAACGATATATATCTCAACTACTCATAAAGAAAGGACAAAACATCATCATTGCAATTTGAAGTGGTGGGGAACATACCATCACATTTACATTTACTTGCAACATATGATTTACAAATGTGGCCATCACACTAAGACCCCTAAAAGAACCATCTTTTACTTAATAAGGTAAATGGATCATCCTCTTGTGGAGGATCTGCCTTTGGAACAATTTTGGCGACCGGACTTTGTATGGGTGTTCTTTGATCTTAGTGTGTTTGACATGCAGGTTTTTGGGGTTCATTCTGGTTATGATGATTCTTCCTCCTCCATACCTTTTTGGTCATCTTGGAATGCCTCTTCTCAATGTGCCTTTGAGAAGTGCCCATGAATCCATCATTGTCGCTGAGGTGTGAGGAGGTGCTCTCATCATCAGTTGTTGGTGGGTTGCTGGCTGTTTTGAAGCTTTCTCCCACTTCCTTCCTCGTGTATCTCAGCCCTGCATGATGTGGAAATTCCTCGACTTTGATGGGGTTTACGATGCCTTGTCCATTGATGATGAGGCCCTTTCCTTGATAACCCATCTTCTTCAGCAATTTGGACCCGATCCCTGTAGTATGATTTTCAAAAGAAGCGAATTCATCATCATGAAAAATACATGAAATCGAAGGGTTGCTTTTTACTTTGGGTTGGTTACATCGCAATTTTTCCAAGGCCTCATACTTATCTTGTATCTGGCATAGAATATTTGTTTTTCTTCCCTTAATTCCTGTAGGAGCCTTCTTAGCTCAACATTTTCTGCTTGTATGCCTTGGTTAATCTCTTCAAGTTCTTGGAACTCCACCGTAGTAAGTGTCCCTTTTTCCCTTGGTACATTTATCTATTGATATCTTCATTTCATCTCTTGAATCAAAACCCAAGTCTATGGGTCCTTCTGTCATGATCCCAAAGGCTGAAAGCTTCATTTCATCGCTTGAATCAGACCCCAGGTCAATTGGTCGACCTCGTGCAAATCCTGAAACTATGACATTTTCATCTTCCTCGGATCCAAAATCTTCAGAATCTTGGTTTTCTTTTATGGTGGTGGCGGTTTTCTGCTTCCCTTTTTTGTCATTTCTCTCAGGTCTCAACTCAAGGTGCAGCTTCCAAAAATTTTCTTTGGCATGTCCCTCTTTTTCACAATATGTGCAAGAGGGCTTTGATCCCCTTCTCTTGGATGTGGCATTCCTTTTTTAGTAGTCACGTTGTTCATGCGCCCCCCTACTTTCTATGTGCATGGCCTTCACACTGGCCTCATCGATGGTAGGGAGCTCAAACAACAATAACGAATGTCTTATGTAATGACCCAATGTACTTAGTTACAATTTCAGGAGAATCTAATGAAATGCCCAAACTTAGTGCTTGTTTTGTAAATTCCTTGGTAAAGCTTTGCACGTTTTGTCCTTTACCTTGCCTTAGGTACTTCCACTTCATTAAGAATTTTTTCTTATAACCCAAGGGATAAAATTGGTCTTTAAGTGCAGTAATGAAATTTGACCATGAGGGAAGTAGGTTACAAAAATTATTGTTGCCTTGAAGTTTTCTCTCACACCAGATGAGAGCTCTGCCACTCAATCGAAGAGAAGCCAATTGGATTTTCACCTCATCCTCCATAATCTGCTGGATCCTGCAATAGAGTTCAAGATGCCTAATCCAATTTTTAAGCTTCTAGGAATTACTTTCACCATTATATACTGGTAGATCAAATTTAACATCTAACTTAAAGAAAGGCTTGTTAGACGTATTTCCAGAATTTTTATTATGATGGTTAGAAGAGGAGGAAGGACTTTCATTTGCTGAAGGAGGTGGATCTCCTGCACCATCTCCATGTCCTAAACCTCGCCCTTCTGAAGCATGATATCCTGATATCTCTAACTTCTCAAGTCTAGAGAATAGCTTCTCTACTAGATCTGCCATGGTATAGAAGATTTTACGGAAATTGAGCTCCGCTTCATGTCGTTCCTCTTCACTCATGTTCCTTCTCTGACGTGCACATTTTGCTTTGGGATCAAAAGCTTGTAGCGTCCCTTCGCCTCTTCTTAGCTTGTTTATCGTTAGCATACAAGCATGTAATTCACATCTACAAACACCCACCTTGATACCACTTGATCCAAAATATTTTTCTTGAGATGTATAAAAGAATTAAAATGTGAAAATGGTAGCTTTAAACAAGAAAAATTTAAAGGCATAAGAGTAAAAAGAGAGAAGAAATTAACATCATGCATGAAGACACAAAGTTGATATCGGAGTTCATCTAGAAGGGACTACATCTCTGGGAATTGCTCAAATAGTGGGGAGGCCTTGCTTTCATTAAATGGAAAAAATGAAAGTACAAGTACAAAATGAGGAATTACACCCTTATAGCTACCCAATCTGAAATTGGCCAAAGATTTCGGACCTCTGATGAAGAAATAGGCGTCACCGTTGGATTTGTGGCGTTGAGTAGTGCAGAATCCATATAAAATTTCACCCAATATGACAAAGTGAAAATATGGTCCCCCTGGAAAATGGCTCAGATCATGGTTCCCCCCCTCCTGCACATTGCTTAGGGTTCCACTACCTCATTTTCCATGCCCACTGCTGTTTGTCCTTGGGCGCACTACAAAATGATGATTTAAATATGAGGAAGTGGGCGAAATTTAAAAAAAATGTTTTTGGATGAATTGGTTGAGATTCAGATTTGAAGGAAGGAGGTTGGGTGGTCAAACCCCACATCCTCCTTTTTAAATTTGATATTCTCTTTAACATAGCCGCGCAACCTTTTTTTTAATAATCTCGCTGTAGTACAAAGTTTTAAACTGAGAAAATTTGTTGGGGGTCGGGCCTGCATTAGGTGGCCCACCCCCATATTCCGCCAGCCATGATAAAAGGGTAGTTGGAGTATCACATGGGTCGGGTGGTGTGGTTACACCCCCGCCCATTATATACATACGTGCAACTATTTCAAGCGGGGACCGCAGGGTGGCAGGGTTGACCACCCGCCCCTCAACCATATCATTTTATTAAAAGATTTTTCAAATTTTTATGGGGTGGCGGGGTTGGTGGCCCGTCACCCTTATTATATATATTTTTTATTTTTCTGTTATTTAAACAAAGAGTTTGTTTTAGAATCTTCAGAAATTTTACCAAAGGAGTGCTTTTAATCATCCCATAAATTCGCCTGGAATATGGCCAGGTTGGCTAGAATCTGGTGGCTGGGTTCCAACAAAATTGTAGCCTCCTTAAGCGGCCACATCACCAAGTCAACCTCGAACTTTGACTGCTCCTAACTTCTTCAGATGTACTTGGAATTGAGTGTCATCTGTGCTGTTGGAATCAGAATGACGAGATCTACAACCTAAACCTAGTTTGAGAGAATTTTGAACAATTTGATTTTTGAGCCTTTGTACTTGAGCCATTTGTGCTTGTACCTATTTAATCCACCTAGATCACTAATTACTACTACTATATTCCTACATCCACCATCCAATTGTAAACCACCATACCTAATCATTCACAAATGCATCATACTCGTAAACCTTATTCATTTATCGCACTCCCTACACTCATTCCAAGTAAAGCAAGTGCTAAAGGACACATTATCACTACAAGAGATCAAAGATCCATCCCCAAATATAAATTGATAAGAAACAAGGTTGCACTCACTGTGGGAAATTCGCTTCAGACAAGTGCTACCCAACCTCATCACTACACAAAATACTTTGTTTTTGTCATAGTTTTGAAATGTTGTTTCTGGTCACATGGAGGCGAATGTTGGGAAAATGAAAGAGGTTTTTCTCAAATATGGTTCAAATAATAATAAAATTTTCTAGTTTTTCAATAGGTGTCACAGATTAGGAGTTTTTAATGCATCTTTAAAGAACATTGTTTTGTAATGTGTAAATTTCTTGTTTTAGCCATTGTTTTGCAGAGCATTTTCTGAAAATTTGGGGAAGATTTTGAAGGACAAAAGAGGTTTTTGTAGATAATGAGACAAAGAAAAAAATTATTTCATATTTTACAGAAGTTTTATATTTTGGGAGCTACAAGTATCTCTTAGAGGCCTATTTTCGTAGTTTTTGGTGGCAGAATTATGAATTTTGTGAAATTCGGTTTGGACATGTGAAGGTTGTGGACCAATTTTTTCTCGCTGAAGGTTTTTAAATGTTATTTTGGTAGTTTGGAGTGTTACTTTGAAAAAATGGAATCATTTTTGAGGCGGGAAAGAGCTAAGAACATTTTTTTGAAATTCGTTGCACAATTATTGTGCAGCGTTGCGCAATAACTGCGCAAGGTTTTTCATGAGCTGTCAAGCTTGCCAGTTGTAAGGAGAAGAATGGAGATATGTGTTATTGTGTTAGTGATATACTCATAACCTCATCACAAACTAGCTTTCCCCTTGCATTTGCGAAACTTGTAGCTGCCGTGCAATGCAATTATATTATTGTTTGCCAGTTTTATCTCCAAAGTAGAAATTGATGTCAGGATTAGATTTTCTATATTAAAATGTTATATAAATAGGATGAGGATAAGATTAAGTTAGTTTTTTCAGTGATTTTCATTAAAGACAAAGACTTTTTTTTAGTACTTCTTATCTATTTTTATGAAAAACATTAAGTTTATATCTTTTGTTGATGATTCGATTCATGCTGGATAACTCATGCATTGAATCTACACATGTAAATTTTGGAAAATGTAAATCTATTTAAGGCACTGTAATGTAATGTAGAAGGGTTTGGTTGGTAAATTGGTTAGATGATACAATTGTGTGTTGTGATTCATCTCATAAATAAAAATATCCAGTGCAATATTTGGCCATTTGTTATGCAAATATTCTTATGGTATTATCTTTCAAATAAGTGTTTTCCTTATGTAATTTTTTGTTCCAATTATTTTTCTTCTGTCCAACTTCTAGAGGTACAATAGATCAATTTTCCTAGGATTCATCTGGTATGCCCTGTTAGAAAATTATATATTACAGAGCAATGCAACACATAGAGTATGCAAAAAACACAAGCACACAAAACACATAAAACTAGAGAGACAGAGATATACCTGGTTCACCCAGTTTGGGCTACGTCCACCCTGAACAACCAGTCCTTCCTTTCTATTATCCAGTAAAATGAAGAGACAAAACCTACAACAGATCCATTGTAATATCCTCTATTCTCTCTCACAGTCTCCCTATCTGTTTCTCGCTTTGAGAATACACATATAATACACAACCACAATACAATACCCTCATAAAAGTGAGGGGTTTCCTTCTAGGGCGAAAAAACCTAAACTAAACATAACTTCTACTGTTAGATCATCCGCCTAATGAACGACCCAGATTGACTAGAAATTACTATACTTTTACAAGGAAATTTTACATCTGTTTTTAGCTTCGAGGTTGCTGCCCTCAAAACCCCCCACCAAGGGGGGGGCTCCATAAAGTCATAGCCACTCCCCCCTGGACCCCCCAAGCAACGTTTAATTATGGGCGGCATTGTCGCCCCATTAAGGTATAGGGGTCCAATGCCGTGATACAAAATAAATAAGATAATCAGGCTCCACACCCAACATGCCCTAGGATAACTGTGAAATTATGTTTTTTATGGAAGCTATTATGTCTTTGAATATTTTATTCTTCTGAATTCTTAGTCTTAAATTTGGTTGAAAATTTTTATGAATGCTCTATTGCACTTGAGACGAGTATGTTATGTGTTTTCCTTTCCCTCCACAACACAATTGATCTAAATTTGAAGCATATAATAATCAATCCTCTGTACTTATAGTTGGTTGTGTGCTCTGGTACATTTAGTTAAAAACATTTATGGTTACATGCACCCTTGTTATGCTCCAGATCCTTCACCAAATTTCCATTAAATTTACAAATTTTCTTTAGATCTAGTCTCTATAAAACCATGAGATTTAGAGAATTTATTTTTATATTTGAGTGAGGAAGCTCCCTCCCGCTAGAAAATACTAGTTTCTAGTCCAAAGCAGTCTTGTGGTTACCTCTGTGTCCCTTTATTCAGTCTAAAGGAATTTACAGAGTGCCAACATAGTGGCATCGTTTCCGGGGAGCGAAAGGTCTCATTTTCCTCGGGTGTGAATGACAAGGATCAAATCTAATTACTGATAGTGAAGAACAGTTGGACACAAGAAGGCTGAAACTTTCACTCAACGATTCCAGAAAAATTTAAATTAGATTTAGAGAAGAACAAGACTTGTTAGCAGAAGGATGGAAAAACAACGTGTGAAGGTTAGGTACTTGAACCTAATGTTTTTGCAAGAAATAACTTTTTGTTCTATCAATTGCCTCCTATTTTGTCCTAAGTATATCAAATGGTTTTTCTTTTATCTGTTAAAACTGAATGTAGACTTTAAATATGCACATGAGTCTTCTTTGAGAGATATATGTCATTCTCTTGAAGTTTCAAGTATATCTCCTATTTGTATTAGTTGTCCTGAACAAGTTCCAATTGATAATCATAGTCTAGTTGATATTGTTTCCTTTCAGACATCTCTCTTATTTGTTGCCCGGTATGCCCCATTACACTTGTTAGCCCCTTTGCATGAATTACCATGGGCATATAGGCAAAGGATGCCTAAATTTGATAGTACAGGAAAAGTCACAACATGACAACATGTAAACAAAATTATCGATTTTATGGATATGGAGGAAGTTGATTATGAGGACATGAAATTAAGGTTGTTTACTCAAAGCCTTACGGGAGAAGTCAAGATGTGGTATAAAATCCTAGAAGCTAGAAGTATTATTTCTTTCCAATAGTTTGAACATGTTTTCATTGACATATGGGAGGTAAAAGTGAACCCTTTAGAGATTATGTATGAATATCAGAACCTAAAGATGAAACTTGGTGAGATAGTCCAAGGGTTCTCAACCAGATTTAACAAAGTTTTTAATGCCATACCTTTAGATATAAAACCTCATCCCGGATTGGTTATGCTTCATTTTATATATGGTTTTGAGGCCGACATTTCTTATAAGCTCAGAGAGAGGAACCCTGTCACTTTGGATACATGCAGAAAGCCGTGGTTGATGTGGAAGCCAATCTATTGGTAAAAAGGGTCGGTATGGAAGCTGAAAGGAAGGAAGAAGTGAAGGAGGATATTTCTCCATTGTCAGACCATAAACAAGATATAATGATAAAAGCCATGGAAAATATGAAGGGAACATTCACCTTGCAAAATGAACCTGCTATCAGAAAACAACGAAGAAAGCCTCCTTGTCAAAAAAAATGGGTGGAAAAAGGAGAGATTGGTTATTTGTATCATGAGGAGTTAGACACTAATTGTTTTATTTTTTAATTTGAAGACAGTCCTAAAGGAAAACCAGCACTGTGCACTCAAAAAGAGGACGTTAAAATCCATCAGTTTGAAGAAAGAAGTCAACTTGCATGTGTCAGCAATAATGAATCTGATGAAAGTACTGAATCAAGTGATCAGTCTTGTAGCTTTGTCATGGAACAAAAGGGAAAGGATGAATATGCTGATGGTAATTTATGTTATGCCACATTGGAATTGGTGAAAGAAAACTATAAGCTCACCAAGAAAGCAGAGAGGCAATATGAAATTAACATAAATTGGCAACGATCCTTTCCTATATGTGATGCCCCTATTATATGTTACATGGAAGACCCCCTCAGTCCAATGATACAACCATTGAGCAATCATGAGGTTGAAGATCATGTAGTATATTCAGAACCAATACACAATGAATTGCAAAAACCTTCTTTAATTTTCAATGGTACAGTAACCAATCATTTGGATGGTTTTTATTGTGAGAATGTTCCTTCTTTAGTTATCCGTGAGCCTAAAAAATGGGGTAAGGAAGATTTTATTAAACAACCAACATTTTTTTCTTGTCCAACAACAGTTCCATAATATTCATTAAAAAGGTCACATAAACATTTGCAGCCCTATCAGGACAGATATAAGTTGAAGTTGCAGGAAAGAAAGGTTGCAAATCAAGATTTAACAGAACATAATTGTAGTCTACCAGAGGGTCTAGAATTCAATGTGCCTTCCTATGAGGATCCTTTTTGCCGAATTCTTGAAGCTAGCCAGTGGGCTCATGTTCTTAAATTTCATCATTTTTGAAGTTGTTTGTGAGTTTTTATGGGAGTCTTTATTCATTAGTTTTACCTTTCTGATTAGGTGCAAGCACATGTAGAGAATTCAACCAGTGGATAAGGTGCTTGCGTGGTTACACTGGTTGCTTGAATCACACAGCTTGTGGATTAGTTGAGCGACCAATATAGTAGGTGTGGAAAACTATCATTCGAGTTTGAAGCCCAAGGAGAAGGCCCTAAGACTTTGATGATGCACTGTCATAATTTCCTTATTTCATATGCAATTTTCAATTTGTACATTGGTTTTGAGAATAAATGTAATTTATGTATTTATTTATTTATTTTTAGTCAGTTAGTAATAGTAACTAGTTAGCCATTTAGTCAACCAGTTCTATTTTTTATATTGACTCTGTTACCCACTGGTTTGAATAGGCTACTATTCTATAGTTTTTTTTCTTGGCATATCTCTAGGAGGCCGCCATCGCCATTGGAGCCAATGTTAGGGTCAATAGTTTTCATTCTAGAATGTCTCTCGTATTGTTTAATTTTTAGTTTTTAAATAAGTCAAGCCTGTGAACACTGCTACTGTCATAGCAAAGGTCACTATCCAACATCATCGAATTTCTCCCATAAAGGGTTCATTCAAAGCATAAAAGAGTGTCAAGTTGGTGGGAGTCACGAGGTCTCATGTTTATAATGTTAGTTCAGGTTAAAGGGGTTATGTGTCTGATCAGAATTGGATCATGGACCTAAGTGATAGTTCAAAATTAAAAGTATTCGGAAGTGTGCTGAACCTAAGTGACCAGATAGATCTCGTCTTCCTGATTCTGATGCCACAAATGGTTCAAAAAACCGACACTGTGTGAAGAATTTATCGCAGTTTGAAAAGTCCAGTAAACTACAAATTTTGGACTTTGACCAAGTTTGACTTAGAATTTTGGGAAATTAAAAGAGAATATTCCTGGAATATTCCATTTGGACCAGTCAGGTTGTGACAAGTGTCAGTGTGTAATTCGGCGATTGGTTGACATTTTTAGTTTTCAGACCAATCATGGGTTGCCATGTGGTAGGCCCAGAGGACGCCATGTGGCCCAGGACGGGGTTACAAAATATTTTGGAGCCATCCAAGTTCGAACGCGAGACCTCACACATAGAGCGCTCGCGGCTTACCATGTGTTATATAGTGGTTCTTAACAATATATGCATTTCAGTTCTATTTGACATTATAAGGTTCTCTATTTGGGGTTTTGGAGGGGCTAGGCCCTCCCATATGATTGTGACCCCAAAATCGCGGGCTTAAGCCCTAACCGTAACCGCCTGCATTGTGGTTGCATTAAAATATGGTTGTTAACATTTAAATCCATGTTTTATTTAACTCTGACCGCCAACCTTAAATGTTGACCCCAAAACTATTCACATGGCAGAGGTTATAGTTAATTACACCAAGAATTATGTTTAACTCCAACAGTTATGGTTAGAAAACAGTGGGATTTCGGACATGTGTGCAATAACCCTGAAAGTCCAATTTATTGCTACAGGTTAACTGGTGGAATATATGGTAGGCATGCAATTTTTGGCTATTTTTCCAAATTTAACTGGAGTTAAGTCCAGTTCTCCACAATTAGTGGAGTTTTTTAAGGTGTCACTGGACAAATCTTGTTTTGGTTTCATTTTGAGCTAGATTAGAACAATTTTAGAGTGCCAATAGTCAATTTAGACTTTCTTGGACATTCCAGACTCATTGGTGAGGGTTTTAGAGCTACAAGAGAACTTTTGAGTAGGTTTTGGCTTCAAATAAGTTCTAGGGGCCACCAGGGCCACCATGGGCCAACAACAGTTTGAGGCCTAGCCAGTGTAGCTAGAGGCCTTATTAAGAAATAAAATAGTGAATTTTAGATGTTTCAGATGTTATGGAACTAATGGTGTGGTTTTCATAGCCTTTAGAGGAATTTTAAAGGCCGAGATGCTTCAGTGAAGTTCCAGGGGCCTCCAGGGCCAGCAAGTGCTAGCCGCAGTTCGAGGCCTAGCCAGAGCAGCTAGAGGCCTTACGTAGCACACCAATAGTCATTTATAGCTATTTTGATACTTATGAATCCATTTATGGAGTTTATAGAAGCTTTTTAGGACTTCTAGATGTTGAGAGACCATCAGATAATGTTTCAGTGACCCTAGTTACAGGAGTGTCGACAGGTGTTGGAGGCGAAATTGAAGCAGACAGAGGCCAATTTCAGTGAACCAATAGTCTATTCTGACTATTTTTTGCATTATAAATCCATTGAAGGGATTTTAAGAGACATTTAAAGGCTTCGTAAGCTCTGTAAGCTACAGGGAATTTTTGGGCAGCCCAGGGCAAACCGTGGAGGGAGGCCTAGTTTGGGGATGCAGTGCTCATTTTGAGAAAATGATCAGTACATTTTTTGTGTCCGATGTGTGATTGAGATAGTAGGTGAGGTTTCAAGGATAGTAAATAATTCTTAAGGAGTTAGTGCCATGGAGAAGCTAAGTGTATTTGAAGAGCACCAACAGAAAGAATCAAGTCTAAGGGAGTCTAGATCTGTTTGCAGAGTGATGACAACCATGACAGGGATATAGATGGTATTCTAAGCTCACGATGACAAGAGATCAAGGAGACGTAACCCATGATATTTGGGTGAACTCATAGATTAAATTTTTGTTTTGTGTAGATGTTTATTTTCTGCATTATAATGCTATTACACATGTTCAATTTTAGCAAGAACAAATGGACTTAAGACACTTAAACAGTTAAAAATCATACATCTATTTCAAGTATAAAATTCCGCAAATTTCAAGTATAAGATAGATCTTTTATTTGTTTACCTGAGTGGGAGGTTCTTGAAAATAATAACAAGTTATCCAACCCATTTTCAGATCAGGTTTGTATCAGAGCACTTGGTTGCTTAATTGACAGAGAAATAGCTTGATTGTTTGACTTGAAAGGTGTTTTAAACAGTGCAAATAATTTGACTATTTAACTGTTTGCAAAATAACTATTTCTTGTGTTTGTTAGAGGTGAAGGGAAAGCTACTTATAGATAATTCTAGGAGAGGACAAGAAGGAATAAAGGGCTGAAGGCATATTCCTTACCCAAAGGACCTCAATTCCACCCTTGAAGCACAAACCCTTTTGTCGATTGTTTGTTTGCAAAAGGTTGCTTGAATAAGAGCTTGACCCTACAACCATTTTTGTTCAAAATATTTGTCAATTGTTTTGAAAGCTTTGTGAATTTTGATTGAAGTTATTTAGTTCATTTTCATGATGAAAACTTCTTCAAGTGAGGTTTCAAAATCCTCCTCCTTCACAAGATTCTTTGATGAAGACATGAAGCGAGACTTCTACATCTTGAAGGACATGGTGCAGATCTTGTTTGAAGATAGAAGAGAAATCACTGAACTTCGTGAGCAATTGTTTGCTATTAAACAAGAGAAGGAAGAAATTCTTCAAAGAATGCATGAGTTGGAGATGCAGCTCCATCAAGCCCAAGAGGCTTTGACCAAGAACAAGCGTGAAGCAGAGGTAATTCACTCAAATTTGTCTTCAGTTTCCTCTTTAGAAAGATGTGTTGGTTCATTTGAAAATCACACTAGAGGTATAGGGTCCAAGTTAATGTTTAAAATGGGATATGAATGTAGAAATTTTGAATAAATGTTATATTATTCACCGAGATTATCCTGATCACACACTATTTGAGCTTCATGCATAATACATAATCTCTTCTACCATTGATCATTAATTGCGGAAATATAAACAATCGCATGTGCACATTAAAACCATAAACAATCACACATATAAACACAGTATTTATGGGAAAGCTTAAAGCTAAAAACCCCCAACTATATGTATATTATAATGATAGAGATCATGTAAAAATCATTGTACAAACTCCTCACAAGCTCTCAGTACAATCTCCAATTGTTACACACTACACAAGCTCAGATCTAGTAAAACACATGCTCCAATATTCTCCACCTATTAGCCTGCCTCTACTGCGCAATCCAAGATGAATATTGGCCCTGACTGAGTTCGAATCCACCTGTCATGCACTGCGCAATCCTCATTGGCATCTCCATCAATGTGTGGTGCAAACTCATGCACTAGTATAGTCATAACTGATAGTCACACTTGCTCTTTCACCTACCTCTCCACTGGTCTCCATTGAAACTGTCCATGCACTGAAGTTAACTGATGTATTCTTTAGTTGATTTATGAGTTAATAATTAGTGAATTAATTATAATTAATTCACACCACTCTCACTAGAGTATCAATCAGTTAGACTAGATACAACTAGCTCAACTATGTTTAACTGAGTTAAATTGAATACAACTCCACTAACTTCCTCAATCAACTCCACCAAACTCTGTCACATGAGTTCTAACTAAAGTATCCATGCAATAGCTCCACTTAACCCTTAGGAATAGCGTAATTCCTTCTGTCAGCTGCTGTGCCACATCTGTGCACTTAACTTAAGTGCTCCAAGAGGATAAGATAATGTTTAGAGTCCAAATATTATTAAGAGCTAATAATATTCGACATATCTATTTTTATATTGGAAATCTAAAAATAGATTCCGCCCAGTATGTCTAAAAATAGAAGTCCATCTATTTTTTCCGACTTGACCAACCATCCACAAATAACATCCTGCAACTCATAGAACATGATCCATATGTCTAAAAATAAACTTTGCGCCAAAAATAGCCTGCGGGCCCACTTAGTGAAGGAGACTTCTTTCCACTAAGCTCATCATCTTGTTGCATTATGAACAATGAAGGCAAGGGTTTAGGCAAACATGCACAAGGCATGGTTGAACCTATTTTGGTTGAGGAACAACCTAAGAATTTTGGTCTTAGTTATGTTCAATCTAATGGTGAAGAATCCAAAGCCATGAACGCATGTGAGGAAACTTCAAAAAGAACTTTTGTTCCAAGTTCTAAATCAGAAACATGTCAAGTTTGTTTTCAAGTTGATTTCCATTTTTTAAACCCTATGTTGCAGCAAGAAGATTGTAGATATGCAGCTTATGACGAGCATGTGAGTTCAGACAGTTTTCAAGAAAAAAACACTGATGTTAGTCTTCAAAGAAAAGCTAGAGCCTCTACAAGTTCATCTCCTCATGAAGGTAAAAAAGATGGACATGCAAAGTAGCATGTGAGGTATAATTATTTCCATAGTCAAGTTGATTATGTTTCTACAAGGCATGACAATTTTGCATGCTTGAAAGGAATAAAGAGTTGTTGTGCATATTGTGGTATGTTTAACCATGATTTTTCGAAATGCTAGAAGAGGATGAAGGTATACAAGAAGTAGTTGAGGCAAAGGCAACTTGCAAAGAAGGTGCATAAGACTTGCACACATTGCCAAAAGAGGGGACATGTTGTTTCCCAAAGTTGGACATTGCATCCAACTAATTGTCCTAAGCATTTGAGGCAAGAGGGTAGAAATACTGGCGAAAGTGGAACGAAGGATTCCATCATTGATGTGAGAAAAAATGTTTCACATGAAGAAGATTTTCAGTAACAAAATTCGCCGTGGAAGTGGCTTGGTACGAAGTGGTTTGAATTCTTGACACAGTAAGACATACAATCATTTGTACATATGAAAATTTCAGTTATGTATGCATATTTTATGTTGTAATATCACTTTTGTTTGAGCCACCTTGGATTGATGATCAAGGAAGCGATGTTCAGCTACCTTCTGTAAATTTCTCGCCAGAAATTTATGAGTGAGTTCAAGGAAGACAATTCTTAACAGAAGGACAAGCGCATCCAGGAAGGGAAGTGTTGACTACCTTTAAGTTGTGGTTCAAAGGCACTAGCCATGCAATGCAAGTATATGGAGGCTGAAAAGAAGACGGTGTTGTACTCTCATCTACTGTACAAATTAGTATATCAGTCTTTTGGGGTCCAAAATATTCCCAATGGGGAGGTGTGATCAGAACTGGATCATGGACCTAAGTGATAGTTCAAAATTCAAAGTGTTCAGAAGTGTGCTGAACCTGAGAAAATATATAGATCTTGTCTTCCTGATTCTGGCGCCATGAACGGTTCGAAAAACTGACACCATATGAAGAATTTATCGCAATTTGAAAAGTCTAGTAAATTACAAATTTTGGACTTTGACCAAGTTTGACTTGGAATTTTGGGAAATTAAAAAGAGAATATTCTTGGAATATTCCCCAAAATATTCCATTTGGACCAATCAGTTCATGACAAGTGTCAGTGTATAATTCGATGATTGGTTGACTTTTGGAGTTTTCAGACCAATCATGGGCTGTCACGTGGCAGGCTTGAAGGCTGCCATGTGGCCCAGGATGGGGTTACAAAACATTTTGGAGCTGACCAGGTTTGAACGCAAGATGTCACGTATAGAGCACCCGTGTCTTACCATGTGCACTATAGTACTTCTTAACAATATATGCATTTCAGTTCTATTTAATGTTGTAAGGTTCTCTATTTGGGATTTTGGAGGGGCCAGCCCCTCCCATATGACTGCGACCCCGAAACCACGGGCTTAAGCCCTAACCGTAACCACCCGCATTGTGGTTATGTTCACATATGGTTGTTAATGTTCAAAGAAAAAATTTATTTAACTCTGATGGCCAACCTTAAACCTTGACCCCAGAACTATTCACATGGTGGAGGTTACAGTTAATTACGTCGACAGTTATGTTTAACTCCAACAGTTACTGTTAGAAAACAGTGGGATTCTGGACATGTGTCCAAAAACCCTGATAGTCCAATTTATTGCTGAGTATTAACTGGCGGAAGATATGGTGGGCGCACCATTTTTGGCTATTTTTCCGAATTTAATTAGAGTTAAGTCCAGTTCTCCACAATTAGTGGAGCTTTTTTGGGTGTCACTAGACAAATCTTGTTTTATTTCTATCTTGAGCTAGATTCGACCAATTTTGGAGTGCCAATAGTCAATTTTGACTTTCTTGGAAATTCCAGACTCGTTGATGAGGGTTTCAGAGCCATCAGAGGACTTTTTAGTAGGTTTTTTCTTCAGAGAAGTTCTACAGGCCACCAGGGCCACCATGGGCCAATAACAGTTTGAGTCCTATCCAATGCAGCTAGAGGCATTAATTAGAAATTCAATAGTCAATTTTGGATGTTACAGATTTTATGGAACTAATGGTGTGGTTTTCAGGGCCTGTAGAGTAATTTTGAATTCTGAGATGGTTCAGTGGTAATTTTGAAGGCCAAGATGGTTCAGTGAAGTTCCATGGGCCACCAGGGTCAGCAAGTGTCAGCAGCAGTTCAGGGCCTAGCCAGAGAAGCTAGAGGCCTTATGCAGCAAACCAATAGTCATTTCTAAATTTTTTGATACTTATGAATCCATTGATGGAGTTTGCAGAATATTTTTAGGACTTATAGAGGTTGAGAACCCATCAGAGAAGTTTTCAGTGACCTGAGTGCCAGGAGGTGCCGATACATGTTGGAGGCAAAACCGGAACAGATGGAGGCCATTTCCAGTGAACCAAGAGTCTATTATGACTATTTTTGGAATTATAAATCCATTGAAGGGATTTTCAGAGATATTTGAAGACTTTTGAATCTCGAGAAGCTACAGGGAAGTTTTGGGCAGCCCAGGGCAAACCATGAAGGGAGGCCTAGTTTGGGGATGCATTGCTCATTTTGAGAAAACGATTAGTCCATTTTTGGTGTCTGATGTGTGATGGAGATAGTAGGTGAGGTTTCAGGGATATTTAAATAATTTTGAAGGAGTTAGTGCCATGGAGAAGCTCAGTGTAGCTCAAGAGAACGACAGAAAGAATCAAGTCTAAGGCAGCCTAGATCTGTTTGCAGAGTGATGACAGCCATGACAGGGATATAGATGGTACTATAAGCCCATTATTTTAGTTTAGTAACCATTGGAGTTAAGTGTGGAACTTGTAAAATAATTTTTTCCATAATCCCAAAGAGCTAAGTCAAGATGACAAGAGCTCAAGGAGACGTAGCCCCCGATATTCGGGTGAACTCCTAGATTAAAATTGCTATTATGTGTGGATGTTTATTTGTTGCATTATAATTCTGTTACACATGTTTAATTTCAGAAATAAAAAATGGACTTAAGACACTTAAACTGTTAAAAATCATACATCTATTTCAAGTATAAAATTCTACAAATGTGAAGTATAAGCTAGATCTTTTATTTGTTTAACCAAGTGGGAGGTTCTTGAAAATCATAACAAGTTATCCAACCCATTTTCAGATTAGTGTTAGCCTTCGTTGGTCAAAACCATTTGAAATTAATTTGTGTTAATCTAAGGTTCAATTTGTTATGAGCTTTGGTCATTAATATTCCGCCAATTATGGTCTATGCTTTATTCTTACATCAATTACCCCTTTACTTTCCCATCCTATACTCTATTTCCTTTCCCTTCATACATACACCCCTTCATATATATTACCATCCCATATAAATTTTCATACCCCCCCTCTCTTTCATTCTAAATCTATTCTCTACATACTACTACTATATTCCTACATTCACCATCATTGTACACCCCCATAGCTAATCATTCACACATGCATCATATTGCTAAACCTTAATAATTTCCCATACTCCCTACACTCATGCAAGGTAAAGCAAGCGCTAAAGGACACATCATCACTATGGGAGTTCATAGATTGATCCCCAACTAGAAATTGATATGAAACAAGGCTGCACTCACTCTGGGAAATTTGTTGTGCATAAGTGCTACCCAACCTGGTCGCTGCACAAAATACCTTGTTTTCATCATCGTTTTGAAACGTTGTTTCTTATCGCATGGAGGTGAATTTTGGGAAAATAAAATATATTTTCTCAAAGACAGGACAAACAAAAATAAACTCTTCCATTTTTTCACAAGTGTCATAGATTAGGAGTTTCAAATGCAACTTTAAAGCACATTTTTCACAATGTGTAAATATCCTGTTTTACCCATTGATTTGCAAAGAATTTTTTGAAAATATGGGCAAGAGTTTGAAGGAAATTAAAGAGGATTTTATAGATAATGGGTCAAATAACAAATTGTATTTTATATTTTACACAGGTGTTACATTTTGGGAGCTATAGGTGTCTCTTTGAGGCTTATTTTCACTATTTTTGGTGGTAGAATTATGATTTTTTTGTAATTCGGTTTGGACATGTGAAGGTTGCGGACCACTTTTTGCTCACTGAAGGTTGCTGAAGGTTATTTGGGTATTATGGTGTGTTTATTTGAATGGATGGAATCATTTTGGAGGTAGGAAAGAGTTAAGAACATTATTTTGAAAGTTGTTGCACAATCATTACACAACGCTACAAAATTGTTGCGTAAGGTTTTTCATGAGCTATCAAGCCTGCCAAATGTAAGGAGAAGAATGGAGAGATGTATTGTTGTGTTAGTGATCTAACCATCACCTCATCATTGGCTAGTTGTCCTCCTTCATGTGCAAAACTTGGAGCTGCTGCGCAACACAATTAGATTTATGTTTCCTAGTTTTATCTCCAAAGTCGAAATCGATGTGAGGATTATATTTTCTATATTAAAATTTTATCTAGATAGGATAAGGATAAGATTAAGTTAGTTTATCATTTATTTTCATTAAATACAAAGACATTTTTTTATTAATTCTTATCTATTTTGATAAAAAAAAATTAAGTTTCTATCTTTTGCTAATGATTCGATTCCTGCTGGATAACTAATGCATCAAATCTACACATGGAAATTTTGGAAAATGTAAATATATTTAAGACACCGTAATGTAATGTAGAAGGGTTTGATTGGTGAATTGGTAAAAGGATACTATTGTGTATTGTGATTCATCTCATAAATAAAAATATTCAGTGCAAGATTTGGCCATTTGTTATGCAAAGATTCTTATGGTATTATCCTTCAAATAAGTGTTTTCCTTATGTAATTTTCTGTTCCAATTATTTTTCTTTTGTCCGGTTTCTAGAGATACAATAGATCAATTTTCCTAGGATTCATATGGTATGCCCTAGGATAACTGTGAAATTCTAGTTTTATATGGAATCTATTATGTATTTGTATATGTTATTATTTTGAATACTCAATCTTAAATTTGGTTGACAAAATTTATGAATGCTTTGTTGCACTTGAGACGAGTCTGTTATGTGTTTTCCTTTCCCTCCACAACACAATTGATCTAAATTTGAAGGATATAATAATCAAGCCTATGTACTTATAGTTGGTTGTGTGCATTGTTACATTTAGCTACAAAAAATTATGGTCACATGCAGTCTTGTTATGCTCCATATACCTCACCAAATTTCCATTAAATATACAAATATTATTCAGATCTAGTGTATATAAAACCATGAGATTTAGAGCCTTTATTTTTAGATTTGAGTGAGGGAGTCCCCTCCGACAAGAAAAGATCAGTTTCTAGTCCAAAGCAGTCTTGTGGTTACCTTTGTGGCCCTTTCCTCGTCCTAAAGGGATTTATGGAGTGCTAACATCCCCATAAAGAAATTCTAAGGATTAGATATATGACTCTGGAATATAGATTCTCCAAGAGATTGACTCCCAAAAGGATTAGTTGATCCACTAGAAAAAAACATGCTCCTTATGTTTCTATAGGATGGCATTGCTATAATGAAAGGGTTCCAACCATAGGGAATGTTGTAGCCAAATTTTACAAGGCAAACATTTTCAAGGTATACTCAAGTAAACTCTAGTAAAGAACTATTTTTATCATATATATGTCATTAGCTCAACATGGATTAATGAGAAAGAAAATTTCTAATCAGGGTTGAAATTTAAACTTCAACCATCACTGGAAGGATTCCCAGATAAAAAAAATAACCACTCAGCCACTTAGAAGTTATATGTATCTTAAAATTTAGAGATGAGCATTTTATTCTCTTTGTGGAGCATACTAAACTTTTCTTGAGTCATTTTGGGGCAGGTTTGTGTGAAAAAAATGTTAATATTGAGAGAAGAGGGGTGAATCAATATTAAGGCTAATTTTAAATTTTTATTCCAATTTATATTCAACATTCAAACATGGAATTCCGTATGTGATCAACCATCAAGAAATCGTAACAACATCCATATGAATTAACAAAAGCACACACATCATGAGAAACACACACATGCGACACAAAGGTTTAACGTGGAAACCCTTCCAGGAGAAAAAACACCAAATCTTGTTTGTTATTTGATGTAAATATGAGCTCCTACTCTATTACGTCAATTTGTTTGTGATTGACCACTTACAGGAAGCACCAACTCCCTTTGATTGTTTAGCAGCACCCACTAGCAGGAAGCACCAACTCCCCTCTTTTGTAGACACATGATCAACTTGCGAGAAGCACCAACTAAAGCACTAACTTCATGGATTTATTAAAAGCACCAACTTGCAGTTCCTTGGATTTTTTCAAGCACCAACTTGTAGGAGGCACCAACCACCAAGATTTCTTCAGATACTCATTAGGATGGAAGCACCAATTCCTTGGTCTTCAGGCTCCAACCCAAAGTAAAAAAGGAAATATATGCTCTCTATAATTGGAAGCCACTCTGTTTGATTTCAGCTCTTTTTTCTCCTCTGATATTGGCCCTATCTTATGCTTAAAATAATTCATTTATAATCAACAAAATACTCTCTCCTTCCATACTACAATAGCTCTCTTTTCTCATACCTCATACATTAGGCACATAATAGCTCTCGACTCTCCGCTCTTAGCAACATACGTTCAACTCTCAACCCCTTCTATTCCACATGATCACTTGAGCTTTGATAGCAACATAGGCACACTCCCGGCCTCTCTCTACAACATCGACACTCTTGGTCTTTCAGCTTAGCAGTGCTCATCCACAGAGCTCTCCACACTACTCACTCAAATATGCTACCATCCCCCATTGCTCAATGGCAATCATGGGTTTTGTTTCTCTGCTGCACAATGGTCGATGCTATCTTTGGAGTAAAACACACTACCTAAGAGTCTACTCTGTGCATGGCTGTCCATGCTATTGTTACATACAAATTCTCAGCCACTACAACCATATTAATTCTGAGAATGGGATTTTGATCACTTCTCCACCCTGATACTAAACTATTAGTTCCTATGTATACCATAGTAAGGCTCTACATGATTCTTAATTTCCCATAGAGATCAGAGTGTACTTCTGACATGGATCTCCTATACTATGATAAACTCTTATGTACTATCCATATTTTACATTTAATTCTTCATTAGCATGCAAGAAAACTCAAGGATGGATAATTATTTTTCAAGACATACCGCATTGATTTACTCCTACATGCCGTGGTCCTTGCTACCTTAAGCTCATAGCCAGCTTCTGAGTCATCCATTCCTGCCATCAAACATATGTCCTTAATTATTTTGTATATATTCCAAGGCTCGCAAAATTTTCCATTGAAAATAACTCGTAGGCTATCTGTTTCTTAACACTGAAAAACACTGCCAAAAAAACTCCTAGGCGAATCTTTGAACTATATCCTAGAGGGCTTAAATGTCATGTGTTAAACCTTCTATGCACCTGGTCACACAACAACACTGTTATCACTGGAGAATCGGACAATAAAAAATGACATTATTAAATGTCAGATAGAAGGATTTACAACAATGAAGCACATTACAGAGTCTGAAGAATTTAAAAAATCTCTAAGGTCTAGAAGAAAAATAAAATTGCACACTCAAGATCATAGCGGAATGAGCCTCTATGCACATTTTTCTTCGATAGGTGCGCCTTTGCACGAATTTTCCTCAAAAATCCACGCGGACTTGAGAGTGGCGGAAGTCACTTTCCCAGACCACAAGGCACACTCCAGGAAATTGATCTCATAATTGAGTTTGCCTAAGGACAGCCGCCCAATCCTCCTTAGGACCTCAAGGGAGCACACAATGGAATAATGTGGAACACAATGGAATCATCCTCCTCTCTTGGATCACCATCCATCAATGTACTAAGAGAGGGAAGGAGATTTTGAAATCTTTTATAAAACGCCACCAAGAGATGAACAAAGGGAGAACACATTGTTATGCTGGCCAAAATTGCCCGAAGAAATATAGCAGTGTGTGATTCGGAGTAGAGATAGAGGGGATTCAATTGCTGGCCATACAACAACTCCAATCCTTCAGAGTAGAGAGAGGGAATTTATGCCAAGGTAGCTCGGAGGTAAGGACATCCTTGCATTAGGTCTTATAACTCCATAGTTCTAAGGGCACCTTGGCAAGTGGGTAAACGTTTCATACTTTATTCCTAATAGCACTCAATAAGAGTGGATGTAAGTGCCACCATTCATATTATTGCAGTTTTTTGAAACTATTTAGAGCTTTTGTAGTATTTGTTTAGTTTAATTTTGTTTTCTTTCTAAATATACATGCTATTTCACTATCTATTATGTTTTATTTCTTAGCATGTTCACTAACCTGCTGACTCCCTTGATTATCTGCCTGTGACTAGGAACTTAAGAGGAAACAACCACTCCTCTTAAGAAAGTGTGGATTGGTACACTTGTGCACCAAATCTACCAAAAAAGGATTGGCGACTCCATTTATTTACTTCCAAGTTAATGTGATTGTGCCTTTTGCAGAGACCTCTTTATTTGCTCTAGAGTTTGGCTTGAATTGCCCCTTTTCTCTTTTTCTTTGCTTTTTCACCCTCAATGAGAGGCCAAAGCTTAGAAGGTCCAAAAAAATTTGCTGCAAGAAAATCGTGCGGTTTTTTCATAGATAGACACACTCGACTACGCACATTTAGCAGTGACCTGCGCATAGACTTTGCGCCTGTTTGAGATTTTTGCGCGCGGAAACCAGAGGCATAAAATTTCTGCTATTTCCCTTCATTTCCTGTTTCTAAAGTGACTGAAAACCCATAAGAAATCTGCCAGTACTGTGTGAGGTGTCCCATGACTTGTTAAGACTCACTCTTGGCTGCATTTCAGTGGTTAGGTGTTAGTTTTAAAATTTCAAGTTTATTTTCACAAAGTGAACACATAGTTTAAGTAGAAGGCAATTAACTTGCATTCTAAAATAATTTATGTTTTGTGAATGCAGACACCAAAAAACACATAGGAAATTATCCAAAGTAAGTGGCACTAGTCCACACATGCTTAGCTAAATATTTTTTCATTTTCCTAGTTTAAAGTCATAAATTTTAGTTCAGTTTTTGGCACTAGGATTTGGGACTAGGACCTAATTATCCTTAGAGAGCAAGTAGTCTCTGCTACCTTTGCACCCTTGGGTGATACTTGGAAAGCATATGAACACTCTTTGCTAATAATTTACCATCTCCCTATAGTTGATCATTTAGATTAACTAGGCAACATTGTAAGTGGCCCATATTCGCACATGTTTTTCTTTTGAGCAAGGAACTACCAAACGTAGTTTAATAGGGGATTTTGAAAAGGATCACAACATATCCACATGTTAAAAATATGCGATTGTTCACGTCTTTCTCACACACATTCACGCCCTAAGTGAATCAAAGCCACATAAAAATAACTTAACTAAACTCATTAAACTCTCCCCACAGGGGCCACAAGAGAATTTATAGTTTAAGTTAGGACCACGGGGGTAGGCATCTAATAAGCCACCTTGGTCAATTTACATCTTGAAACATAGAAGTTGAATTTTTAGGGAAATTTTAAATCCGTATATTTTCCCATGGAAAGGAAAACCCGATCACCACAAAGACCCGATTAAGAGGGGGTTAAGCTTAGGCCCAGTGCGTGTAGTATTATTCAGGGCTACTTGACCCATCTAATACTCGATACTGGTAGCTGAATTACCAAGAAGCAAAAAACTCAAAAACTCATGTGGGATGATGATACTTACTGGCAAAAACTAGGGCATCCTTCCCTATAGGTGATGGTGCAGGCAACACTAGATCCTCTACCCTTACCTTGGTCGATTTTCTTCGGTTGAGTGGAGGCATCGCCAGTTATTTCGGGATGTTGTGCCAGCATTATCAAGATATATTCTCAAGGCCCAGTTACATTTGAGTGTGTGAGGATGATCAGGTCTTTTATTATATGAGTATCATACACAAAAAACAACAAAAACCATATTTTTTGATTGACTGGTCACATAGGATTAATCTAAAGGGAAAATTTATCTTTCATTGTCACTTTGTTTTACGTATGTGATCATATTTTTTCTTTGATTACAATCTCTATCCTCTCAAATATTTCCAAAACCATACCTAGTTGACGCCAGAATGGACCCAATGGGACCTTGTAGATCTATACATCTTTTAGACCTCCCCCCATTATTGGGAGAGGTTCCTGGTCTTTCACCATTTAGGTGTCAAATATGGAACACTACCACCCTTATTGGTTCATCCTTTATTTGGGCATCATTAGTTGGGAATCCTCGTCGGTCACCCAATGCCACACCGGTTAACACCACCATAGGTTCACCGCATACCACTCCTCCCATAACCCCTAGGGGATAGAGGAGCGCTACCCATTCGTGAATCCAGGTGAACTCAAAGTAGGGTATGTCATAGAGAAACCCTATACCTAACCAAAACACTATGTTTTCATAGGGTGCAATGGCTACTAACTCACAATCACCTTTATTAGCTTCGTTAAACTTACCAGATTTAACCAAGTTAATAAACGACCCCATTGCACACAACCCTACATGGCCACCCATGCCCGCAAAGCCCCCTTTAGACATTCCAAAGTTCGAATGGAAGCAAGCGGGAGACCCCAAAAATCATGTTATAAATTTCCACCTGTGGTGTTCGTCAAACAATATCATTGATGATACTATTTGACTGAGACTATTTTAACGCACCCTAACTGGAATAGCCCTGAAATGGTATGTGGAGCAACCATATTCTACAAATGGAACATTTAGTGCCCTCGCTACTGCATTCTTGACCTATTTATAGCTACCCATCCACCACAATTTTGGAATGGAATTACTAACCACATCATCCCTAATGGTTGAGGTGGCATTGATTGAGTTAAAGGTACTTACTTGTCACATTCTCAATGGTGGATAAAATATCATGGTTAACCATGATAGTGCTCTAAGTACTTTTAAATTCAAAGTAAAGTACTCATAATAAATGTCATTTCACACTTTTTGAATAAAAATATATTATTGTCATTTCATATTTCTTGAAAAAAACAATGCATATCCTTATACAATTATTATATTATTTTTATATAGTATATTAATTACATGTTATTATACAATTTAAATAATATAAATTTTAATTAATAGCATACAATAATTAAGAATTTATAAATTTATATATATATTTTATTTTAAGTTATTTAAGTAAAAAGGAGAAATGCATTAGTTGTTCAATGATAATGACTTTTTCTTGAAAATATCATTCTTATTTATAGTCACATCAACACAGTTTTTTTATTAATTTTATTTTGGTACAACTTTTGAATTGAATTTAACTATGGTTACATGGATTTTGTGAAAAAGGTGAATTTCAAATTAATAAATATTATTTTATTGGTTTAGCTATTATTTTATTATTTCCTTAGGAGGCCCATTTTAGACCTCAAAATTCCCCTAATGGGGACAATTAGCACTCAGCAACAGCAAAAAACTCCCGATGATTCCGGGAACAACAACCATGAAATATACATGGCTGGTGAAGAATTTTGTTTTCAGACATGAAACCGAAATTACGATACCCCACCAGACACCAATTCGTCAGTGGCCAGGACAAGTGCACCAATAACACCTTTGACCATATCAAAGATGCCTATTGAACCTTTTCCAAAAATGGCTAAGGGACAAACTAGGCAGGCAGGAAACCATTCCAAAGCGGCCCATAACTATAGCATTGTGGATGATCTAGCTCAATCTCCCACCACCATGTCAGCTTTGGAGGTATTAAAACCATGCCTAAAGCAAAAAGGAAAGCCTTACTTTCTACATTAGGCACCATCAACCCTACTGATTTGCTTCTAATGGCTTTCGATTTAGACAAATCCACCCCTAGGATTCCTTCGATGGTCGCCTTCTAGATACTGGTGTCAGTTCAGAACATCACCATTCACCGATGTATCATTAACGAAGGTGCATCCACATGCATCATTTCAAAGAATGTCTGGTAGAAGTTAGGGTCTCCCGAACTAAATCCATCAGACATCACACTTAGAGCATACAATGGGTGCCCTTCAGCTCCCGTCGGTCTCTACCAAAATGTCCCGGTATGCTTAGTCGGTAAGACGGTCCTTATAGACATTGAAGTCTTGGATTCTCAACTAGAATACAATATACTCCTTGGCTAGAGTTATATGTATGCCATGTCAGCCATAGCCTCCTCTGTATTCCGAACTATGATGTTCCCCCATGAGGATCGCAACATTACTATCGACCAATTCGCATACAGTGAAAACAAACCCCTAACTAATGTTGATGTCATTATACCCTACGTAGACACATCTATCGAGACACTTACATGGTACCAAGAATATGGCTCCGGCTAGTTCACACCATCTTCCATCCTAGGGTCATTCCTAGGAGATCCCCCTGTTATACCTGAGTCATCACCTGATGTCACAGGGGCTCTTGTGTGAATGATGTCCTCATCAAGCACCGAAGCTAGTCAAAACACGGAGATGAGCAGTAATGACACTAAGTTCTCAACCACAACAACCTCTCTAGCCTACGCTGCCTCCCAAATTCCTTTCCTCTTCCCCCCAGCTGGTTTTTTGTTGTAGTAGGTCATGGCCACAGTGGTCCTACCAAACTTATCATTTGCAATCCTAGTTTGGTACCTAGTCCCACCTACCATAATGGGAGTCACGCACATCACCTCTACGGGGTTAATCCCCCTCAATCATGAGCAGTCCCTAACTGTTCAGGATACTGTCACACACATCCCTTCGAATGAAATTCCCATCACATAGCTGATGGTTATGACCAAGAACACAAATAGAAGAGGAAAGAAGGTAGATAATCCCACCACGCAACGGGAATCACCGCCCTGCGCCATATGCGACGTAGTAGGCCACCCTACCCACATCTGCCTAGAAATAGATGAATTAAAACTGCTCCTTATCTCTGTGGTAGATATTGCGGTAAAAATTCACGCAAAAAGGAACCAGCCATAAAAAATCAAGGCAAGGCATTGCGTACCGGCCACGCATGCACTATCTGTAGAAATTATGGACACTATACCCATAATTTCCTAGAGATTATGTGATACAGGGATGCCTTACACGCCATTGAGAAATCCTATCAAGAGGATCCCTCCACCTAGTTAGTTGGAGATGAACCTCGCGCCATTCTATACCTACAAGAGGAACAACAGTCACCTGAAAGACTCTCGTTCATCTTCCCCCCTCCTATCATATGTTGCACACTGTGCGATCAACGTGGCCACTTCATCAAAGAGTGTGTAGCCCTTGAACACATCCACATGTGGTATCTATTAGAGCGCGTTTACTATGTTGGTTTGCGAACAACACAATTTACATGTCATTTATGTGCTAACAACCACATTTTAGAACAATGCCATTATATCCCCCGATTTTGCTTAGTGCTAGCTAGTTTACACCTAGCCATAGTCCGCCTCTCCTGAGAAGATGGCTCTGATTCTGAATCCATGAACAACTTGACAACTCAAGAAGACGTGATGAGCATATCCATCCTCTTTCTGTCAGCTGAAAAAAGACCAATTGGGGAACTCTTAGTCACCCCAAACCACCCTCCGCAGAGAAGACCAACATGTGCATTGTGTAACATGCCCAATCATGTGGTTACCACTTGCCCTGACTTAGAAGCACTATGCCGCTAGTACCCAGTTACGCCATCAAACGAGCAGGACATAAACCCCATTTCTATGATGTTCTTCCTAGTATGTGAGGGCAATCACCATGAGCAGCGTTGTACCTATATCCCACGAGTACGTTCTCTAATTGACATGATACATATATTAGAGACAAAATTTCATGACCTTATCAACCAGAAACCTAATGACCAACATGGAAGGAAGAACTCCCCCAGGCAGTCTACTCCATACCCATGTCTGCATAATGGGAAAGTTAGGAAGGCGCGCCAACCAAGCATGACCCAGGTTCAACCTAGGATAACATGTAGAATATGCGACCTAATCAGCCACTAGATTAATCAGTGCAAAGAACTTAAGCACCTAGCAAATAGTTTTCACAATCTCTTCCCTTTCGCAAAGACATCTCTCTAACCAAGAGAAAATCATGTACAACTATTGCCAGATTTTCTCACACTTTCATCATACAATAAAATGTGATCATCTCCCAAATCTTAGAGCGGAATGAGTGGTGTTAAGCATACACTCCTCAAGGGAGCTAGAAATACCCAAGCCAAAAACTCAGAAATTGAAGCAGAGAACCTCCTCCTCTACGTATGATCCCTTCTGAGCATCCACTTCTGGGACGAAGAGTAGTGTTGATTCCCACACAATCTACTCAGTTGGCATAGTGTTACTATGCACCATTTTCACTAGCCATAACCACAAACCAGAGGCATGCCCGCTAATGGAAACATTTAGGCACCTCTGTACCAAGCACAACTTCCACCTGTCGGAGAGTGCCCATCCTAGCAATGGATCTAGCATTGCGCTCACGCAAGCTCCCATCACGGAAATTCTTCCCCCACCAAATGTCGGCGACATGATACACCATATACGATTCATATCATCATGTATTGGAACTATGAATCGGGTTGTCTGCTCATCTACCACAGGTGTCGAGTTAGCTGTAACTACGAGAGTAGTTGTACCTACGATAGTGAAAACCCAATCTGTATACACTCTATCAACCGCGTCTGGTTCCACCACGTCGACGATGGAATGATTTTCATGTCTATAAACTAGCTCTGTGCATACTAAACCTCTTATGCACAACCTTGCATAGAATCAATCCCCCTTAGGATCCCTATTCCATTCAGATGAGGTGTAATATTCCAAAATGGAAAAGACAGGAATATAGAACATATGCACAATTCCAAATAAGGTAAAATAAGAACTAAACATGTAGAACTGGAAAAATTCTAGAATACATCAAAACATCATACATGTGGGAAGAAAAAAACTGAGCCATATCATTATACATCAACAACCATGAAAGTACACAGTGCTCCAAAATGAATGCAGTCAAGCCACAGGATGTCTGAAATACACTAAATAAACCAAGCACTGGATTAAATGTTATGCTGCTACTACTGCGGCTGTTGGAAAGTACTGCTACTAAGGAGAATAACCATGCATAGAAGGCTATTAGAGTGCTCATAATGATCTAATATTTTAACCACTGCTAAAACAACCCATAAAAACCCAGAAATGGTTTGGCTAGATTTTAAGTTTGGATTTTCGACCTTTTTTTAGTGGCACACTTCATTCCTGTTGTTTGACTTACACACTCCCTGGGAATGAATGCTGATATGGGGCTGAAGGAATGATATATCAGCTGCAATAGCACCCAATCAATTCAATAGGTGAAGGGCTGGTCCCCTCACTGGAAATCTATCTCACAAACTAGGGCACTAAGCCCTCCATTGCAATTGCTCCATAGAATAGCGCAGTTTTTGAAGGGAATTACACTATAGGTGATGGAAGTAGCTTATCTTGATGCTAGATGATGAAATGAAGCTTTAAGAACCTCCTCACAAGCTTCCTGGATGAAGGGCTGCTCCCTCGACTAGAAACAAGCTTAGAAATTGGGTCTATCAACCCTCCACTACTGCAACCCTGCAACACAACACAATCCTGAAGGAGACTGCGCTGGGAATAATGGATAAAGCTTGGCCTGATGCTGGATAGTGGAATTTTAACTCAAGATACCTCTCTTGAGCAGGCACTCGAATTCCCTCGAGGATGAGGATGGGATTCCTGCTCGAGAACACCCTTGTGCTAAACAGCACAACAAACTCCGCTAAACAGCTAAAGCGTGAAATTAGTCATACAAGACCAATATAATATCAATCATCCAAAATCATGTCTTTTATGGCTGCCATCCTCTTCCTTCTATGCTTTGTGAGCTTCCTCACCCTGGGTCCCACTCATTAAAGGATTTACTCTCATGCATACACTCCTCTTAAATGACTACGATGTCCTTCATTAATCCTCCATTATCTCCATAACAACATTGTTGTTATGGTCAAATTTGACCTTGTCCACATTCTCTAGCCCCTGTTCACACCTAAGGGTGCTTTATTTAGCTGATATAATAATCCACATTCACATGAGAAGTGGTTTTATTCCTACTAAAGAGATTTATGGGTCTCCATACCCACTTATTCATCTATCTAAAAGACAAAAGCAAAAATTAATATTCCAATTAGCTACAAGTTAATTTTGGAACATTACAGTGCTCCCCTCCCAAATGTTTCTTGTCCTCAAGCAACTGCAAGGTTAGACAGTGCAATGCCTCCTCTTCCCCTCGTGTAGCATCCCCATCTGATAATCTCCTCATTAATTTTGGGAAACTAGGTCTAAACTCCATTTTGTTTTGCTCAGATGACGATGCCAATATTTTTATAGGATTCCTCTTTCAGAGAGGTGCAAGATAGATCTAAATATCATACTGATTGGATGAGCATAACATATATTTTGAATTTATTACACATGTGCAAGGTCGGCCTGATTTATCCCACATGCATAAGAGATGTGTCACACACCCCCACAGATGACTATATATTGGAGAGACTTGGAGTTCATTTTACACACACATTTTTGGAGGCATTATTCTCTCACGAATGGTGCTGTGATTAGGGCTTCTCATGGTGATGTGGTTAGGGCTTCTTGGTACACGTCTTGATGGAGAATTTTTGATAATTATTCTTGGGGTTGTGTGACACATTGGGTTGGTTGACCTTATGGAGACATTGTTGGTTGAAGCATCTTGCTGACCGTCATAATGCCACGATTCTTTATCTGCATTTTTGGCTTGTCTTCCATCGATCTATTGGTATGTTCTATCTACATATTACTTTCATGTGATTGAGCCCTAGAAGTTTAAAGTAGATTTTCATATAGCATAGAACATCTTCATAAATTTACATGGTATCAAAGCTAGGAGAAGACAAATGTCACACCTCCTCATTTCAACAAATTTTTTTTTTTTTTTTTAGCATATACATATCAATATATACTATTACTTTGTTCTTTCTAACTCAAAGTTCCACTAACCTCTTTTTTTTTTTCTTTTTTTCTTTTTTTCTTTTTTACATCTATAAATATATTCCTGGATACCTAGCCATATTTATTACCAAGAAGTCACTATACTTCAAGTCTCATACTTCATTTATTCACTTTGATAACATAACTATGTGACTTAAGATTTCATTTATTAACCTCTCACATTTCCTACTCGCATGTCAACACTACGCACACACTTTAACGTTGAAGTTGAAGATCTTTGTAATCATTGTCATGGCACTAAGGCCATTCGCCGTCATATATTTATTATGGTTAATATGTTTGGGCCTGGTAATTCATCTCATGAATTCACGTCTAACGCCATTCCTTTACCAGACTTAACTTCTCGTTTGGATTTAACGTTAGCTCGACAACACATAGAGCAACATAATTTCTGAAGGTTTATTGTGTACCATGCTAGGTTCACACGATACGTATAACATTTATGAACTAGAGAATACTCTGCCTCGAGCCTCCCACACAGCTTGGGTTTAATTCTGGACAAGACGTCCGTATGCCTTGAGACGACTTTGCTTATCTGTTTGTGTACTCCATCATACGATCGAATTTAGGGTTTTTGACCCTGGGATTTTTCATCGTCGATCCTTGTGACACTAGTCCAATGATTGACAAGTGTAGCGTGGAGATGTTTAGGGTTTCCCTCCTACATTTTCTATTAAACCTTCTTTAATCACTGGTTCATCTTTCTCTAGATTCTTCTCCCTTCCAGGAATTGTTGTAAGAGGCTCGCTCCAATGAAGTTTAGCGTTTTCTATTTGGACGCAACGCGTTTCCCATAACCAGGTAACTCTTCGATTATTTCACACACATTTTCCTTGTGATCTCTAAATTTTGAAGTTGGTTTCGGCGTCTAAATTTCCTGAGCATCCTCACCCTATCTCGCAGGTGAAGACGAGGGTTGTTCTGGACCGAAATGCTTAGAGACTTTTGTTTTAATACCACTGCCCTGCCTTGGTAAGTTTTTCGTTTCTCTTCTCAAAAAAATTTATGTGGTTTTAATTTATAGCTATCATTGCATAGTTTGGATTTCTCCTCTAACTCTTAACCAGAAGTTATTGCTTCGTTGCCAGTGACAGAGCTTAACTTATTTTTCGTTTTGTCTCAGGTTGAAGATTTCGTGGTTCGGTCTTCTCGACACCGCAAACCCTAAATGGTAAACATCCCCATTTCACCATAAGCCATACCTTAACGCTGAGATTTCTTTATTGAACTTATGAATACGTTCTGCATTGAGATTTCTCTGTCACTAATTTAATTTGAAATTAATTTGATTGCAGGTAATATAGTTCGTTCGTCATGTTATCACGAATTTTGGTTTATAACTCCATTTTGTATTTCCCTCCTAATTCAGGGTTACGCTCTTCGTTTAGAGGTTGGTAGACGTTGCTCTACCTCTGTCGACTCTGAAGATACATTGTTATTTGTAATTGTCTGCTATAGTTGTGAGGGCTAGCCTGCTCGGCTATTCTAATTTATTGTGTAACGATAACATGTAGTACTTTCTCATCCGTCATAATAGAGTTTCGACTCAACTATATAATTTTGGATTTTGTTCATGCTCCCATGTCGACGAGATGCCACATTTCTTTCTATTCTCTGCTATTCTATTTGGTATATCAGTATTAGTTTAAAATCTTCCGTTAATTCACAACTGGATATACTTTATCATAGCCGTTATATATATATATATATATATATATATATATATATATATATATATATATATATATATATATATATATATATATATATATATATATATATATATATATACCGTATCTAGCCTGCTCGTTTTGTGCTTCGCACATAACCTAGGTGTCCTAAGGGTTGATTTCTGTTAATTTCAACCATGATTACAGCTCAGTATAATGCATAAAATGTAGTAAGTGAAATTATGTCGAAATTGTCGATTTTGTCCGATAAATAGAATAGGGTAGTTTTAATACAATTTTTGTTTTCACTGAAATCTCTATTTCATTTGCATTTCATTCCTGCACCATCAGGTTTTGAAATATTTAAAAATTACATTATGTCAAGTAACATGTCAGAGTTCTCCCAGTTGAATATATAATTTCTTGTCCATGGGTAGATCATTGAGACTACTCACCTACGAAAATTTTTAATTCTGTTTCTAATGAACCTTATAAGAACTAGCTTTCTGTCTACATATCAGTTCATAAAATGGGGAAATGTTATGTATAAGAATAGACTGCTTTACTAGTTATGAGCTCGTCAAGTATCTTACTTCTTGTCATCTATTATCATTTAAACTTTTTTTCTTTTAAGAAATTAAATTTGCAGACTTGGAAAATATATATGTATAAATGCATATATCTGTTTAAAGCTCTAGAATCTACCTTCAGGGCCTATTTATATTCACTGAAAAGGTTTATTTACATGATATGTACTCTGAAAGCCATTATACTTACACATATTTAACTTTTCTAAAAGCAATGGTATAAGAGAGTCAATGACTCCAACTGCTAGTAAACACTCCTAACCAACAATTTCATTATGCTTTGCTAGGGGTTCTCTATTTTTCCAAGAAAATTTTGAATTCTATCTATAGTTTATCATCAGTTATGTGTTGTATTTTACCATTGATTATGTAAACTAAATTTATTATACGCAGAGGGTAGCATTAATATCATGATTCCGGTTTATTCCACACATAAAATTTCTCCAGATTTAATTTATAATGTAGATACCCCAACTTCTTTCTAGAGCCTGGTATTAAAATTTCAATGGCATATATCTACATCTATAAGAATATAAAATTACCACAATCATCAGCTATTAATACATGAAACTAGTTTATTTATGTGTTTATATTTTGTTGAAGCAGATTAAAGTTACACTTCAATTATTCCAGGGAAGCATTTATACTCTCTCCAGATTTAAACCACCCCATGGTTTAGAGATTCTGGTTGACAGTGTTTCCTATACTTGTTCCTACTACCATACAGAAGTTAGGAGAACTATTTCTTCTATTAAACTCTGTTAAAATTAAGGAAATTTACCATACATCAATATAACTCAACATAATTACCATAGTACTTTTCACTACTGTCCAACCATATTATATTTAATTTCTCAGTAAAACAGTGTGCATACCACTTCTGCAAACTAACCAACCTCCCAACCGTAGAGTTCTTCTGTCCTCAAGAACTCACCCCCGAGCTGAGATCATCTCCTAGAACAGACCAACCTCTAATCTGTTCAGGAATATCTTATTTAAGCTTTTGCTCCCCAAAGCCTGTTTCTAATTCTGCATCCAGAATTACAAGATGCTTTTCTCCTTGTTTTCCTAGGCTTCCCTTTTTTAGGGACTTTTAAAGCTGCTTTCTGCTTTTCCCAGCTTTTTACCTCTTCCCAACTACTCTCCACCTCATTGGGGAAACTATATTTTTCCTCAAAAATCTAATTTAGAATTAAATTCTTTCAAGGATTTTTTGAAAGAATTTTTTTTTTGGGGGAAATCTTAGCCTTTTTCCATACCTCATGGAATTGGCAAGGGATCTCATAATTCTCTTTTGGTCAATATACACAGAATCATTTTATTTATTTTTTTCAAAATTAAATACTTAAATACATCCACAAAATACTTATCCATTGGGGTCCACTCCCCTTTGGATCTAAAGTTCAAATGTCTAATTTGAAAGAAACATAAAACTAGGGGTGTTACAACAAAGCCCATCTTGCTGAGAATCTAGGGTAGCGAAATAAGGGTTGATTTAAGGGCCAATAAGGGTGTCATAAGCTACAGCAAGGCTGTGTGGTAAGTCAGAGGCCATAACACCACAAGAAGTGATAGTATGGGTAGTTTTGGGGCTGATTTGTGCCCTAACCTTGAGCGCATAAATTTCTAAGTGTTGTAGGTGACATCGTGGAGATTGAAGGGTAGTGTATGCATGGAGGACCTCTCCTAAGGTGGAACACAACCTATATGAGGCTAGTATGATGAAATGCATGGATATTGAGAGCAGTGTGGCATGCCCTAACCTAGGCTGTCATAAACGCAAAAGAAAAATCTAATTCAACCCATTTTTGGAGGTCTGTCTTAGAGTCACTGTGAGCAGGAGGCTGAGGTTGGTTTTGGGCTCATTTATTTCATGTCCTAGTTTGAGAAGAGAGGAAGCCACATTTGTTAAGGGTTGTTCTTAGGTACGTTCACAAGTCAGGAAGGGTGCAACATAAAGGGAGCATCCATCAAGTGCAAAGCACACCTATTGGAGCAACTCGTTGAGGAGGAGAGGCCTGATCTAAGGATGCAACAAGGAGGCTAGGGCAACGAGGCATGGATGGATTGTTTTAAAATTTTATACAAGGTTCGAAGTCTTTTGTGTTGGAGGCCATGTATGATGGCTGCTAGGCTAAGGCCTTAAGGGCTGGAAAATTTTTGTTTGGGGCACTGTTTAACGATAAGAAGCTACCATATTGTTGGTCGTAAGCTACAAGATTACTGTGTGCTAGGCTCCAGGCCATAGCACCATAGTAAGGTGTGCGTAGGGTGTTTAAGGGATGATGTATGCCCTAGATAGTAGCGTGATAAAGGAGGAGACTTCTAAGGGTGTGCCACAGTTTTCTAGAGGGTTGTTCAATGGCTATTGGAGGAGTTTAGGGCTGCAAAAATGTGTGCTAGTGCCCTAAACAAAACAGTTAATAACAGCAGTGTAACAAGCATATTTGGTGCAATGTTTAGAAGTGCGTTAAGTGGATATACAAAATTGATCTGACCACAGACATATACGAGCAAATCTAAAGTGAAAGGAGGACGAGTTTGACATTTTTCTTGTGTTTTGGATAGGCCGAGTTAGAGCATCTGCTGCCCGAGTTGTCTAAAAAAAATTCTGGGCACTTTTTGGTGAGATATTCTTTGTGGCATGCCGAGTTGTATCTATGTGTATTTCAGGAGGGTTGAGCCCCTATTTGGAAGCTATACGGTGGTCATATGACCTAAGGAAGAGTTGTAACAACATGTTGAGGTTCCTTGAGTAATAACACATGAGATAAGGGTCTTGTGGAGAGGTTTGTCACTGGTTTTGAAGTATGTTTAGGGCCAAATTTAGGGTTGTCCTGGGGTGGTGACAAGTCCTAAAGTGGTCAAAAAAAACATTAGTGAATTCTTAGCACAAAGCCTAGAATTACAAGGCTGTTGAGCTATTGTAGAGGTATGAAATTGTATTTCAAGTTGATGTTTGCAAGGAGATGTTATGGTTGTTGTAGTTTGTTTAAAAAATAGTTTTGTGATGCCATAATACTCTCAACAAGGAGTAGACTTGTGACAGTTAAGAGGGTTGTTTTTGGATACCCTAAGGAGAATGAAAAAGGGGTTGATTTGTCACTATATGTGGGAAGTCCTATGGAGCCCTAAGATCAAAGTTTTGCGGTGAGCTAACTAACTGTTAAATGTGCTAGAAGTTGGATGGGGATATCTATTTATCTAGTTCAGTTTGAGTTGATTAATAGTTGTACTGAAATCATTCTTAAAAATATCTCGGGCTTAGAAATTGGATGACTTCTGCATGACGAGGAGCACAATTCATTTGTTTCTTGCAGAAATGTTAACATGTTTGAGCTGGCTTCCGAAAATGATCTGCAGACCTATTTTATAAGAACTGAACTCACTGTCAAGAGGATTGATCTATGCAAAGTTAAGCTGAAGTCATGTATTAATTGACTGAACCATATTTGCACCCTTTACCATTGAATTGAAGTGTTGCTTATGACAGTGATGTCTATGACCATAATGAAAAGGAGACAGAAAAAAAATTCAAGTAAATTTTGGCATGTAGTCACTCATAGGATCAGAGTTATCTATTGTATATGCATGCAATCTCTTAAATGCCCAAATGGAATTTTCCATCATGAACAACTAAGGGAGGAGGATCTTGTGGAGGTGAAGCCACAATCTTCTAGGCAGCTGTTGGAGTGTTTAGGGCCTTAACAAAATATGTGGGTTATGGAAGAGTATATATTACCTCACTATATAACAGATGGCAGAGTCTATATGAACTTGACCTGTGGTATCTTCAGTGGCATATGGAAATATATATATATATATATATATATATGAACATGAAGTTTGATATCTTCAGTACTGTATGGCAGTATGGCAATAATGAAGATGATAGTGATGTGTGATAATGGCACCGAATGTGAGTCTTGTAGAGGAGCTGGCATTAATAGGGAGACCTCAACCGTATATGCTCCTGAGAAAATGGTGTTGCTGGAAGAATGAAGAGAAGACCCTCATGGCTTTGGGATTCTATGAAGAATGCCGAGAGATATATGGCCCCAAAGGGGGACATTCCGTGAAAGCAAGAAGTCGAATAGATACCAAGGGTATATAGCAGCCATGAGTACAATCGTACAATTTGAGCCTAGATCATTTGAAGAAGTAATAAACCATCAAGTTTGGAAGGATGTTATGCTCGAAGAGTATGAGTCCATTATGAAAAATGATGTCTAGGATGTGATCCTGAGTCCAGAGGACAAAGCTATTGTCACCTCAAAATGGCTCTATAGGATCAAGCATGAATCTGATGGGAGTGTTGAAAAGTACAAGGCAAGATTTTTTGACCGAGGCTTCTCTCAAAAGGAAGGCATAGATTATGATGATATATATGCACCTATGATCTATTATTTCCCTTGCTACCATGCAAGGATGGAGTCTCCATCATATGGATGTAGAGACTGTTTTTTTTGCATGGTTTGATAAAGGAAGAGGTGTATGTGAAGCAACCTCTGGGGTTAAAAGTCCATGATAGAGACTCTCATGTATGCAGGTTGAAGAAAGCCCTCTATGGGTTGAAGCAAGCACCCAGGGCTTGGTACAGGAGGATAGATAGCTACTTGATGAAGCTGGGCTTCACTCAAAGTAATGATGATCCAAACCTTTACTTCAAGATTGATACAGAAAAGCCTCTCATTCTGGTCCTCTATGTGGACAATCTCTTCTTGACAGGTGTTGACCCTCTCATTCATCAGTATAAGATGAAGCTTGCTTTTGAGTTCGAGATGAAGGACATAGGACTGATGCATTACTTCCTAGGCCTGGAGGTCTAGTAGAGACCTAGCGAGATTTTCCTCTCTAAAGGAAAATACATTATGAAGCTACTGGAAAGTTTTGGAATGATGGACTGTAAGTCCGTATCGACACCGATGGAGCTAAAATTTAAAAAGGTTAGTGGAAGCGCTGCTGGGCCTGTGCTAGAAAATCCTACCGAGTATTGTCAACTCGTAGGGGCCCTGATGTTCTTAGGGAACATTCGTCCGGACATATGTTTTGCAGTGAAGGATTTGAGTCAACACATGGTTGATCCTCATAAAATTCACCGGGTTGGTGCCAAGAAACTCTTGAGATATCTCTAGGGCACGATAGACCATGGACTGAGATACACTACCGGTAATTTGAGACTCCATGGATATTCTGATGCCGTTTGGGCTAGCAGTGTGGTGGATTTAAATAGCACATCGAGATGTTGCTTCACACTTGGGTCTACTTTGGGTAGGAAGTAGAATTCGGTGGCTTTGAGCACTGCTGAGGCCGAATGTATTGCAGCTTGTATGGCTTGTTGTGAAGATACTTGGTTGTGAAATCTCTTCAGTGAGTTGTTTGGATTTGTTCTAGATACCACCGTTATCCTTTGCGATAACTAGAGAGGGATTCGTTTGTGATAGAATCCCATGTTTCATGATCGATCCAAGCATATTGATATCTGGTACCATTTTATCTGGGATATGGTATAGAGAGGTGCCGTAAGGCTCGATCATATAGGAACTCATGAGCAGGTCGCGGATATTCTCACAAAGCCCTTGGGGAAGGTCATGTTCCTATCCTTCCATGAGGATTTTGGAATCGTGGAACGACCCTATTTGGAGGATCCTGTTGGATGATGGGCTCTGGGAGCTCTAGGGGGGCTTTGGGGATAGCTTCTTGGAGCTATAAGAAACCATAGGGCTAGGCTTGTCGAACCTTATTGGTGTGCTTCCACCCCACTGTGATGATATTGAGTTGGTTTACCTCTCTTTGATATGTGCCCCATATGCATCCTACTCATGGAGTACTGGACTCATGGGAAGTACCTCTAATTTGGCCAATGAGGTTGGGAAATGTGGATAGAGACCGATATCAAGACTGATGGATGCATCAGAGATTGCCGCACTCTCTATTTCTAGGATGGTACGTGTCCAACCACTTGATCTGGGATCAAGTCAAGTGAGGTTTCGGGCCTCCAACTGACTTCAGGCCAGTTAAACTAACTTCAGGTTAGTATATGACTCTTTTGAGTCCAAGCGAGGTTTTGGACCTCCAATAGACTTCGGGTCAGTTAAACTAACTTCGGGTTAGTATGAAACTCCTTTGAGTCCTATAGAGGTTTTAGACCTTTGAGCTGATTTTGTGGGAGTGATGTCTTTGTGACTCACCTTTTTGTTCTGATATAAAGAGGCCAGCAAAGCAAGTTATAGTGATATGACACACGATGTTTGGATGGCACTGGTGGATGGAGTTATCCCTAGCTGAGAGGGAGTTTTAATTTTGGGAAACTAGGTCCAAACTCCATTTTGTTTTGCTCAGATGATAATTCCAATATTTTTATTGGATTCCTCTTTCAGAGAGGTGCAAGATCGATCTAAAGATCATCTTGATCAGATGAGAAGAACATATATTTTGAATTTATTACACATGTGCAAGGTCGACATGATTTATTCCACATGCATAAGAGATGTGTCACACACCCCCACAGATGATTATATATTGGAGAGACTTGTAGTTCATTTTACGCACGCATTTTTGGAGGCATTCTCTTCTCTCACAGATGGTGATGCGATTATGGATTCTCATGGTGATGTGTATAGGGTTTCTTGGTGCAGCGCCTTGATGCAGAATTTTTGATGAGTAGTCTTGGGGTTATGTGACACATTGGGTTGGCTGACCTTATGGAGACTTTGTTGGTTGAAGCATCCTGCTGACCGCCGTAACGACACCGTTATTTATCTCTATTTTTCGCTTGTCTTCCATTGATCTATTGGTATGTTCTATCTGCATATTACTTTCATGTCATTGAGCCCTAGAAGTTTAAAGTAGATTTTCATCTAGCATAGAACATCTTCAAAAATTTACACTCCTCCACTGAATAAGATGATCTCTCATCAATCTGTCCCCTAGTTGCTCCTCCCAAGTGTACAAGTTAGCCTTTGGTGATAAATCCAAATGGATCTCATCATGAAGAAGTGGGATATCCATGGAGGAAACTATATGCTATCTATAGGCCTTCTTGAGGCATGGGATCTGAAAAATGTTGGGAACTTCAATCCTCATGAAAAGCTCCAATCCCCGAGCTATCATCCAAACAAAATGGGTCACCCTCTAAAGTGGTAACTCATAGAAAAACTCTTCCATATCTTGCTCCTGAAATGTAGATGGGTTGTATAACTGAACAAGATAGACTAAATTGTCTATCCTACACTGTCTCTCTCTCCACTTATGATATGTGTAGAGATGCTGTTGATTTTGGGTTGCAATAGTGTTGCCCTCAAGAGGAAAAAAGGCAATTGGATCCTCAAAGACCCACTTTTTGGTTCTAAGAACCTTGCTTGCCCAATCCATCCCATATACAGTGAATAGAACATCATCACAATATGGCATCCAAATGAGAAAGACACTGAGTGTTATGTGTAATACTGGATGGTACCAATAGTTCCCCAAGTGGTTACAATGCAGTTTTGCCACCTATTGTTTCTAAACATAAGGTGGCAAGTTTTCTCCCAACCACTTGCTAGTTGTGCATGTTTTCTCATCTACTTGGAGGTAGTAAATGGCATTGGGTATCAACTGAGCACACCAAGAATAGGACAATACTTTCCCAAAGCCATAAAATAAATGGCTATCTCCATCACTAATGTTGGTCTTAGAAAGACCATGAAGCCCAAAGAGAATCTTTCCCTCTTATGGAGCAATGAATTGTATATAAATGGCAAGAGAATTCAAATAATTTGTTAGATGATCAATAAGTACAAAAACACAACTCTTACCATGAATTGTGAGTAAGCTTATGTTGACATCCATTGATAAGCCCTCCCATGAGAATCTCTCCATAATGGTCTAAAATGTCTCCATGAGACCTTAGTGAATGGAAAGGAATAAATAATGTGCTCCCTGTAGAGCCTTCTTCTTGTGCTTGGAGATCCAAGTCAAGAAGATCATATCCTGGTAATAGGTGACTCCATCCACCCCTCTATATTTCTCATCTCCTACTTTCCCATCAAGTACCTCATGTGTGAAGTGATCCTTGGAGAACTCCATCAATAGATTCCAACTCCCAAGTGATAGCATTGTTGGCCTTTGTGATAAGGCTCCCGTCATCTCATAATTTCCCTCTTTGACATGTCCAATGCCAAAGTCACATACTAGAATGCTGCTATATATGGGAGACTTATTCTTATGTGGAAGCACCTCCTGATCCTCCAAGGCTAAGGAGTATCCCCTTTGCACCTTCATTGTGCCACCATCTACTCCTAAAACATCATCCAAGGTATGGGAGAAAATAAGCCCATACGATCCCAAGAGTAACCAAAGCAACAATAATTCTTTCTACCCCCTCACATCATCATCATACAGACCTTGGAGTAAAAACATGAAGATTGACATGAAAAATATCACATGAGCCCAATAAAACCCAAATTGATTCAGATTTATGCAAGAATGCAGTAAAATATAGAAATAGACATAAACATAAAGATGCAGCGGAAAATATACTTCAGTTTATTTAAATCAAATGACTAAAATATGGTTACAGACATAATGGAAATAAAAATAGATAGGGTGCTGGTAGTGTATCTCTGAGCAGATATGTGGCAGCTACAGACCTCTGAAATGTGTTAAAATGAGGCTCGATGGCCTATTTATTATTGAGAAACAATGGAGAACTCTAAACATCCAAAAACCTAACCCTAGGAGATGAAGTGCCAAAACTATGGGCCCTGTTTGGGTAAATTGGTGTTTCAACTTCCTGGGGACGTAACTTCGGGATACGATCTTTGTTTGATGAATATCATACCTCGTTAGAAATATCTATTCGACAAGTACAACTTTCAATGTGAGAAACATTAGTCCATGGACCCATGTTGCTCTCGATTTTCCCAAAAAACATCGTTTAGGGCCTCAAAACGGCTCCAGAAGTTCAGGAGCCGAAAAATTGCTAAAAATAGTAAGTTGTGCTGCAACTTAAAAAACTAAAAGAACTGACGGCGGGGGTTAAAATGGAATAGGTGGGTGGCCACCAATATCCACCTAGATCATTAAGGCCACAAAACAACTCTGGGAATGCAGGACCCGAAAACCTGCCAAAAATAGTAATTTGTGCTGAATGTGAAAAGCTGCAAGAATTGATGGTGCGGGTCCAAATGGAATAGGTGGGTGGCCACTGATATCCACCTGGATTATTCCTCCCTCCTTGGGAAGCAATGGTCCCCATTGCGTTGAGATCCTCCATGAGATGAGGTAGATTCTGTTGAACTGGGTATTAGATTTGTCGAAGATGTCATGGACCTACGGGCGGACATGCTGAATGTGTTTAGTAATTTTGGTTTCTTTATCAGCCTCAGACAATACATGGATGGATTCTGTATGTGTAGTTGTAGGAGGTATGGCAACATCAGGCGGCGGTGCATCGGGGGTCAGATCAATGGAGTGCTTGTCTTGATAGTGTAGGGGAACCTATGTGAGTGAGGAGAAAATGTCCACGTATTCCTTCATAACTTTGTCCATCTGCTGTAGCCATGTAGGGGAGCCCTGTTTCGAGGTTGTGACCACAATATTATTCTTTCCCTGTGAGCGAGTTGTAAGGAAAATAAATTTTCTGGTTTGGGAAACAATCTTACTGCGTTGTTTTGCAGTAGTTAAAGAGATGACAGGAGGTGGTACTACCTTCAGTATCCTGTACAAGTTATATACCAAAGTAATAATAACAACAAGAGGCCTAGACTCATACAGATCATGTCACCTCCACAAGTATGGTTGGCCCAATAATACATTAGCTACATCAAGAGGAGCAACATCACATAATACCTCATCCATGAATGGCTTGATGATGTACGGAAGGCGACACTATTGGTGGATGCAGATATCTCTCCCTGGGTGAAGCCACCTGATGGTATATGGCTGCGTGTGTGCTATGGTTAGTAGGCCAAGCTTCTTCACAACATCTGCTGAAATGAGGTTCTTTTGGCTTCCGCTATCGACAAGGAATTGCAGTGGAGAACCCTTCACCCACATCTGCGAATGGAAGAGGTGCTCCCCCTACTTTGGATCCTCGGGATCCTCCCTCTGGTTCTTGGTGGTGGTAAAAATGGCACTGGGATCCACATCAATGATTTGCTTCCCTTTGTCATTGCCTTTGTCTGGTTCTGACTCAGAATCAGAAAATGTGTCTAATTCAGGTGCCTTTATTTCAGTTATTGATGACTGTTTGGCCCGACACTCGTTTGTGCTATGAGTGGGATTGTTATGAAATTCACACCACTTCCCCATGTCCTTCTTTGGATTTTTGGTGTTGTTCTGATTCACCCCACTTTGGCCTTTTCCCTTGTTCTACGGTTCGGGGGCACCTTTCCCTGGCTTCGGATTCGTAGATCCAAAGTCTCGCTTCTTCTGCTTAAATTTATGCTCGATCTTGGCGGTATAGCAATATGCCGTGCCAAGCGATGTAATGTCAAGGAACTCCATTTACTCCTGAATGTGTATTTTCAGAAAACCACGGTACTTGAGCACCAAATGTCTCTCTGAATCTTTAATACCCAACTTTGTGCACAGGGTATGGAACAAATTCGTCAATTTGTGCACATCTTGACCCCTTTGTTGTTGTAGCGTGGTCCATTGTATGTATTTGTCCTCATATATCCCCATGGGGTAATATTCTTCCTTGATGCCATCTCGGAATGAATTCCAAGTGGGTGTGGCTGAGAACAGAGAGGGTTCCCCTTCATCCTCTTGCTCACAATAGGTTTCCCACTAGTCTTTGACATGGGGAGTGGCTTTGAAGAGTGTAAAAATAATATTTTCTCGGTCGAAGAAATCATGGACCGAGAAATACCCTTCCAACAAATTTAACCATCTATCTATGGAATCTGCATCTATATGGCCTTCAAATACATGAATGTCAAATTTTACCTGTACCTTGAAGGGAGTGGCGCCTCCAGAGTGGCTGTTGGCTGTAGATGCACCGTAGGTGGGCAGTCGTTGAAGTATCTAAGCAAATTTATCCATCATCGCGTTCCTTTGTTCCTTGAGGGCCTTCTCGAGCAATATTTTGATAGGATCTTCTGCTCCCTCGTCTTTATTTTTTTCCATAAGGGTTCAACCAGATTGAGCCCTAACTCCTTATACCCTGTTCGCGTTGGGGACATGCAAATAAAAAAAGAGAAAGAGCAGACTGCTCTGATACCACTGATCCAGATATGCAGGAATGCAATAAAATATAGAAATAGACATAAAAACAGAGATGCAGCGGAAAAAATACTTCATTTTATTTAAATCAAATGAATTAAATATGCTTACAGACATAATGGAAATAAAATAGATAGGGTGTTGGTAGCATATATCTGAGAAGAGATTTGGCGGCTACAGACCTCTGATCTGTGTTACAATGAGGCTCGAGGGCCTATTTATTATTGAGAAACAATGGAGAACTCTAAACGTCCAAAAACCTAACCCTAGGAGATGAAGCGCCAAAACTATGGGCTGCGTTTGGGTAAATTGGTGTTTCAACTTCCTGGGGACGTAACTTCGGCATACGATCTATGTTTGATGCATATCATACCTTTTTATAAAGATCTATTCGAGGATTACAACTTTCAATGTGAGCAACATCAGTCCATGGATCCATGTTGCTCCCGGTTTTCCCAAAAAACTTCGTTTAGGGCCTCAAAACGGCTCCGGAAGTTTAGGACCCAAAAAACTGCTAAAAATAGTAAGTTGTGCTGCAACTTAAAAACTAAAAGAACTGATGGCAAGGGTTCAAATGGAATAGGTGGGTGGCCACTAATATCCACCTGGATCATTAAGGCCCCAAAACAGCTTCGGGAGTGCAGGACCAGAAAACCTGCTAAAAATAGTAAGCTGTGCTGAATGTGAAAAGCTGCAAGAATTGATGGTGCGGGTCCAAATGGAATAGGTGGGTGGCAACCAATATCCACCTGGATCAAAACTCCTTGTTGCCACATGATGTAAGTGTCATGCCATGTCTCAACCAATAACACACCTTTTAACATAGGATATGTCACATCATGTCCAAACTCTCTCAAGAGTAGCCAACATAGCCATGCCTCCTGCTGCCTTGTGTCATAGATCTGCAAGTGGCTCACCAATCCCTTGATCATCATCCTCACCCATCCATCCAACTTTGGGTGTCTTCTATCATGCTCCAAATTGGTATCCACCCCATGGAGAATACCATCCTCCCAAATCTGATGACTATGTTTGCACTTCAGGAGATGTTGAAGTGCAACCTCCTGGAGATCTCTACATAAAGACCACTCACCAATTACCAAGTTGAACCCATAAGGTTCCAAATATGCTGTAGGTAAAAGCTTCTCATTGAGCTGTGAAGTGCTCATCAAGAAGGATCTATCATTATAATGGGAGATGTTATCTGTTAGGGTCCTATAAATATAGGATTCATAATTTTGAATTGAATTTTGATAGTCTTGTAAATATGTACATACCTTGATTTTTGCAAGTTTTTTTCCCATATTTTGAAAAAAAAATAATAATAAAAAATAAAAAAGAGGATAAAAAGTCCTAAAAGAAAGATCAAAGGACTTAAAAATATATATATAAACCCCAAAAGAAAAATATGAAAATAAGACATGAAAGTGTGCAAATCCAAATGCCACTACTTTTTACTTTTTGCAAATGATTATGGCAGAGTGTCAATAAATGCCATAATCCATGATGAGTTAAACTGTTTAATCTTGACTTGTCATGTTTTCAATTTCCATGTTTTAGATAGTGAATAAATATTTGTTAGACAGTTTAATCCTGACAAATCATTAGTTAGGTAGAAAATAATGAGGAGCTCAAAATTTTAATTTGAGCCCTCGAATGAAATAAGGTAGAATTAGATAGTTTATGCTTTCAAAAGAATAAATGTTTCAAGGTTGCAAGCTTAAATGCACCTACCAAAAGGAAGAAAAAAATGTTAAAGTAATGTTGGGTAGGTAGAAAGAAGTGGGAAAAAGCATGTAATATTCATCACCAGGCAAAAAATCACTAATTTTCCATCCTCTGTAAGTATTTAGTGTTTTATACTATCAGTCAAATAGGCTCAGAGCATTTCTCTGACTTTTTTTGGGACCGGACCCAAGGCTCAATGACTGGTTAGTTGAAAATGTTAAATTCTTATGTTAAATCCCCATTTATCCTTATTTATCCCTTATTCATACATTTTAACCCATTTTCATAAGTAAAGACTCATTCTTACTAAATGAAACATAAAACCCCATTTGATTAACTTCCTTCATTCAAAAACATACAAAAACCCTAAAAAATGCTTTATCCTAAGTAAATTGGTGAAATGATGAAAAGACAAGCTTTGCTTTACTTATTCACTTTACTTAGTCATATTGTGTATTTTGTGTGCATTCCATTCCCCTTTTCATATTAACTTTTAACTTAGTTTATTAAATCCTTAAATAAAACCTTATCCTATTTATGTAATTCCCTATATCTAAATACCCCTAAAAACCCACTATTACAAATATTTTGGACCAAATTTATTATCCACGTGTCAAAATAAAACCCAAATAAAGTGCCCTTTGGTCTAAAACTACCTTTAAAGAAATATCTTGCCCCCTATGGTTTTGATCAGCGGTTGTTATTGATGTCAATCCAAGCAGCACTAGGGCTAACCCAATATTGCATGGGAATTTTGACCTATCAAAATAATATATTCTGGGTCAATAATGCTTTTAATGGTTTCTATTTGTCGAGATGTTTCCGTTGATATATGGCACGCCATGTAATTCTTCATGGTTTGAGAGATATTCTTGTTTGAAGTTTGTACCCCCAGTTAGTGGGCTAAAACCCCATGGGGTTTAGGCATGGGTCATTTAAAAGTCATAATTAATATTTTTTAAGCTCCTAAAATTCCTCCCACGTTCACTTGTTGAAGCCCCCCTCAACTTAAGCATTTATATAAATTTTGATCTTCATTTCCTCCTTATGCAAGGGATTTCGCCATCTGAAACAGGTCATCGTGGCATTTTTGCTCTAAATTTTTCTATGAAGGTTCAGAAGCTGAAATTATTATGAAGCGAAGCCAAAATCATTAGGAAGCTTCTGTATAAATTTAAGATCAAGTTGTGCAACATTTTTGGAGATATGATCTGTGGAAGTCAGGGTTTGTGGAGGCTCCTGAAATTCATCTCAAAGAAGTGACCTTGGTAAAATCGTCATAACTCTCTCTCTGAGTATCAGATTGTAATTTAGTAAAAAGTGGAAGATAGTGCACAGTCTTTCATTTTTTATCTATCAATTTCAGAGCCAAATGAAGAAACAGTGACACGTGGCATGCCGTACAAGTACGCTCTGCTGAAATAGTCCATAATTAGGGCATTGTGAGAGATTGGGTATAACTCTCTCTTGAAGAATCCAAATTGGGTCAGACTTGTGGCATTGGAAAGATGACTCAGAGGAATAATATAGGACCAAAAATCAGATATTGAGGATCTTAAATAACAGAGATACACTAGATTCAATATCGACCTCCAAGAAGGCAAGAAAAAGCTAGATCATGTGTTGTCAAGGGTTGCAAAGGACCAGACTTTCTAGGGCAGAAAAGAAAAGCAAGGTGCAACAGAGGGTAGCATGACAAGAGTAGCAACCAAGGTGCATAATACCAGCAAGAAGCTCATCATATGAAGTCTTCAAGTGGGCAGCACTGCATACAATCATTGTAAAGGTATCTTTGTACTAAGTCATTGTATATACATTATTGTAAAAATTGTACTAGTGTCTATCTGCCAAGGGTTGAAGAGGCAGTGTTGGGAGGTCTAGGATCATCATTAGGTGGTTGTGTCAAAGTTGAGGTTATGGTATAGTATATCTTCTTCTTCTACATCATTCTATATCATTGTAAAGTGGACCATTTTCCCTGGTATGGGAATCCATTCTTCTTTTATTCTTCTATAGGGTGGTAGGGTGGTGCTAAGGTGAGTTGTAGCTCATTGGGTGTTGGGGCATCCATTCAGTTGACTAATGAAGAATCTCGGGCGTTGGAGCGTCCATCCAGTGGGAGCTGGAGAAGAATGATTTTCTATATTCTAGGAAGTTGGAGCTTTATTTTCAATTGGAGTTGAATATTAAAGAATTATTAGAAAAACATTAGGTGGTTTTTGTCCCGGAGTGGGTTTCCACCTTAAAAAATGTGTGCATTTGTGTTCCTTTTGTTTACTGCTATCATTGTACAAACAATGATAATAATTGAAGATTAACTAATGCTCTAATTGAAAGGAATACTGATTCACCCCCCCTCTCAGTATTTCCAACAATTGGTATCAGAGCTTGGTTCCTTCAATAGCAGTTTAACATCTGGAAGGAGGTCATGGAGCATACCAAGAATGTTGTACCTCTATTCAATGAAAATAATTATGCACTCTGGAAAGGAAGAATGGAGGTCTATCTCTTGGCGCAAGGTTACGAAGTATGGGACACTGTTTAAAATGGATTTACATCGACCGTGGATGAACAAGGTAAGAAGAATTTGGTAAATGATGCAAAAGAAAAGAATATTATTGTCAGCGGAATTATTGAATTTGCTTATCATAAGGTGTTGGGTTGTAAAACCGCCAAAAATGTATGGGACAAGCTTGAGAATATATATGCAGGTGACTCAAATGTCAAAGAAGCAAAGCTTCAAATCTATAGAGCAAAATTTGAGCAACTCAGAATGAAAGAAGATTGCAACATTGTTGCATACTTCCAATACATTGATGAAATAACCAATACTCTAGAAGGATTGGGAGAGCCAGTTGACGAGAAGACTATTATATGGAAGATTCTTAGAACGTTACCAGGGAGATTCAACCCAAAGGTATCGGTCTTAGAATACAGTGCAAATCTGGACAAACTCGGCAAAGAGGAATTACATGGAGTTCTCATAGCATATGAAATGAGACTTGATGAAGAAGAGGGTACTTCACATCTAGAAACTGCATTCGTTGCATCTAAGAAAACCAATAAGGATAAACAACCTTCAATTGAAAAGACATGCACCTGCAAGTGTGAAGAAAAGGGAGATGATGAAGAAGGTCTTTTAGATGAAGAATATGCTTACTTCACGAGAAAACTACAAATTGGTAAGGGACAATTCAAAGGTAAACTTCCATTGATATGTTTTAGCTGTAATGAGGTTGGGCATTTTGCAGCAAAATGTCCAAATAGAAGTAATGGCAACTCAAAAGGAAAGAAAGGCTTTAAGAAATTCAACAAGCAAGGATCCAAAAGGAACTTTCTCTCTAAAGAAGATAGCTCATCATCCGATGAAGACAATGACAATGAAGAAGAAGCCAATGAGAGAGTATTGTTTATGGCCAAGCACAATAAACCCAAGCACAATAAACAAGAGGTATCAAACAACGAAGAAGAAGGATGGACCATAGAAGAATTTTATGAGGAAGCAATCAAGCTTATAAAAGATCTCAAGGCGGAGAAGATCCGTTCCAATACTCTTGAAGAACAATTTCAAGGTCTCAAAATTGAAGTTGAAGAACACAAATGCATTGAAGAGTCACTTCAAAAGAAGTTGGAAAAAAGCAACTAAGAAAGGGAAGAATTAGAAGCCGAAGTAGTCTCGCTACGTGAGGAAGTGAAGAAAGGAAAAATTATCTAAAACTATGCCAACAGCTCAAGGGCATTAGAAGAACTCATCATCAATCAATGATATTACAACGAAAAAACTGGCATCGGTTACAAAGAAGAAGAAGCAGGACCTTCTACAACAAAATACAATGAACCCATGAGATCTGACATGCATATAGACTTCATTGGAAAATATTTGCAAGAACAGTCTTGGAAGACAATTCCTCAAAGAAAATTTTCATCCAGGTACCAACATATTTTTTATGGCTACTGTTATTCATGTGGAAAATTTGGTCATAAAGCTGTAGAATGTCGCACGTACCCTAGGAATGAATACATTTCCAGGAGATCTGTCAAATATGAACCTACCAAGGCTCAGCGAAACATCAATAGATTTGAACATTTAAGAAATAATATTGAATGTTACGAATGTCGAAACTTTGGACACATAGCCAAAGACTGCAGACTTGAAAATCCTCCAGAAGAATCTTCGAAGCCACAGAACGAACGAACATGGAAGAAGAAGAATAATGATAATTGTTCTCTCTCTTTCAAGGCTCAAAAGAACAAATATGTGTGGTATGTTGATAGCGGTTGCTCAACGCATATTACTGGAGATAGAAATAAATTTGTATCTCTGAAAGAGAAGAAGGATGGAACCATGTCCTTTGGAAATGATGGATCTTCAAATGTTATAGGATCAGGTACTGTCACTCTCGGAAGCAAATATTCTCTAGCCAAGAATTTTCTATTGGTTGAAAACATGAATCACAATCTTCTCAATGTTGGACAAATGTGTGATCAAGGACACACAATACTATTCAACTCCACGAAATGTGAAATCGGGAAAGGCGTGTATGGTGAAATTGTGGCTACAGCAAGTTGAGCTCCAAATGACATATATGTTCTGGATGAAGCAACTAAAGAATGTCTAATAGCTAAAGAGGATGATACAATAATTGGTAGCAATGATGATCGACTAAGTAAGAAGTTTGCTACAAAGGTGCAAAGTGATTTCGAGATGTCTTTACTTGGTGCGCTGACATACTTCTTAGGGCTTCAAATATCTCAGCAAGAGAAAGGAATATTTATATTTCAAGCCAAGTACATCAAGGAAATTCTCAAGAAATTTAAAATGCAAGATTGCAAACCCATCCTTACTCCAATGGTAACAGGTTTCAAATTGAGCATAGACAACTCATCTAAGGATGTGGATCAAAGGTTGTATAGATCTATGATTAGTAGTATTCTATATGTAACAGCCTCCTGATCAGATGTTATGCAAGCAGTTGGACAAGTAGCAAGATTCCAAGCAGCACCAAAAGAATCACATATTAAATATTCGCCAGCATTGAAATATCTTCACCAGAAGCTTGGGATTCTCCCAAGTTCTCATTAGATTTTCCTTTTTTCAGAATATAAAGGGGGAGTGGAAGTAGATTACAGGTCTGCAGGATGGTTGTGTGTCAGGGGGAGTGGAAGTGTGTATAGGTCTGTAGGATGGTTGTGTCTTAGGGGGAGTTACCCTTTGCCATTGATGTTAAAGGGGGAGAGAATGTTGTAGGAAGAGGTGTCATGATCACAGGGGGAGTACTTGTGTTGCCATCAATGCCAATGGGGGAGATTGTTGATCAGGCATTGTCATTGATGTCAACCCAAGCAACACCAGGGGCTAACCCAATATTGCATGGGAATTTTGACCTACCAAATTAATATATTCTAGGTCAATAATGCTTTTTATGGTTTCTACTTGTCGAGATGTTTCCGTTGATATATGGCACGCCATGTAATTCTTCACAGTTTGAGAGATATTCTTGTTTGAAGTTTGTACCCCCAATTAGTGGGTTAAAACCCCATGGGGTTGGGGCATGGGTCATTTAAAATTCATAATTAATATTTTTTAAGCTCCTAAAATCCATCCCACGTTCACTTGTTGAAGCCCCTCTCAACTTAAGCATTTATATAAATTGTGATCTTCATTTCCTCCTTATGCAAGGGATTTCGCCATCTGAAACAGGTCATCGTGGCATTTTCGCTCTAAATTTTTCTACGAAGGTTCAGAAGCTGAAATTATTATGAGGCGAAGCCAAAATCCTTAGGAAGCTTCTGTATAAATTTAAGATCAAGGTGTGCAATATTTTTGGAGATATGATCTGTGGAAGTCAGGGTTTCTGCAGGCTCCTGAAATTCATCTCAAAGAAGTGACCTTGGTAAAATCATCATAACTCTCTCTCTGAGTATCGGATTAGAAACCCATAAAAATTGGAAGATAGAGAAAAGTTTGTAGTGTTTTCTCTATCAGTTTTAGAGCCAAATGAATAAAAAAATGACACGTGGCACACCGTACAAGTACGCTCTGCTGAAACAGTCCATAATTAGTGCATTGTGAGAGATTGGGTATAACTCTCTCTTGAAGAATCCAAATTGGGTCAGACCTATGGCATTGGAAAGAGGACTCAGAGGACTACTACAGGACCAAAAATCAGATATTGAGGATCTTAAATAACAGATATACACTAGATTCAATATCGAGCTCCTAGAAGGCAAGAAAAATCTAGATCATGTATTGTCAAAGGTTGCAAAGGACCAGACTTTCTAGCGTAGAAAAGCAAAGCAAGGTGCAGCAGAGGGTAGCATGACAAGAGAAGCAACCAAGGTGCATAACAGCAGCAAGAAGTTCATCATATGAAGTCTTCAAGTGGGTATCACTGCATACAATCATTGTAAAGGTATCTTTGTACTAAGTCATTGTAAATACATTATTGTAAAAATTGTACTAGTGTCTATCTGCCAAGGGTTGAAAAGGTAGTGTTGGGAGGTCTAGGATCATCATTAGGTGGTTGTGTCAAATTTGGGGTTATGGTCTAGTATATATTCTTCTTCTACATCATTCTATATCATTGTAAAGTGGACCATTTTCCCTGGTACAGGAGTCCATCCTTCTTTTATTCTTCTATAGGGTGCTAGGGTGGTGCTAGGGTGAGTTGTAGCTCATTGGGTGTTGGGGCATCCGTTCATTTAACTACTGAAGAATATTGGGCGTTGGAGCGTCCATCCAGTGGGATCTGGAGAAGAATGATTTGCTAGATTCTAGGAAGTTGGAGCTTTATTTTCAATTGGAGTTGAATATTAAAGAATTATTAGAAAAGCATTATGTGGTTTTTGTCCCGGAGTGGGTTTCCACCTTAAAAACTGTGTGCATTTGTGTTCCTCTTGTTTGCTACTATCATTATACAAACATTGATAATAATTGAATATTAACTAATGCTCTAATTGAAAGGAATACTGATTCACCCCCCTCTCAGTATTTCCAACATATGGTTATTAAACCATTCAACAGTTTAATACTATATAAATAAAATAAAAGTTGTGCCTAATATGTTTATTCGGGCATATCTTATGTATTTTGAAAATAAAATACACCACCCTGCACATCAGCGCTTAGCCTAAGTTTTTGAATGATATTTAATCAGTTCATAAAGTTCAAAGACTTAAACCACGACCATGAAAAAGTTTTCCCTTTTTCTATGCCTTTATAAATTCATCCCTGCATAATTTTTAAACCAAGGTTCTATCAGAATAAAACTAAGGTTTTTTTTCCATAAAACCTAAGCCGTTACCTTTTTATTTTTTCTCCACTATATAAAGCCTCAAGCTTTACATAGATTAACCCATGGTATACTTAACTCCATCTCGTGCTTACCCCCACCTATATGTATAAAACCCGCTATTTGCATAGATTAAACCTTTGATTTATACATATCTTATAGAAATTTTAATCCACCTTTTAAACACCTGCATATATATTGACCCTGGTCCCACCATTCCTTTCGCTGTACCTTTCCAATAGATCTTGACCCTTCGCGCCCAAGCACAAGATCCGACGACCTATATGCAATATCGCACAGAAAAAGTAATCAACCATCGACCACCAAAATGGACGCAAAATGGGCAGTATTGCGCATTTCTCTCTCCTTGACGTGTCAATCATCCATTGGATCACACACGTTTGGAATAAAACAACTTACTGCCCAATTCCTGCGTGATAACCACTACCCAGTTTTGCGTTTGAAAACCAAAACTGCTTTTCGCTACTATTTGACCTGCATTGAATGTTAGTTAATGCATAGGGTTAAAACCTTTGTAAAGTTTTTTTATCATTTAAATCTGCACTATCTTTGATTATCAGAAATCCCTGTGGAAAGCCTTTTACAGCCCTGATTGCCAATTTTTTGTCCGAAGCCTCTGAATTTGACGAAAATCTACTGTTGAAGACTGGTTGAGGAGTTGTTCACTACTCCAGAAAGCTGTTCAATCCAACATTTCAACCAAGAACCTGTAAAACCCTTTTTACAGTCGAATACCTACATTTAAAGGTATTTTATATGGAAATTTAAACCTGTAAATTGAGTTCAAACTGTGTTTTAATAAAGCCTATCTCTTTTTACGAAATTGAGTAAAGTAAAAGTGCCCAAAAACATAAAAAATAGGCTAAACCCTGGCAAAATTTTCCTAGGAAACCCTGTTTATCCTCTGCGCACCTTTTTCAAGCAAATTTTCTCAATTTTCACAGTTTAAAGATCATTTTCAAAGATCTGAAAGGCTAAAACTTCTGAATATACATTGAAACCCTATTTCTCAGTCAAACAAACTAAGAAAACCCTTGTTTTCTATTTTATTCCAGCTTTCATATCCTCAGAATTTCTTTGATAAACTTAATTGAGCAGAAAACTCAAAAGAGATTATCCTTAGCCAAATTTGCTCAATTATCCCTCTGTTAAAGTAAATTACTCCTGCAAATAGTCTAATCTTACAGAAGTAGCCCAAAAATGCCTAAAAATAGAGTTAAACCTCCATATACATATCTCATTCCACAGGTCCTTCAAAAAGCCTTCAATCACCTCCTTTCCAACCTCTGTTTCAGTAACAAATTGTTTTATTTTTGCAGGTTATTATCAGAATATGAAATTGGGCCAACAGTTTCAATACTAGTAGACAAAATTGTTTGCTCCAAATTCTCAGATTTTAATTCAAAAGCTCCATTCAACAAACACTTTGTATACAAAGAAAGAATAAAATAAAGTCAGAGAGAGATCATAATGATGAAATGTGCACAGAGAATGGTAAAATTGAAATCAAAATTCACAATGACAGTGAAAACAAAATAGTCAAAGAGCATTAGAGTTAAAGTGTATCAGGTAAAAGTCAGAGTGAAAGTTAAAACAAAGTTACAGAGCAGTCAAGGTAAAATAGTAAAAGTAAAAACATAGTCAGTAATGGTTAAACAAAGATGAAAATACTTTCACCAACAACAATGAATTTTATCCAAAGTGAAAGTAAAACATTTAAAAGAACAAAAAGGTTAAAAGATGAAAATAGAGCAAGAAGGAACATTTTTGCAAAAATTTCCTGTTTAAGTCATTGTTTTGTAGAAACTATTGTGACCAATCCAAGATGAATTTTGAAAAACTGAAGGATTTTTATGTTCTTAAGATTTCCAACTACAAAAACCTCTCTCACCTTTCTAACAACCATTATGGGTTGGGAAACAATAAACAATATTTGAAAGCATTGTTTGTAGAAACTTCCTGTTAAGTGATCATTTTGCAGAGAAACTTGTGGCCAATTAGAAATACATCTTACAAAACTGAAGGAGATTTGTGTTCCTAAGAGACCCATATACAAAAACCTATCTCAATTTGTGAATAGGTATTACAGAATGAGAGATAAATGCACATCTTTACAGAATATTTTTTAGACTTTGTAAACTCTGTTTTACACATATTTTTGCAGAGCCTATTGTGAATAGATGGAGCCTAATTTTAGGTAACTGAGAGAGGTTTATCTCACCAACATATTCATCTATAATAACCACTTTCACTTTTTACATAACTATTTCAGATTGATAAATAAAAAGGTATCATTGGACCCAAATTTTGCAGAATTACTGGAGAAGAATGCACAAAGAAAGGAGACAGTTAATGAGTTGGATGCCTCATCATCAACTAAGAGTTGAGATCAAATTCGAATTCTCCTATTTTTCATCACCTATCCATAAAAAATAGTGCCAAATAGATGCATTAGTTTTTTAGTGTCCTTTACTTAAGTTCTATTTATGTAAAACAGTTGGAGATATTTGTAAAACAATCTTGATATTTTTTCAAGATATTCTAGTTTAGAATTTGTATAAATACTTCACTCTTTGAAGTATTTTGGGTGGAATAAATTACTGGACTTACTATAGACATTTTTGCTGAACATTGGAGGCTATCGTGTGTTGATTTCGAAGTAACAGTCTGGACAAAGCTAAACTGGCATCATAATTCAGGATCCCTATGATAAGTTGATGAGTGAAGTACTCCTTTCTTGTCATTTTTTTCTTTTCTGGGTTTCATGCAATTCATTATATGTTTTCTCTATTTGAATGTGAAACTAGGAATATTACTACAGGATTAGTCTAGTGCTCCCTGTTTTTAACTAGTTAACATTTTAATGTTTTTTGTTGATTTCTGGTGTTAGGAATCCTTGATTGCTCCTACTCCCATTTGACCCCTACCTCCTACTTCCATTTTCCGGATCAAAGGATCCTTCATTGCCCTTTATCCCGATCATACCATTTCACAAAAAAAAACACTTTCCCAAATCTCTGAGGGTTGTCTATCTTTCCCTAGATATATTTGTACCTTTTTGGCCTTGACTTCTAGTACTGCTAGCTAGATTTAGACTCCATAGCCCAATGGACAAGTTGATTTCTCTCTAGTTTACCTCTAAGTGATTTTTTCCCACCAAAACCTTTAAACAACAAAACCAATTGTTGTATCATAAATGACCTAAAACATAAATAAAAGAAAGATAAATCTTAAAGAGAGAGCCCTCTCTAAATTCTAGGAAGACTAGATCCTAGAATTTGAAGCAGGTTTGTGGTTACCTCTACTATTCTTTGACTAAAAACTCAAAATCCCACAACTTAAGAATTTACTAGATTCATAACATACTGGCGACCATACTGGGGAAGAATAACCTTTTATTAAGAAATATTTTACTGGTTCAGATCTGATCTATGATGGTGGACAGTTATCAGACATACAAAGGTTAAAATCATCCACCTGGCAACTCCATTGTCCAAGATCCAAAACTTCAAAGTTCAGAAGAAACACCATAACCAAATAATCCATATTCCAAATCATTAATGGTGATACAATATGACATGGTTTGTGGAAAATCTTTTATCTCATGAGATTTTCAATTAATTCAAGGATGTGTTATTAGAATTTCAGCTTGATGAGGATTTTCTAAGAACTTTCTTTCTTCTTTTGAAATCAAGAAAATATTCTTCTAAACTTAAAATATGTGTTCTTGAGTTAGTTTCTGAAAAATATGGAAATGACATTAAAATTTTGCATTCTCAAATTTAGTCCTATAATTTCCAAGATCTTAAAAAATTCTTGGAAAATATTCCTTCTCCTAAGCAAGAGGAAATTGTACTACCTTTTGACTTGCAGATTGAGGATGATTATTCTTTCAAGTCCAATATTGAAGAAATAGTTTCAGGATTTAATATTAAGAATAAAACTAATCAATTGGTCATTGAAAGCATTGAAGCACTAAGCATACATTATGCTTTTGATGATCTTATAGAAAATTATATGAAGACTATTTTTAGCTCAAGTTTGCAAACATGCTTTATCTATGATGATAAAATATATCAGCATTTGCCATTACACATCATATCTTTGATTATGAAGACACATGATCAAGTTATGCTTCCAAGTTTGATGACAAGCAGTAAAATTATCCCTTCATTTCTACATCTACTTGACTGACTTCATTGGCATTTTTGTATTACCTGATTCAAAAAAATTAACAACAAATTAGAGTAGGTAGATGAATGCAAATAAGCTCAAATCTTTGAGCATTTTTTTTAGTATTCATTTTTCAGCTAGTTTTGAAATAATTCATTAAGATTTAAAGCCAAGGAGAAGGTCCTAAATATATTTAAGATCTATCAGTTTGGTTTGAGAATTGAAGTATGTTCTTTGCAGAAAAAGGACTATCAGTTCAAGTGTTTTAGTCACAGAGATTTTATAACAATGAAAATGCATGTTTGGGATTGGCTCAAAGGATCAGGCTACTAGTCGACGGTGTTCTTGACATCTCACAAGGAGATGTGATCCCCATGTGAAGCCGCTGTTAGGGTCCTATAAATATAGGATTCATAATTTTGAATTGAATTTTGATAGTCTTGTAAATATGTACATACCTTGCTTTTTGAAAGTTGTTTTCCCATATTTTGAAAAAAAATAAAAATAATAAAATAATAAAAAATAAAAAAGAGGGTAAAAAGTCCTAAAAGAAAGATCAAAGGACTTAAAAAAATATATAAAACCCAAAAGAAAAAGATGAAAATAAGACATGAAAGTGTGCAAGTCCAAATTCCACTACTTTTTACTTTTTGCAAATGATGATGGCAGAGTGTCAATAAATTCCATAATCCATGATGAGTTAAACTGTTTAATCTTGTCTTGTCATATTTTCAATTTCCATGTTTTAGATAGTGACTAAATATTTGTCAGATAGTTTAATCCTGACAAATGATTTAGCTAGGTAGAAAATAATGAGGAGCTCAACCATTTAATCTGAGCCCTCGGATGAAATAAGGTAGAATTAGATAGTTTATGCTTTCAAAAGAATAAATGTTTCAAGGTTGCAAGCTTAAATGCACCTACCAAAAGGAAGAAAAAAATGTTAGAGTAATGTTGGGTAGGTAGAAAGAAGTGGGAAAAAGCATGTAATATTCATCACCAGGCAAAAAAGCACTAATTTCCCATCCCCTGTAAGTATTTAGTGTTTTAGACTATTAGTCAAACAGGCTCAGAGCATTTCTCTGACTTTTTTTGGGACCAGACCCAAGGCTCGATGACTAGTTAGTTGAAAATGTTAAATTCTTATGTTAAATCCCCATTTATCATTATTTATCCCTTATTCATACATTTTAACCCATTTCCATAAGTAAAGACTCATTCTTACTTAATGAAACATAAAACCCATCTGATTAACTTCCTTCACTCAGAAACATACAAAAACCCTCAAAAATGCTTTATCCTAAGTAAATTGGTGAAATGATGAAAAGACAAGTTTTGCTTTACTTATTCACTTTACTTAGTCATATTGTGTATTTTGTGTGCATTTCATTCCTCTTTTCATATTAACTTTTAACTTAGTTTATTAAATCCTTAAATAAAACCTTATCCTATTTATCTAATTCCCTATATCTAAATACCCCTAAAAACCCACTATTACAAAGATTTTGGACCAAAGTTATTATCCACTTGTCAAAATAAAACCAAAATAAAGCGCCCTTTGGTCTAACACTACCTTTAAAGAAATATCCTGCCCCCTATGGTTATTAAACCATTCAACAGGTTTAATACTATATAAATAAAATAAAAGTTGTGCCCAATATGTTTATTCGGGCATATCTTATGTATTTTGAAAATAAAATACACCACCCTGCACATCAGCGCTTAGCCTAAGTTTTTAAATGATATTTAATCATTTCATAAATTTCAAAGACTTAAAACCATGACCATGCAAAATTCTGCCCTTTTGCTATGGCTTTATAAATTCATCCCCGCATAATTTTTAAATCAAGGTTCTATCGGAATAAAATTGAGGTTTGTTTTCCATAAAACCTAAGCTGTTACCTTTTTATTTTTTCCCTGCTATATAAAGCCTCAAGCTTTACATAGATTAACCCATGGTATGCTTAACTCCGCCTCATGATTACCCCCGCTCATATGTATAAACCCCGCTATTTGCATAGATTAAAAATTTGATTTATACATATCTTATAAAAATTTTAATCTGCCTTTTAAACACCTGCATATATATTAACCCCTGTCCCACCATTCCTTTGGACGCACCTTTCCAATAGATCTTGACCCTTCACGCCCAAGCACAAGATCCAACAGCCTATATGAAATATCACACAAAAAAAGTAATTGACTGTCGACCACCAAAATGGATGCAAAATGGGCAGTATTTCCCATTTCTCTCTCCTTGACATGTCAATCATCTATTGGATTGCGCGCGCGTTTGGAATAAAATAGCTTACTGCCCAATTCCTGCGCGATAACCATTGCCCGGTTTCGTGTTTGAAAACTAAAACTTCTTTTCGCTATTATTTGACCTGCATTGAATGTTAGTTAATGCAACGGGTTAAAACCTTTGTAAAGTTGTTTTATCATTTAAATCTGCACTACCTCCGACTATCAGAAATCCCTGCAGAAATCCTTTTAAAGCCCTGATTGTCAATTTTTCATCTGAAGCCTCTGAATTTGACCAAAATCTACCATTGAAGTCTGGTTAAGGAGTTGTTCACTGCTCTAGAAAGCTGTTCAATCCAACATTTCAATTAAATCTGCACTACCTCCGACTATCAGAAATCCCTGCAGAAAGCCTTTTAAAGTCCTGATTGTCGATTTTTCATCTGAAGCCTCTGAATTTGACCAAAATCTAACATTGAAGATTGGTTAAGGATTTGTTCAATGCTCCAGAAAGCTGTTCAATCCAACATTTCAATAAAGAACCTGTAAAACCCTTTTTACAGTCGAATACCTGCATTTAAAGGTATTTTATGTGGAAATTTAAACCTGTAAATTGAGTTCAAACTGTGTTTTAAGAAAGCCTATCTCTTTTTACGAAATTGAGCAAATTAAAAGTGCCCAAAAACACAAAAAATAGGCCGGAAAATTTTTCCCAGGAAACCTAGTTTATCCTTTGCGCACCTTTTTCAAGAAATTTTTCTCAATTTTCACAGTTTAAAGATCAATTTCAAATATCTGAAAGGCTAAAACCTCTGAATATACCTTGAAACCCTATTTCTCAGTCAAACGAACTCAGAAAACCCTTGTTTTATGTTTTATTCCAGTTTTCATATCCTCAGAATTTCTTTGATAAACTTAATTGAGCAGAAAACTCAAAAGAGATTATCCTTAGCCAAATTTTCTCAATTATTGCTTTGTTAAAATAAATTACTCCTGTAAACAGTCTAATCTTGCAGAAGTAGCCCAAAAATGCCTAAAAAATAGAGTTAAACCTCCACAGACATGTCTCATTCCACAGGTCTTTCAAAAATCCTTCAATCACCTCCTTTCCGACCTCTGTTTCATTAATTTTTTTTTATTTTTTCAGGTTATTATTAGAATATCAAATTGGGCCAATAGTTTCAATATTATTTGACAAAATTACCATTGCTCCAAATTCTCAGATTTTAATTCAATAGCTTCATTCAACAAACAGTTTGTATACAAAGAAAGAATAAAATCAACTCAGAGAGAGATCATAATGATGAAATGTGCACAGTGAATGGTAAAAGTGAAGTCAGAATTCACAATGACAGTGAAAACAGAACAGTCAAAGAGCATCAAAGTTAAAGTGTATCAGGTAAAAGTCAGAGTGAAAGTTAAAACAAAGTTACAGAGCAGTCAAGGTAAAACAGTAAAAGTAAAAACAGAGTTAGTAATGGTTAAATAGAGATGAAAATAATTTCACCAACAACTATGAAGTTTATCCAAAGTGAAAGTAAAACAGTTAAAAGAACAAAAAGGTTAAAGATGAAAATAGAGAAAGAAGGAACATTTTTGCAGAAATTTCCTATTTAAGTCATTGTTTTGCAGAAACTATTGTGACCAATACAAGATGAATTTTTCAAAACTAAAGGAGGTTTATGTTCTTGAGATGTCCAACTACACAAACCTCTCTCACTTTTCTAACAACCATTATGGGTTGGGAAATTTAAACAATATTTGAAAGCACTATTTGTAGAAACTTCCTGTTAAGTCATCATTTTGCAGAGAAAATTGTGGCCAATAAGAAATAAATCTTAAAAAAATGAAGGAGTATTTTGTTCCTAAGAGACCCATCTACAAAAACCTATCTCACTTTATGCACAGGTATTACAGAATGAGAGATACATGCACATCTTTATAGACTATTTTTCAGACTCTGTAAAACTCTGTTTTACACATCTTTTTGTAGAGCCTATTGTGAACATCTGGAGTATAATTTTAGGGAACTAAGAGAGGTTTATCTCACCAAAATATTCATCTATAATAACCGCTTTCACTTTTTACATATCTATTTTGGATTGAGAAATACAAAGGTATAATTGGACCCCAAGTTTTCAGAATTGTTGGAGCAGAATGCACAAAGAAAGGAGGTAGTTAATGACTTGGATGCCTCATCATCGACTAAGAGTTTAGATAAAATTCTAATTCTCCTCTTTTTCATCACCTATCCATAAAAAATAGTCCAAATAGATGCATTAGTTTTTGAGTGTCCTTTACTTAAGTTCTATTTATGTAAAACAGTTGGAGATGTTTGTAAAACAATCTTGATATTTTTTCAAGATATTCTAGTTTAGAATTTGTATAAATACTTCACTCTTTGAAGTATTTTGGGTGGAATAAAATTGCTGGACTTACTATAGAATTTTTTTGCTGGACATTGGAGGCTATTGTGTGTTGATTTCGATGTAGCAGACTGGACAAAGCTAAACTAACATCATAATTCAGGATTCCTGTGATAAGCTGATGAGTGAAGTACTCCCTTCTTGTCATTGTTTTCTTTTTTGAGTTTCATGCAATTCATTATATGTTTTCTCTATCCGAATGTGCAACTAGGAATATTACTATAGGATTAGTATATTTCTCCTTGTTTTTAATTAGTTACCATTTTAATGTTTTCTGCTGATTTCTGGTGTTAGGAATCCTTGATTTCTCCTACTCCCATTTGACCCCTGCCTCCTTCTTCCATTTTTCCGGATCAAAGGATCCTTCATTGCCCTTTATCCCGATCATACCATTTCACCAAAAAAAAAAACACTTTCCCAAATCTCTGAGGGTTATCTATCTTGCCCTGGATATATTTGTACCTTTTTGGCCTTGACTTCTAGCGCTGCTAGCTAGATTTAGACTCCATAGCCCAATGGACAAGTTGATTTCTCTCTAGTTTACCTCTAAGTGATTTTTCCCCACAAAAAACTTTAAAAAACAAAACCAATTGTTCTATCATAACTAGCCTAGAAACATAAATAAAAAACAAAGATAAATCTTAAAGAGAGAGCCCTCTCTGAATTCTAAGAAGGCTAGATCCAAGAATTTGAAGTAGGTTTGTGGTTACCTCTAGTATTCTTTGACCAAAAACTCAAAATCCCACAACTTAAGAATTTACTAGAGTGATAACATATTGGCAACCATACTGGGGAAGACTAACCTTTTCTTCAGAAATATTTTATAGGTTCAGATCTGATCTATGATGGTGGACAATGATCAGACATGCAAAGGTTAAAATCATCCACCTGGCGACTCCATTGTCCAAGATCTAGAACTTCAAATTTCAGAGGTCCATTGGACAATGATCCTTCTCATTTTCTTTACCTCCTTGGAGAGGTCCTTCATAGATATGAGACAAAACTCATTCCCTCCATCATTGAGGATCTCTTCTTCTTGTGTCATAAGATGCATTGCCCACAAGTTGAGCCAGATATCATGCTCTGATACCACTTTAATTTTCCAAAATGGAAAAGACAGGAATATAGAACATATGCACAATTCCAACTATGGTAAAATAATAGCTAAACATATAGAACTAGAAAAATGTCAGAATACATAAAAACATTATAAATATGGGCATAAAATATCTGAGCCATATCATTATACATCAACAACCATAAAAGTACACAGTGCTCCAAAATGAATGCACTCAAGGCACAAGATGGTTGAAACACACTAAAGAAACCAAGCATTGGAAATGTTGTGTTGCTACTGCTGCTATTTTTGGACACTACTGCTACTGAGGAGAAGAACCATGAGTAGAAGGATGTTAGAGTGCTCAACTGCAATAGCACCCAATCAACTCAATAGGTGAAGGGCTAGTTCCCTCACTGGAAATCTATCTCAGAAACTAGGGCACTAAGCCCTCCACTGCAACTTCTCCATAGAATAACGTAATTTCTAAAGGTAACTGTGCTATAAGTGATGGCAGAAGCTTATCCTGATGCTAGATGATGAAATAAAGCTATAATAACCTCCTCACAAGCTTCCCGGATGAAGGGCTACTCCCTCCACTGGAAAACAAGCTAAAAAATTGGATCTATCAACCCTCCACTACTGCAACCCTGCAACACAACAAAATCCTAAAGGAGATTACCCTGGGAATAATGGCTAAAGCTTGGCCTGATGCCAGATAGTGGAATTGTATCTCAGGATACCTCTCCTGATTAGGCACTCGAAGTCCCACGAGGATGAGGATGGGATTCTCGCTCGGGAAAAAACTTGTGCTAAACAGCACAATAGACTCCACTAAATAGCTAAAGCATGCAATTAGTCATACAAGACCAATACGATATCAATAATCCAAAATCATGTCTTCTATGGCTGCCATCCTCTTCCTTTTATGCTTGGTGAGCTTCCTCACACTCGGTCCCACTCATTAAAGGAGTTACTCTGATGCATACACTCCTCTTAAATGACTGCGATGTCCTCCATTAATCCTCCATTATCCCCATAACATCGTTGTTGATATGGTCAAATTTGACCCTATCCACGTGATCTAGCCCCTATTCACACCTAAGGGTGCTTTATTTAGCTGGTATAATGAGCGACATTCACATGAGAAGTGGTTTTATTCCTACTAAATATATTTATGGGTCTCCCTACCCACTTATTCATCTATCTAAATGAAAAAAAAAAAAATTAATATTCCAATTAGCTGCAAGCTAATTTTGGAATATTATATGAGGACATCCTTGAGGCCATGATGGAGCCAGATTATCCATGGGATGCAATGCATCATCACTCACTTTTTCTCCCATGAAAATTGTTCAATCCTGACATGACAAAAGAGCAAGAGATTTATGCGAATGAATCAAAATATTTCCTCCCCTCAGGGAAATTTTATTGGTTCAAGAAACCCATCCCAGCGCCCGATGCATTCGAGCAAGGAAACATGTCAAACATCTCACCTACCGTTAAGGTGAACATATCCCAAAATCCTGGAAAGGTCGAAGAAATCTCGCTGGGGGAAGCATGTTATCCAGAAGAAATAACCTCTTATACCTAATTGCTACAAGTGTATAGGGATATCTTTGTGTGGAACTACTCAGAAATGCCTGGGATTAGTCCCACTATCATAGAGAACCATATTGACACCTGGCCTGACATACCTCTAGTACGCCAGAAATAGCATCAACTGCACCCATCAAAGGCAGAAGCAATAAAACGAGAAATTAACAAGCTTCACAAAGTCGGGTTTATCTACACCATTTCTTACACATCTTGGGTTTCCAACCCTGTTCTCGTCATGAAAAAATAGGGCACCATACGTGCTTGCACCGATTTTCGTGATTTTAACAAAGCATGTCCAAAGGAAAATTACCCTACCCCATACATCGACCAAGTCATCGATGCTTCTGTGGGTCATGAGGCCCTCTCCTTGAGGGATGGATTCTCTGGGTACAATCAAATTCAAATCCATCACACCGACCGGTACAAAACCACGTTCACTACCCCTTGGGGCACATTCACATACAAGGTAATTCCATTTGGCCTAAAATACACAGGAGCCACCTTCCAGAGGGCCATGAATTACATCTTTCATGACTTGGAACACCTTATCCTCACCTACTTGGACGACCTAACCGTCTGATCCAAGAAGTGCTCAGACCATCTCGAGGATATACGACTGGTATTCCAACGATGCCCGAAATACAACCTACTCTTGAACCCCTTCAAGTGCATCTTTTACATCACAATAGGAAGAATTTTAGATTTTATCATGTCCCAACAAGGAATTTGAGTGGACCCCCTCAAGGTCCAAGCCATCAAAGAGGTACCTCCACCTCGAACCCTCAGGAAACTACAAATCTTGCAGGGGAAGGCTAATTTTCTAAGACGTTTCATCCCAGATTATGCCACTTGTTATCAAGGGTTCTTGTGCATCCTTTTCCAGGACATACCATTCAAATGGGATTACCACGCCCAACAAGCATTCGACATGTTGAAAGACACATTGTCTTCAACACTGCTCATCAGTTCCTCAAAGTATAAAAAATATTACATCCTATATCTATCAACATCTGAGACCGCTTTGGCCGGATTATTGATCCAGGAGGGCCTCGATGGGAAGGAGCAAGTAATATACTATGTCAGTAAAACCCTATCATGCCCGACATTAAGATATGAACCCGAAGAAAAGACTTCCCTAGCACTGATTCATGCAGTCCAAAAGCTTCGTCATTACACATCTTAAATACCACTATAGTCATCATGGATATTAATTCCATCAAATATATGTTCACGCGCCACCTAATGAACCACAAATACACCCGCTGGATAGTCATTCTCCAAGAATACAACTTACAATTTCGCTCCACCAAGAGAAAAAAGGCACTAAACCTAGTAGAATTCCTTACGAACCTCCCAAGTCATACCAAAGGATCACTAGTAAATGATTCGCTACCGGATGAACATCTCTTCCTCGTAGCAACCGACGACCCTTGGTACGGAGATATCCTCCTCTTCTTACGAACCCTAAAGTTCAGACCTCGCCTCACTTGAGATGACCGTCAGCACATTTGCCATCAAGCCCCCCGATACCTCCTTATGGGAGATGTCTTATACCAACAGGGCATCAACACCATTTTACATCGATGCCTTACTCACAAACAAGTGGAACAAGCCCTTAATAACTGCCACAGTGGAGCTTTTGGTGGCCACTTCTCTGGGATGGCCATCGCCCAAAAAGTCCTACGAGTAGGATATTTCTATCCCAATTTGCTTCGTGACTGCATTATAGTATTCAAGAGGTGTGAGCGATATCAACACTTCGCTCATAAGGCAAGAGCCCCTCCCACTCCCCTTCACCCCGTCATCATCGCTGGTCTCTTTTGAAAATGGGGGATCGACTTCATGACTTGGAACCTGGTATCATCGGGCAATCACAAATACATCATCGTGGTTGTCAATTATTTCACCAAGTGGGCATAAGTTATTCCCACATACCACAACACCGCATAAACTTCCGCATGATTTCTATTTAACCATGTCATTGCCTAGTTTGAAGTTCCCAAGTAGTTAGTTTCCGACCATGGGAAAAACTTCGAGAACGAAGTTTTCCAGGAGCTATCTCACCATCTCAGATTCACCCATGAATTTGCATCACCATACTACCCCCAATCCAATGGTCAGGTAGAAGATGTGAATAAATTCCTCAAAAAAATGTTACAATGCATGGTGAATAACCATAAAACCAACTGGAACCACATGCTTTTCTCTACCCTCTAGGCATATCGCACGACCGTGAAAACATCCACTGGTTTCACCCCCTTCTACTTGGTATACAGAGTCAAAGTTGTGATTCCCATAGAATGCAAGATCCCAAATTTACATGTCGTCGTCGAACTCCTCGATGATACCCAGCCTCTATAACAACGTTTAGTACAACTAGAGTTCATCGACGAAAGACAATGGCAATAGCTGCAAAAAAATAAGGCCCACAAGAAACAGGTAAAATAATCATTCGACTACCACATCAAACCTCGTTAATTTACTGAGGGAGATTTAATCCTTCGCTACGATGTCACAAAAGAATCCCTAGGGACAGGAAATTTTGAAACTTTTTGGAAAGGACCCTACATCATAAAGCATTGCCTCCTCAAGGGGGCATACATCTTGACAGATCCGAATGGAACATGAATCAACAACCTTGTCAACGGCCTTTACCTCAAGAAATTCTACCCATAAGGGTCGAGAAGGCCCACCCCTAGAGTCAAGGTGCACGGACCAAAAACTTTAAATTTTTGACCAAAAGACTTGTGACAAAATATGCTCTAGTGTCACAATGGATTATCGACTCGACCATTACTTTGGATTCGTCGATGGAGCATCGTGATGGTCTCAGATTTTAGTAGCCACCGCCTTGGTCATCTGCCACCCTGACCGATCATTATTCTACACCAATGGTGTATGCATCGGCTCAACGATAAACAATCAGGTAGAATATGACGCCATCGTCGGACTTCCGTACGATGCCCTCAATTAGGGCATACGCCATATGCATATCTACCTTGATTCCCAGTTAGTGGTGTCTTAGTTAAACCAAGAATTTGAGGTATGAGATTCACGTCTATTTAGAAAATACTTGCATGCAAAAAGGTTAAGCTGACAGTTTGATCACATTACATTCACACATGTACCAAGAAATCAAAACCAAACAACTGATCACATAGCTAACAATATTCTAAACGGGAATGCATCTCAGATAAACCATCATACATAAAAAATAAAAAAACATAGAAAAAATAGATGTCCATCAGCATAGCATAATCCATAAATAAAAACAGGGGGCACACCATGTAGAGCCACAAAAAATATCTCTCTTATATATACCAAGAAATATATGTGTCTGAGTACAAAAAATAGTGTCTTTGACCATAAGTCAGCCCAAAAGATACAAATATACAAGTCGACAAAAATAAGGGACGCATTCTCATAACGGGTGCTTTCCCTATGTACAATATAGACTCTGGGGCGGTGTCCCCCCAGGTGGGGCACTTGGACCCACAGTCGCTCCTGGTACCAACACTCAAGTTTCTATCAAAATAGAGATCACCACCCGATGTAAAGTTGGTCGATAGCCCCTTTCCTGGGCCATCAATGTCTCTAACCACGCATCGTCAAGGTCATCTACGAATCCTCGAATAGGCATCCCCTAGGTCAAGCGGTCCAGCTGACCCCATGCATCCTCTAAAACCCAAGCTCTGACCTCTAGAGCAGCCACCTGCTCTGTCAACTCGGCAACGCAAGCCTCTGCTGTCTCGGCACGAGCCCACTCAGCAATAGTCGAGCTGCTACCCTCCCCCGAGGGACCAACCCCCTCACCAGGTGCTCCACTCTGAAGCTATATTGGAGCTCCTCCTTGTCCCCTGCCTACACAAGGAACACCTCAAGGCCACTTTATCATATGATGTCCCACCAACCGAACCATGGGACGTCGGACCTCGCCAACATCTGCAAGAGTAACAAAGCTATATCAGTGTCATCATAACACACATAAAAAACATAAATACTCAAGTAAATGCAGAATAAAACATAAAAACATACCTGCTGGCCCCCAAGCATACCCAACAGGAAGACCCATGTCTGGGTCTCCTCGGAAGTCCATCCTCGCATAAGGGAATGATAAAAACATCTGAGGATTGGCATCAAACCAAGCCTCCATGGTGGCATTCCAATAACACCCCACCCTACCTCCCACTTTGCGAGGCATCATAGGGGCCCACCTCCTCATGCGAGGCTCCTGAGGCCCCCCCAGCAGGCACAACCATAGTAGGTCTTAGCAACACCACCCGCTCATACATGATGCTACATAGAATTATAACATATGTGAATAGATTTGATCCATCCCGGACCTTGGAAAGCCGAGCCAACATCCCATCATAGAAAAAACAGGAAAAATCGAAAAAATGTCCAACCCTCAGTTGGCACAAAACACCAATCTGTGGCCCTGACGCCTAATGGGGCGTAGACGACCCCACCAGCCATACAATAGCAGCCAGAGCACACTGCTCATCCAAGTTAGTCACAGAAGAAATTTCTATGCACCCCTCCGTAAGGGGTGCCCCACCATAATGGCTCGCAGAAAACTGCTCAAGATCCACTCTCCCAGGGGGAAGCAGATGAGGAAGCACCTCTCTTAGAGGCAGAAACCCGGTCACAAAGAATATATCCATCTCGGGACGGATAGTAAGGTCGCACCCCCGCAACACCATGACTTTGTGTCGACTGTTCCAACATTGGATCAGGTAACGGTAAAGACGATCCTGTGATTGTAAGAGGTCATTCTCCAAAAATTTGAGAAGACCCCAGCACGCCAACTTCTGGTGCGCATGAGAATCAATAGCCAAAGCAGGTTGGAGATTAGGCCAACCCCTCTCCCTCCACAACATCCTATTATCAAACATGCACACATTAGTGACACTAAAAGTAATAAAAAAATGACAAAATTTCCAAATTTAAAAAAAAAAAATAGCTTCGGCCCTCCATGCCCCTATTTCTCAGACAGGCATGAGGAGAGCGCATATATTTTTCTCATAAATGTGACAATGGCTTGCCCAAAACTAGTACAGACGAAATAAGTTCGCATAAAACCATTAGTTTTGTGCAAAATTTGCGTGCCTGTGCCTTGATCGCCTGTGCAGTCAAGTCAAAAGTTAACCTAAGATCTGTACAAACCCCTCTTGTACAGACCCTGGCACTGACACATTGAAAAAATTAAAATATAGGGCCTGCCTGGCTAAAAAATAGCTAGTCCCGGGCACTTACGATTATCGCAATGACAAGAACAGCTCCACAAAAACCTCCGACCTCTCTAAAACTCAAACACTCAAATGACAGAAATGAATTGAATTGAGCCATATTCACCTATATGTCACCCTTTTCGGAAACTTTGGAGGCCCATAACGAGATCTCAAAAGGCCCAATTACAGGAATGAAAGCAACACTATGATCAACACTCCATAACGCCCAAAGGCGATGCCACACATTTGCACCTCCGAAAAAATAAATTTTCAGTGCCGACATGTATGCCCTCTCTCATCTTATTTTTTAGCACGTCTTTCAGTAATATTTGAATAAATAAGATTCTTTCACTTGGGGTATTTTTTGCAGTTATCGTGCAAACCATCCATCAATCCATCCACTAAAAGTTCCAGATCAGGTATCATTATACCCTCAGTATGATAGAGTCCCAAAAAATATCTGCATATCTCGACATCATTTCTCCATAAGAAATTAACCATAGGTTCCAAGCACCCGACCATGTTTATCATCACCCCACCTTGCACATGATAAACATCATCATGGTCGATAGAGCCTCCCCTCCATAGCGCCTGTCACTTAAAGTAGAACATATATCAAAAAATCATGACCCCATGGCTATACCACTTTAGTTCGGGAAACACCTCATACGCATTTCACCCACCATACATCAGGTCAAGTTTTACCATATCAAAATAAAACCCCTTTCCCGGACTACCATGTTTTTCAAGCAGCTCGAAAGCGCACCACCGTGTCATGCATTTGTACTACCATACCTCCATCAACATATCCCATCTATGACATTTTCCATCTGCTTCATCAACCCCACACATGAGACTAATCAATGGGGCGCCCACCCTCAACAATATACCTTCCTCACATCATCAGTGAGCGAACACTTTCATGCTTTCGGGCACCCGTCTCTGTGTTTTGTACAATCCAAACTCCATTATTTCATTCTTTTGGTAAGTATAAAAAGTGCACTATGTCCCACGGATGTCATTGATCCTCTTGGCATTCGACTACAACACAAGATTTCATGTCAAGATGGTATCGTACCTTACAACCATTGCACTTTGATCAAATTCATCAAAGACCTGTGCCTTTATAAGCATCTCTTTCAGCAATGCTTACACGGGAAGCTCCCAGCCATACACCCATGTGTACAATGTGCATTTATATGTCGTACCTAGGTTACATATATGGGTACCACATTCCACCTATTTTCAAAGAAAAAATACCACTGAGGGCATCAACAATCATTGTCATCAACCAGTAAATCACTACCATAATAGTGACACAGACATAATCTATATCTGTCAAATAGATTTTTTTAGCTAGCCAAAGCATCACGAGCATGGGACATTCCCACCTCATAGAAAATTTGTATTTATTGTATTATACCATTGCTTGCAGGGTTCCCATAGGACATGGCCACTCTTCGACCCGTTGTAAGGTGTTTCCAACTCCATGTTACACACAGTTCTCTCTCTCTCTCCACACAGTACACAAAAAATAAACTATAATGTCTTTTGGCTATACAGTTCTTCCTAGACCTCACACATTATGGGGCAGTTGTTATCACTGGAAAATTAGACAAGCAAAGATGACATTATTAAATGTCAAGAAGAAGGATTTATAGGGCTGAAGCACATTAGAGATTCTGAAGAATTTAAAAAATATCTAAGGTCCAGAAGAAAAATCAAATTATGCACTCAAGACCATAGCAGAATGCATCTCCGCGCGCATTTTTCTTCGATAGTCGTGCCTTTGCATGTATTTCCTTAAAAAATTCGCACGGACCAGAGAGGCGAAATTCGCTTTCTGGGACCACAAGGCACACTCCATGAAATTGATCTCACACTTGAGGATGCCTAAGGATAGCTGCCCAAGCCTCCTTAGGACCTCAAGGGAGAATACAATGGAATAATGTGGCACACAATAGAATCATCCTCCTCTCCTAGGTTACTATCCATCATTGTACCAAGAGAGGGAAGGAGAGTTTGAAATCTTCTATAAAAGGCCACCAAGAGATGAAAAAAGGGAGAACACATTGTTATGCTGGCCAAAATTTCCCCAAGAAATCTAGCAATGTGTGATTCGGAGCAGAGACAAAGGGGATTCAGTTGTTGGCCATCCAACAACTTCAATCCTTCTGAGTAGAGAGAGGGACTTTGTGCCAAGGTAGCTCAGAGGTAAAGACATCCTTGCATAGGGTCTTAGAACTCCATAGTTCTAAGGGCCCCTTAGCAAGTGGGTAAATGTTTCATCCTTTATTCGTAGTAGCACTCAATAAGAGGGGACATAAGCATCGTCGTTTGTATTATTGAAGTTGTTTGACTCTATTTAGAGTTTTTGTGTCATTTGTTTAGTTTACTTTTGTTTTCTTTCTAAATATACATGCTATTTCACTATCTAGTATGTTTATTTCTTATCATGTTCATTAACCTGCTAACTCCCTTGATTATCTGCCCGTGACCAGGAACTTAAGAGGAAACAACCATTCCTCTTAAGAAAGTGTGGATTGGTACACTTGTGCACCAAATCCACCAACACAAACACAAAAACTTGTCTTGGGATTAATCTTAGCCTTCAACTTTATCCTACGGGATTACATGTAAAGGTGGGACTACCTGTAGAAATTATATAGTTTATGTGTTATATGTCCAAGATTCTCCTGACCTCACACTATTTTAACTTCATGCAAAATACAAAATCTATTCCACCATTGATCATTTGCGGAAATTAAATCAAGATTGCAATGCACACATGAAACAATAAAAATTCACACACATTAACACAATGATTTAAAGGGAAATCCTGAAGCTAAAAACCCTAACTATCTGTATATAATATATGTCATAGAGATCATATAACAATCCTCATACAAATCTGATCATATCAAGCTCTCAGTACAATACAATCGCTACACACTAATCAGGCCCGATCTTGCAAATCCATGCACCGATCTTTGCCACCTGCTAGTCTGCCTCTACTGCGCAATCCTTGCTGAAGAATGGATCTGAATGAACTCAAATCCACCAAGCTTGCTCACGCAATCCTCATTGGCATCTCCACTGAGTGTTGGATGCAATCAATGCATCACTATAGTCACAACTAATAGTCACACTTGCCCTTTCACCTATCTCTCCATTGGTCTCCACTGAAATTGCCATGCACTGTAGTTAAATGATGTATTCTTCAGTTGATTAATGAGTTATTATTTGTTAATTAATTCACACCACTCTCACTAATGTATCAATCAGTTAGACAAGATACAACTAGCTCAACTGAGTCTAACTGAGTTAAACTAAATACAACTCCACCAACTACTTCTCAAACTCCACCAAACTCTGCCACTTGAGTTATAACTGAGTCCTCCATGCAATAGCCCCATTAAACCCTCAGGAATAGCATAATTCCTTGTGTTAGCTTTTGTGCCACATCTGTGCACTTAACTGAAGTGCTCCAAGAGAATAAGATAATGTTTAGAGTCCAAATATTATTAAGAGCTAATAATATTCGACATATCTATTTTTAGACTGGAAATCTAAAAATAGACTCCGCCCAATATGTCTAAAAATAGAAGTCCATCTATTTTCCCAACTTGACCAACCATCCACAAATAGCATCCTGCAACTCATAGAATATGATCGACATGTCTAAAAATAGACATAGTCTAAAAATAGACTTTGTGCCAAAAATAGCCTGCGGGCCCACTTAGTGAGGCGACTCTTTTCACTAAGCTCATCATCTTGTTGAATCTCAACACTCCCTCTCAACAAGATAGAGATTATCTGCCACCCCGATCCTATCTCTATGGTATTTGAATTTGCTCCTAGTGAGTGCCTTCGTCAGAATATCTGCATCCTGATCCTCCGTAGGAATGTAAGAAAGCAACATGATCTTCCGCTGCGCACAATCTATGATATGATGATACTGGATGTCAATATGTTTAGATCTATCATGAAATACTGGATTAACCGAGAGTTTAATGCAACTCTTATTAACACAATATATCACAGTAGGATCTAAATGAGAACCGAACAAACCGACCAGGATCTTCCTCATCCATATAGCCTCGCATGCAGCCAAACTTGCTGCCATGTACTCGGCCTCGCTGAACTGAGTGCCATGGATCTTTGTTTCCTGCTGTACCAAGAAACTGTTGTAGATCCGATACTGAAAATCCCTCCAGATGTGCTCTTTCTGTCCGTTGGGCTTCTTGCCCAATCTGCTTCCGTGAAGCCATGCAACTTCACCTCATTCGACTGTCTGTACCACAATCCATACCCAGATGTGCCCCTGAGATACCTCAGGACATGCTTGCTTGTCTTCCAAAAGAGCTTGGTAGGCTTCACCATCGCTTGTGAAAGCTAGTTCACAGCATAGCATATGTCCAGTCGTGTATTGACTAAATACATGAGCGAACCAACCAATTGTCGATAAACAATGGCATCCACTACCTCTGTTGATGTAGCATCCTCCTTCCTCCAACCACCAGGAAGAGGAATGTCGATAGGCTTGCAGCCTTTCATGTGAAACTTCTCCAGTATCTCCCGAGCGTACTTGCCTTGAGACACAAATAGTTCACCTTTCAGCTGCCAAATTTCCAATCCCAGGAAATAATGAAGGAGGCCTAAGTCCTTCATCTTGAACTCCTTTGTAAGATCTGCCTTGCATGAGTGTATCAACAGTTCATCACCCATCAGTATTAAATCATCTACATAAAGCACAATGATCAAAATCTTACCCTCCATCACAATCTGGTATAGGTTTGGATCCGCCTCACTCTTGGCGAAACCAAGTCTGGTGAAATAACTGTCTATCTGTGTGTACCAAGCACGAGGTGCTTGTTTTAGCCCATACAACACTCTTTTGAGCCTGCACACATGCGACTCGCTACTGAAGATTTCAAATCCTTCAGGCTGCTCAATTTACACCTCCTCCTCAATGATTCCGTTGAGGAATGCAGTCTTCACATCCATCTAATGAATGTGCCAACCCATATGCGCTGAGAGAGAAAGGATGGTCCGTATGGAAGAATACCTTGAGACAGGTGCAAAGGTTTCTTCATAGTCTATCCCCTTGATCTGTGAGAAGCCCCAGGAAAAAAATCTTGCCTTATACTTCTCGATGCTCCCATAAGAAGCTTGCTTCACTTTGTATATCCATCTTGAACCTACCACTGATTTCCCTTTCGGCCTTGGGACAATCTCCCATGCATTATTTCTGACAATCGAATCATACTCTTCCACCATGGCATCTACCCATGCAGGATCCTCCACAGCTTCCTCGAAAGAGGATGGCTCTGTCATGATACACTTTCTCATCAGAGCCATGTATCCAGTAAATCGGTCAGGTGACTGTCTCTATCTGTGCTGTGATGTAGGAACTCCTACATTATGTACTGCATCAATATTCAGTCGCTCAGGTTTTGTAGTGCACTTCTGCCCTCTGATGTTTGGCGCTGCATGAGTGGTTTCTTCCACTCCATGAACCTCCTCTTGTGGATGATCCACATCTTGAGGCTCATCTTTAGGAACAAGTAACTCCTCATCTACATGCAAGTGTAGCTCCCTCTCAAGCGACAACTTCATGGCTTTCTCCTCATGAAATTTGATATCCCATCGCATGACAGTCATTCGACTGTCTGGAAAATACACACGATAATTTTGGGGTGTTTCTATGTACTCCACAAAAATCCCAACCTCTGCATTCGACTCCAGCTTATTCCTGGCATCCTTTGTCACATGAATGTAAACAGGTGAGCCGAAAATATTCAAATGAGAAATATCAGGCTTCTTACCAGAAAACGCCTCTTCGGGTGTACCAATGCCAAGTACTCTATGAGGACAATGGTTTTGCACATAAACCGCAGTGTTGCATGCCTTAGCCCACAAGTGTATGGGAAGGCCCTGATCATGCAGCATCACCCATGCAGCACCCACCATCATTCTATTCTTTCTCTCCACGACCCCATTCTGCGGTGGGTTATGAGGCACTATGAGTTCTCTTCGAATTCCTTCTTGGCTATAGAAGTCTCTGAATTTTCCAGAGATGTATTCACCACCATTATCGCTCCGGAGAGCTTTCACCTGCTTCCCCGACTCTTTCTCAACCAGCGCCTTGAACTCACAGAACTTTGAGTATGTCTCGCTCTTCTTCTACATGAAGAAGATCCAGCACTTACGAGAAAAGTCATCAACAAATATCACATAATACCTATGCTTTTTTGTTGAAGCATCCGAGAAAGGTCCACACACATCTATGTGAATTCTCTCAAGGAACGTTAAGGCACGACTATCCTTCTCATGAAAAGTGGTCTTTACAAATTTTCCCAAAGTACATCCCTTGCACTGATCTGATTGCGCAAGTGTACCTTTGGGAAGCCCGGTAGAAATCTGCTGCAAAATTTTCAAAGCGCCATGGTGAAGATGGCCCAATATCCTGTGCCACAATTCGCCCTCATCTCGGCTCACCACTCCTTCTTCTTTGCCTGCCATTGCAGCACAGCCATCTACCTACAATTGATAAATACTCTTAACTCGAATCCCTATCCTCCTGGTTTGACCAGTTGTTTTATGGCACATGAAATATTTTCCCTCGCTAAAAAAAACATCATAACCCTTGTCTTCCAGCATCGCCACGGTGATCAGATTCTTCTTCAATTCTAGAACATGCATGAATTCCTTCAAGATGAAAGGTTTACCGGACTCCCTCTCAAAGGAAATGGTCCCGATACCATTCGCACTGTATCTACCATCATCGCCCATCTCGATGTGCACTCCAAGATCCTTTTCCTCCAGATCACTAAACATATCTTTGTCTCCGGTCATATCGAAAGACGCATCACTGTCAAGAAACCAAACCGATCCCATCACACTTGAAACCAAGCATGCGATCAAATAAAAATCTAGCTCAAACTGTGAGGCTAAGGCCTCTCCAGCTGCAGATCCAACAACTTGCTTATTCTTCTTCTTTTGTGGACAGTTAGTGGCGAAATGCCCCTGCTGGTGACAGTGAAAACACTTCACCTTAGACAAATCCTGCTTCTTGCCTTTCGCACCAGATTGAGAAGGATTTTTCTTCCCCTTCCATTTCCTTGCTTTGGCAGCTAAAGCAAAATTTTCTTCATCTTCATTCTTCGATGAAGATCCATCCCTGGTACCCCGCCTTATCTCCTCCTGCACGAGATCCGACCAAAGTCGCTCCCATCCTGGAAATTTCTCCCATCCATTGACAGAGTCTTTGTAGCTATGCCAACTCTTCGGAAGCCCAAGGAGAGCCAAGATCACCAAGTCTTCTTCATCAACAGTAACCCCCACACTTCCCAACTCATCCTTGCAGTGGAAAAACTTCGTGAGGTATTTTGGAATACTGTCGCCTTTCTCCATTTTTATTATTTTGAGCTTGTCTTTAAGTGCCAACTTCCTCTAGTCACTTCTGATTTGGAACAAGTCTGTCAAAGCCTTCCACATTAAGAATGGAGTGGCTTTCCCATGAAGGCTGGACACAATGTGGTGCCAACTTCCTCTGGTCACTTTTGCTGCATCGCTATAACCCGGCTTAGCAACATCGCTATCGATGAAATCCTTCAGCCCATTATCATCCAGCACCGCCTCCATCCTGTCCTCCCATGCTATGTAATTCAAGCTCCCATCAAGGGCATACTCCAATCGTAATTTGTTGAAAGACATTGCAATGAATGCTCAACTTTGACACTAAGAAAACACTGCAGCAAATTCGAATTCCACCAGCACAAAACTCAACCGCTTCAATAATTGCAATCTCCTCCAGTGATCAATACTGCTCTGATACCATGTAGAAATTATATAAATTATGTGTTATATGTCCAATATTCTCCTGATCTCACACTATTTTAACTTCATGCAAAATACAAAATCTATTCCACCATTGATCATTTGTAGAAATTAAATCAAGATTGCAATGCACACATGAAACAATAAAAATTCACACACATTAACACAGTTGTTTAACGAGAAATCCTAAAGCTGAAAACCCCAACTATCTATATATAATATATGACATAGATATCATGTAACAATCCTCATACAAATCTGATCATATCAAGCTCTCAGTACAATACAATCGCTACACACTAATCAGGCCCGATATTGCAAATCCATGCACCAATCTTTGCCACCTGCTAGCCTCCCTCTACTACACAATCCCTGCTGAAGAATGGCTCTGAATGAGTTCGAATTTCTCCAGCCTTTCTCATGCAATCCTCATTGGCATCTCCACCGATTTTTGGATGCAATCAATGCATCACTGTAGTCACAACTGATAGTCACACTTGCCCTTTCACCTATCTCTCCACTGGTCTCCACTGAAACTGCCATGCACTGTAGTTGAATGATGTATTATTTAGTTGATTAATGAGTTATTATTTGTGAATTAATTAACTAATTATTTCACACCACTCTCACTAGTGTATCAATCAGTTAGACTAGATACAACTAGCTCAACTGAGTCTAACTGAGTTAAACTAAATACAACTCCACCAACTACTTCTCAAACTCCACCAAACTCTGCCACTTGAGTTCTAACTGAGTCCTCCATGCAATAGCTCCAGTAAACCCTTAGGAATAGCATAATTCCTTCTGTCAGCTGTTGTGCCACATCTGTGCACTTAACTGGAGTGCTCCAAGAGAATAAGATAATGTTTAGAGTCCAAATATTATTAAGAGATAATAATATTCGACATATCTATTTTTAGAATGGTTTTCTAAAAATAGACTCCGCCCAATATGTGATGGCGAGGGCCATCCATAGTCCCGTTTTGCTCAAATTTTTAGCAAAGCTGTGTGTACAAATGCATTCAAATTTTCATGCCCAATCATCTTTCCAATCTGGCAATCTCACAACCTCCCTTTATTCTAGGCTGGAAAATTCAACACTTAATCTGAGAGTGTTAATATCTCAAATCTCTGAGATTTGAGATATTAATTCTAAGCCCACATATATAAAATCATGTTCACTGCATCAGATATTTCATATGATTCTGCTGGCAGAGGTGCCATCTCTATCCTATGTTCAAATCGTAATAATACCATCTCTTTACATGCGCACTCAATACATATATATGTGCACATTCGCTAATACAAATAACCCGACATCCATAAAAGACCGGCTGCCACCTATAAATGTCATACCTTTGTTAAACCCATAGACCTTAACAACGAGAAATATAATTTAAACTGGGGCGCAGCGCTAACGATTGTCTCCATCCAACGGCGGAGAGCACGTCGCTCGACTTTAGATGATCCGACGGCCCTAATCAAATCTCGTGTGGCTTATGTGCACGAACGATAGCGACTAACCATCGACCCGATCAGAGGGCTCGTATTCCATTGCGCCGCAACATCTGATCGAACGGATAGCGCACGGGTTACTTGCACGAACAATAACGCGCGATGGCGCGCTATGGAAGCGGTTTTTCCACGCTGCTCAAGGACATGCGTCACCAATTCTGTGGAATCACTCTGATTTCCTAAATACCGCTATCATCACAAAGGTGGTGCGATCAATACCAGAACCCATCCTTACTTTTTACTCTCGCAAGGTTCCGCCTTCAAGGTTCCACTCTTTCCATGCTCCAGGTTCCATTTAACTCCATCAACGCTCTATTCTATTGCGCTGAGGTTCCTCCGCCTTTCACTTAAGGTTCCATCGAGCACTGTTCTATTACCACCATCCGACTTCGCCCAGTCCAATTCGATCAATGGTTTGATTGCAGCGTGATCTCGTTTGGCTACACGACAGTCATCCACCATTCCTCGACGCTAACCCATCAGTTTATACACACACGGTTCTCTGAAACCTTCCAACTATAGTTCAAGTCCGAGACTCTAACATCTCTGCAGAGTCTATTCGTGATGGTTCTTACACTTCACGTCGGTTTAATTACGCAGAAATCAGTTCAGTCAAGGCACATACAATCTCAAATTGCAGAGTACATATTTACACATTCTTATACAATTGGTTTCAAGATACAGAAGTTATTCACACATCAATTAACTCAACAATGCCCTTCTCACAGAATTCAAACACAATTCTTTTATACGTATCCAAAGGTAACCATTGAAATTCGAAGACATTCAAACAGGGTTTAATCCCATCCAGACACACTTAATTCAAAGACAGTTCTTCCATAAATATATATATATATATACAGGCGATCAATCTCAAAAGCAATCGCTTACAAACTCATGACAGGCCAGATATTCAGTTCAGTGGCCATTATCCTCCTACTCTATTGCTGAAGAAGTTCTCTACCTCTAACTCTCTCCCTCTCCTATCTAAACTCTTCAGGATTACATTTATACCACAAGGATGACCTGAATCAATTCAGGTCTCCAAACAGTTCGGCAACTCTTAGCATTCCCAATTCCTAAAATCAGACTCAATAACTGAACTAATCCTAAACTGACTCTTCGTATTCCTATCTTAACCAATTTCTCATGTTCTCAAATTGACTTGAGAATGATTATAATTCCCTACCAAATTTATTTAATATTTACAAGAAATTTAAAGAACATGGGACCCCCTATGTCTACTTATGTACAAAGTAACTTTTGAGCCTAATGCCCCTGCATCAATATGTCTAAAAGTAGAAGTCCATCTATTTTTCCAACTTGACTAACCATTCACAAATAGCATCCTACAACTCATAGAATATGATCGACATGTCTAAAAATAGACTTTGCGCCAAAAATAGCCTATGGGCCCACTTAGTGAAGGCGAATCTTTTCACTAATCTCATCATCTTGTTGAATATCAACACTGCCCTATATATGCATTGGTCAATCAAGAGCTTGCCATGATGACATGTGGCGCCACCACAATGCCTTACTATCCTAGTTACTTTTTCTTTGTATTTGGCCTAAAGTCCTTTAAACGCTTACCCACAGTGCTTTTTATTTATTAATAGCTTGAAGGCCCTTGGTAAACTAAACACACAAGAACCACTGCTTAGACATTTCACTGGGCCCCACTAATATACATGTGTCGTTGCTGAGTTGGAGCCCGGATGCCTGCATGCTCGTAACTTATTATAAGATTAATTGCATACACGTTACGGGCTTGTGGGATTTCATCTTGGACCACTTTTTTGCAACACTGACAGTGAAGACCTCTGTGTTTGCATACTTTCCACCTATCACCTTCTTATAAGCAGAACGTCTGACTTGTCGCCCCACTGGAAATGCCTGACTCCCAATTATAATTTCTTTTGGGCTCTCAACCTTTTGAGAAATTTTGGATTATGGGATTCTTCCCTTCTAGGAAATCATCATTATTTGTCAAATAGCTTTAGGGCACTATTCCCACTACCCCGACTCAATACTATATCGTAACACTTATTAATAAAATTATGAGCTTCTGGGTAGGCACGGAAACTCTGACTTTTGGAGATCGTGGCTTTGATTATCAATAAATTTTTATCCAGGAGGCCATTTTTGGACTTCAATATATTGTTGGAAATATATTTCCAAGCACAATCCAACAATGCTCTTTCCAAAAGCATATGAGTAAATATCCTAATTCAGAAATTCCTCCAAATCCTAGGACTTCCAACCATCATAGTCATCATATTATGGCTTTTCCAATAATCCTACTACTATGATGATTCTCTACAAGAGACTGAAACAACCATGGGACTCCCCATGAGCTTGACTCACCTTGCTTATCAGTGCTGGCATCTGCTGCCACCAACCTCAGTGTTAATCTGGTTGACATCAATTCCAATGAACTTACCAACTGTCAGACAAAGGAAAATTTCCAACACATCTCCCCCATGGTTGTTGACATCAATGCCAACATACTCTGGGCCACCATCCATCTAGGAAATTCCAACTATCCAAAGATCTCCCCCTTTGGATTTAATGGAAACACCTCATCACTTCTCCACATTTATGGCCAATCCTCATGTTTCTTCCACACTTATCCTTGCATAAGGCACCAATGGATTTCTTTCCTCTACTTGAGCCATCACAACTTAATCTTCAATAATATTATCTCCCCCTTTGACATCAATGGAAAATGGATACAAGTTGTTTATTCTCCTCCTTACAATCATTGAGTGTTAATGAAAAAGGTCTGACTATTGGTGCACATTATTCTTTGCAAACTTCTTCTTATTACAGGGAAAATATTCTTAATGAGTTGTCATCCAAGCTTAGCTACAAACATCATACACATGGACATATGTAAGACTAAACAATAGAAAAGTCCTTGCACCTTTCTTGTAGCCGCTACTACTCTATAAACTAGAAATATGTGATATGATCCCACTGAACATATAATGCTTCTTGTTTAAATTCCCATCAAGTTCTCATTGCCTTATGGTTGTTGGCTAAGTACTCTTTTTTCTAATTCATATTTTGTATCAATTAGAAGAAACTGACACCAATTAATATTTCTCATGGTATTGCTATTGCTACAAATTCCAATCATTAGTGATGCATTTTGGCTTGCTTCTCACTGCTTCCACTACTATTGCTAAGATCGTGCTCACTTCACTTGAGAATCATAAAAGTTAACATTTCTCCCCCATGAGATCATGCTACTTCAAATATGGACTACTTCTTAGATGATATGGCCAATTGCACCAAAAAGTTGATACAAATTGGACAATGTACCAAGCAAACTCTTATAGCTCCTACTCAAAAAGAAATGCCCATTTACACAAACATGTTACTGCATATGTACCCAGGCCACTAATTGACATAGAGATAGAAATTGAAAGCTAAGGGCCATTCAACACTTTTACCGATTATGTTCATGAACACAAAATTTAGAGGCATAATCAAACTCACAAACTTAAGTGAAATAAGGGTATTTCACCCAAGATGCAAACCTTACATTTCCTATGCAATATTTCTTCCCGAGACTAAAAATTGTTTCCTGCAACTTCTTACTAAAGCAACTCCCCCTGAGCCTATTATCTCTAATATCCTACATCTATCTTCTTGCATATGCATGAGGACTGATCGTGTGGACTTGACTCAAATACAATCCTCTTTCCATTCCGCACTATTGTTGAATATCATCTTCTTCTCACAATAGAGAGTGTTGTGAACCCTCCCAAAAACCAAGCTAACTGCATTCTACTATCTCTTTCAATGTTGATACATTTGAAATAAGAAAATTAATTACTATAATCAATATGGGGACTCAACCATACCTTCAACATTCATATTCACTTTTGTTTATTCTTCTCTGGTTTCCTGCATCTGACTTATTTGGCCTCACTTGAGGCCATTCTCTTCTTTTAATGAAGAGAACCAGAGGATATACTCCCCTTGAGTAGAATGTTCTCCTTTTTCTTCCACATCTTTACGGGTTGATACTAATAACAAAATTTCTCTCCAACTTCTCCTTTTCCCATGTTTGGATTCTCACTTGACTGTGCATGGCTAGAGAGCACTCCTCCTTTCTTTCTTCTATATTCTCCCAAATCCTATTGCAACCTATTTTCTTGTTTGCAAGAGAGATGTAAGAGGATCATTATTCTTGCTTTCCTTCTGATTTATTTCCCCTCTTTTCTTATTGCTCCAATGACACAAAACACTAAAGATAAACTCAAATTCCTTTGTTCTATTGTTCATTTTTGTCTTTGACACCTTATCTACTACATTTTCATGCATATGTTGAGAGGCATGCTTCATATTCTCATATTTGCAACTTTCTAACTTGTGCCCAAACTTACCATAATTATAACATTCAATATGGCTTAAGAATGGAGCAATAATATTGCTATTCTTGGCAACATTCCTAATAGAAATTCCCTTGCAGCCAGTATACCTTCTCCATGACACTTTGTGTATTCTTGGGTGGCTACTACCCAACACACTTTTTTTTCTCACATGCCATCTATAGTATATGGATTTATGTCCAAAATTATTGCAAGAAAAACAATAGCCACAAAATAATTTTGAGGACTAAATATACCTTTTCTTTGAGGGATTTTTCCTTGAGGGGGGAAATACCTCTATTGGTTCTTCATAAGCCTTCCATGGTTGGCTGAATTGCTACATCATATTCTTCCTTGTGGCTTCTTAAATCTCTTCTGCTGCTCTCCTCACTTTTGCTACTTAACATACTGTTTTTGTCTTTTCTTCTCTTATTGTTGTTATTGTTGTCCAACAACTTATTTTCCCTTGTTGTTGGAATCTTTAACTGCCTTTGTTTGGGTTTTTGAACCTTTAGCCTTTGCTTTATTGGAGCTTGAATATTATTTGATCCCAAAACAAACCTTAATGAGAGGGCATCTTTTCTTAGCAAGCTTCTCATCCAAGGCCTTCCTTCTCTCCTCAAGCTTCTTATACTGAGACAACTCTTTACTAGCCCTTTGTAGGTCATGTCTAAATGAGACTACTTCATCTTTTAGTCTCTCACAGTGAGATTATCTTTCATTTATCTAATTGGTTAACATTCCATTTAATTTGCTAGCCTCTCCTCATTGAGCATTTAACTCTATAATTGTTTTTCTTAACTTCTCATTCTAAAGCTCATAATCATGAAACTGCTCCTTTTGATTGAGATTTGCTTCTGATAGCTCCTTGATCTCTTTTAGATTAGAGATCAACCTCCTCCTAACATATATCCTTTTATATAGATCTTTTTCTTTTCTATCAAAGGTGCTAGATGAGTCACCACAAAGATCTAAATTCCTCTCTATGTCCATGCAATCCACAAGTTTGAGGAGTTTCCCTTCTTCATCGCTACTAGGGGTCCTCTTATTTTCTCTTATGTATGAGCACACCTGGGATCTATCTTCTTCCTATGAGGATCCCTCACTTTATATTGCTACTAAATTAGGTCTATCTACATCACTAATAGATGCATTTGTATCTTTAGAACTTTCACATGAACATATAGAAGATAAATGACCTATATTTTTACTTGTATCATAGAGAAATAACATAGCTCCTAAGCAACATGTCCTCCCTTTTTATTCTTCATCATACTTTAGAGAGTGATGAGAAATATATTTTACATTAAGATAAATATATTCAATGTTCTTAGCAACTCTTTTCTAGGATGTTATATTCAACTTCTTCATTCTCTTTTTTTTTTTTATCATTTCCAGCACTGACATCTGCATGTTCTAGTTAACTACTTGAGCAACAATGTTCTTCGGCCTTCTCTTGAGGCACATTGTTATCTTCTCCATATAAAAATTGCAATCTATCCATCTTTTCCTTTTTTGTCTCACAATGCCTTACTTTATCATCACCTGACTTAGACATCCATTTCATTATGATTTCATTGGATTCTCCATTTTTCTTACTCTTTTCTCCATTCAATAGGGAGCACCATGCATCAACATATAAAGCCATTAAATATGATTCCATTCTAACCTTCCAAAGTACATACTCTTCTCCATCAAAAAATGGGTCTCCCTATGGTGTTAGACATTTTTTCCCTTTGATTTACCTTCGAGTGGTTAAGTTGTTCCTGAAGGAACCACGACTCTAATACCAATTGTTGGAAACAATGTAAATATTGAGGAGGGGGGTTGAATTTGTAGTAAGGATAATTTTAAATTTTTATGCCAATTTATATTCAACATTCAAACTTGGAATTCCCTATGTGAGAAACCATCAAAAAATCATAACAACAACCATATGAATTAACACAAGCACACACATCATGAGAAAAAAACACATGAGATACAAAGGTTTAACGTGGAAACCCTTCCAGGATAAAAACAACTGAAGCATGTTTGTTATTTTATGTAAATATGAGCTCCTACTCTATTACATCAATTTTTTTGTGAGCCACCACTCACAAGAAGCACCAAGTCCATTTGATTATTTTCTAGCACCCACTAGTAAGAAGCAAATACTCCCTTCTTTTGTAGACACCTGATTAGCTTATCAGAAGCACCATATGAAGCAACGACTTCACGGATTTATTTCAAGCACCAACTTGCAGCTCCTTAGATTTATGCAATCACCAACTTGCAAGAGGCACCAAAAACCCCCAATATTTCCTCAGATATCCACTAAGATGGAAGCACCAACTCCTTGGCTTGCAGGATCCAACCCACAATCAATAAGGCAATATTTGCTCTCTGTAAATGGTAGCCACTCTGGCTAATTTCAGCTCTCTATTCTCCTCTGATATTGGCCCTATGTTCTTCTCAACAACCTTCATTCATACTCAACAACATACTCTCTCTGTCCATACTATAACAACTCTCTTTTCTCGAGCCTCATAAATTAGACATATAACAACCCTTGGCTCTCTACTCTTAGCAACATACATTCAACTCTCATTCCCTTCTATTCCACATGATCTCTCATCCTCTCACAAAAACATATGCACAATATCGACCTCAATCTGCAACATAGACACTCTTGGCCTTTCTCCTTAGCAACACTCACCCACATATATCTCCACACAACACGCTCAACTATGCTTCTACCCCTCCTTGCTCAATGGAAACCATGGATTTTGTTCCTTTGCCACACAATGGTCGATGTTATCGCTACATTAAAACAAAAATACTGAGAGTGTGATCTACGGATGGATTTCCATGCTGCTATTACATCAAAATGCTAAATCAATGTAACCATATTGATTCCAAGAATGGGCTTCTGAGAACTTCTCCATGCCGACACTAATTCTTAGTTCCTATGTGTACCAAAATAAGGCTCTCCATGCTTCTTAATTTCCCATAGAGACCAGAGTATACTTATGGCATGAATCTCTTATACTCTGATCAGTGCTTCTGCACTTAGCCATCTTTTTACATTTAATTCTTCATTAGTGTGCAATAAAGCTCAAGGATGTATAATTATGTTTCAAGATAGGAACAATATATTTAATCCTATGTGTCATGGTCCTTGCTACCTTAAGCTCTTAATCAACTACCAAATCATCCATGTCTACCATCAAACATATGTCCTCAATGATTTTTCCTATAGTCTAAGGCCCACAACATTGTCCATTGAAAATAGCCTGTAGGATCTTGGTTGCTTAACACTGAAAAAATGCCAATAAAACTCCTCGACGCTTCTTTGAACTATAGCCCAAAGGGCTTAAATTCCATGTGTTAAAACTTTTTCACCCCTGTTCACACAAAAACACAAAATTGTTTCCTGGGCTTAACTTTAGCCTTCAACTTTCTCCTCTGGGATTACATGTCAAGGTGGAACCGCCCACTATATGAATTGGCTAATCAAGATCCTGCTGGGATGACATGTGGCATCACCGTGATGTCTTCCTATCCTGGTGCCTTTTTCTTTGTATTTGGCTCAAATTCCTTTAAATTCTTGCTCGCATTGATTTTTCTTTATTAATATCCTAAAGGCCCTTGGTCACAAAAACACATGAAAACCACTTCTTAGACATTTCACTAGTCCCCACTCATACACATGCACCATTGTAGATTTGGAGCATAGATTCCCGCATGAATGTAACTTCTTATAGGATTAATTGCATAGAACTTATGGGCTTGCGGGCTTCCAGCCCGACCCAATTGTTTGCACCACTGATAGTGAAGACCTCTACATTTTCCCACTTTCCACTTGTCGCCTTATTATAAACATAACCTTTGACCTTTCAGCCCCAATGGAAATTCATGACTCCCAAAATACTTCCATGCTCTCAATATCTTGGGAAATCCATGATTTTGGGCTTCCGACTTTCTAAGCAATCTTCGCTAGCTGTCAACTAGCTTCTGGGCTTTCGGGCTTCCAGGCATTGTTCCCGCTACCCTGACTCAAGACTATCCCGTAACACTTATTAATAAAGTTACAGGCTTCTAGGCTTCCAGGCAAGAACGATAACTTTTACTTTGGGGGATCATGAATTTTACTATCAATAACTTTCGATCGAGGAGGCCATTTTTGGACTTCAATATAGCTTTGTAAATATCTTCTAAGCACAATAAAACTATGCCATTTCCAAGAGAATATGAGAAAATATCCTGATGCAAAAATTCCTCCAAACCCTGGGACTTCTAAACATGATAGTAATCATATTATCGATTATCCAATAAGGCTACTACTATGATTATTCTCTACAAGAGACTGCAGCAACCATGGGACTCCCCCTGAGCTTGACATGCCCTTCTCATAAATGCTATCATCTTCTTCCACCAACCTTAATGTTAATATGGTTGACATGAATTCCAACACACTTTCCAAATGTCAAACAATTCTTACTATCCTGCACATCCCCCCCATGGCCATTGACATCAATTCCAACACACTTTTGGCCCCTAGCCATCCAAACAATGCCAACTGTCCAAAAATTATGTTTCTGAAATATTTATGCATTCAAAGAGTTGTACAAGGCCCATATTCAAAGTGGTCATTTGATTATAAAATTAATAACAATCCATTGAACATTCAATCTTTATAATAAGATTTAATGTTTCCATTGATACGTAATCCAAGAATATGACCACTTTTCTAAGCACGTCCAAATTACTGGGGATTTTGAGGGCCTCCTTATCATGATATTAGCTGCGGTCACCTTGAACTTCTAAAATTCCATCACCTATATTTTAAAAGATATATGAAGGGAAGGTACTAAATCCTCCTTAATCACCACAAATTGCTTCATCTCCATGATCACACCTCAACATCTACTAACAAGATAAGAGATAGCATACAACCTTCTAAAGAAATGTTTTGGGAAAATTAAACTATGTGGGGTCATTGTAAGTTGATTTGATGGTAAAATATTCTCCACCATCATTTTTTCCTATCAATGTCATGATGTAATCCAGTTTCCTGACAAACTCATGCAGATGAAGGAATTATTTCTTGGTGTTAAAAATAGACACCTCAAAATGAATTTTCGCCATGGACTTTTCATGCTCGAAAATTTATGAATCTCATCTGATCATTATTTCTTCTCTATGGTGGGATGAATAGAATAGTCCATTGGAAATTACATGATTCCTAGAAAGGGGTCATTAACTATGGAAAATCAGGAAATGAGCTTTCTCTGATATCACACAATTCCCAACATATGACATTCAAGTAAGCCTGTGAGTTTATTTGTGGAATAAATCTCACATTGTTACTAACTTAATTTTGAGAAAGAACTCATCATTTTTCCAAACAAAATTATCTCTCAATGCAAAAATAAATGGGAGTCTTTCGATATTACTGTTTAAAAATAAGAATTTCTCGACATTGCAGGGTGATAACAAAAGGTGACTTTTAGGGATGGACAATCACATGATGTACATTGAACCAAAGGTATTGATGACTGATGATAAAAATGAATTTATAGCACATTTCCATTGTTTGCATTAAAAATATTCAATTCTCCCACATTAATACCAATATCAATGGGTATAATTGACTAGAAATGTAATTGAAGTAAAAAATACAAGATCACACACAAAGAAAAAGCAGAGGCCTCCCTACAACAAATTTTGAAGTGCATTTTTGAACAAATGGAGATGAAATTCAAAAAACCATGACATGGATTTTTTGTAGATCAATCCTAATTGTGTTCTACCTCAGAAAATTTAAGAAATTGTGAAAAATTTGAATGATTTTGTCAGTTATTTTGAAGGTGCACTCACAATATTGAAAATGATCAATTTCAAAATGCCATTAATTGTTCCCATTACTGACCCAAATGTGGAATTTTGTCTTCAAAATCATTTTCAATTTATTTTTCAAACTCATGAACTTGTCAGGAAATTGAGACTAGATAAATGTAAGGAGAATGTATTGAATTCACAACTATTAATTATTTGAGTTATGCAACAAAAAAATTCCTAAAAACGCAAGTGAAACAAAGTGCAACAACTACATATGGTCTTCTCCTCTGTCTATAAGGACACTGCCAATAAAGTGTTGTTTTCTATGCAAATTTGTGGGATGAAATAATCCTAGAGAATACAAAACTAAATCTTGCAACTAAGATTATACTCCTCGCAAGTGTGGAAGAAATCGATGGCCCATTATATTCCTTGTCCAGATCAATAAATTGTGATGGATCTAAATGACTAAAGTCTAATAGAGGGGAAGTGACAAAGCTATTTCATAAAATGGACGGTCTAGATTAATTGTGACACCCCTCCACCGCATTCGAAATTTTTTGAAAGAACCTATTGCAAAGCGGTTTTTGATTTTCCAAAACCATACATGGCTTATTACAACATATACATGAGTAAAATTGGGGCCCACAAGACTCACATTCTATATTAAAACGTTGTTTCATTTCATGTTTATTTGTAAGGTCAAAAAAATCCATAAAATCGCAATGCATAGCTTATCCATATACTGGATAAGATATATGGATGATGTATGAAGGTTTTTAAATGGTGAAATTAGGGTTTATTCAATTGATACAAGCCAAACATGGAGGAAACCAAAAAATTAGTGAAGAAAACCCTAAGGAGGGAATCCACCCTTTTTCTGAAGAGTTTGAATTGAAAGAGATATAGGGAGAATTCACCTACTAATTAGGAGGTCTATGAACCTTGAGACAAGCTGATTTGACCCTTGGATAATTTTTTTGAAGCTTGGAAGAAAAATCGTAGCACCCTTGCTAGAAGCATAGCACGGCAAGACAAAAGCTTAACACAAAGCAGTTTGGCACAATTTTGCTGGTTACCTTGGGCCTTTGATAGATGTGAATTGTTTGTGAGGATAAGATAGGAGCTCTATGAATATCAAAGGATGAAATGAATTTAAGAAGATTCATTTACTTTTATAACATCACAAAATTTTCTTTTTTGTCTTCTAGTGAAATCATAAATACTTTGAGAAAAAATTATGTTTTGAAAAAATTGATCATGTAGCATATTTCTTGGATAAAAGGAAAATTTCCTTTACTTTATTTCCTATCTTTTCTAACTCCCAATGTAAATGATTTGTATGGTGAAAATGAATTTTTTTTTTCCTTATTTCATGACATGATTGGACATTACGGCGGTGAAACAAAGTAAACCTAGACCCTGACCTAGATGGAGGTATGTTGATTGATCTATGACCCTAGGTGATGATGGACGACATGACCTTTGAAATGATCATGACCATGAATGAGTGAAGGGAGTAGCATTTCAGAACTAGGCAACATTCAGTGAACAAAATTTTATTTGAGAATTGGTTTGAAAACATAAATTTTTTACCTAGGACCACTACCAAGTAAATCTGAAAGAGTGTATGTGATCAATGAAAATTTAGACACTAGCATTGGCTCCAGCTGGGGATGGAAGTTGCTTCAGGAGGTTTCAATAACACTGTAGATCAGGTAGCCTCATCCATTTTACAATGGAGTCAAAACTGGAAACTAAAATAACTTTGACAAAATGAAATAACTAACTAAAAAAAATGACTTTGAACAAAAAGGAGACTTGGGTTATGAGATCCTAAGTAAATATATTTCCGAGTACAAATCACATCCTAGAGCACTCAAGGAGAATATATCTCTCTAATAGTTTTTAAAACTCAAATAAGAAAGGATTGCAACAGCAATATAAGAAAGAGGCATAGATTCTTCTTTCCCACATTTGATGGATCATCCATAAGCACAGTGAAGGCTTGGAGGAAATAGTTAGTTGCATTCTTTCAGCCATACCCAGTAGCAGAAAAATAGGTTGTTGATATTGCAGCACTGCACCTTGAGGTTGAAGCAAAAGATTGGTGCTTGAGTCATTTATCACATGCTAGAGTGACTGCTTGTGCAGATTTCTTTCAAATTCTGAAGAAGAAGTTTGGTAGAAGGAAACCAGAGACATTTCCCATAGAGACACTTCCCATAATTGAGGATATAGAACATGAAGAGCCAAAGGAATATGTCCTCATTATCACTCCGGAAGAGAAGCCCATACCACCACCACCAGTTGTAGAAGTACTTGTATCAGAAGGAGGAGCACTTGCACTTGACATTGGGAGCCCCATGCATGATTCATGAGATTCATGAGGAGGAGGAGGCAAATACCAACGCTAGTACAGTAGAAGAGATGCATCCATCATCATTACTAGTAGTTGGAAAGGCCATTTCTCCGGTTGGAGGAACTCTTGTAGATGTGAAAGATGTTCTCGAGATTCAGCTTATCCAAGGTTTTCCAAAAATTTCATCTCATATTATTATAGTACCTCATATTGAGATTTATGAGACCATGCCATTAGGGAAATTTCATAACCAAGGATTAGAGCACTTTGCTGATTTAGAGCAACAAATTATCACTGCAAAGAGGACCCTTGACTTGATCAAGAAGAAGATGTATAGCTATCCTAGTTTATCATGGTTGAGCTACACCCAACACTTTGTGCTGAAGTGTGGAGTTGTAGAGGATGGGAGGAGCATAGTCCTATTAATTACAATGCCAGATTATGACTTCCACATTGTGTATGGCCAGGAGACAACAGATGTATCACCATGCAGATCTACAACACTGTCACTGAACAACAGTGATGAGACGAGGGCCCCATTATTCTTAGAGCATTCTAAAGGCAGCTTCACTCATGAAGCACTCGAGGGATAGATGATAGATGGTAGACATCTTATGATGGAGAGTATTTTCCATTGTCAAGATGGATTTTCCTTGATGAGCACCTCACAGCTCAAAGAGGAATTTCTACCTACATCATGTATGGAGCCTTATGGGCTCTATTGGGCCATTAATGAGAGAATCTCATGGAGAGACCTCAAAGTAGGTGCACTTCAACATCTCATGGAGTGAAAAGATGATCAGTTGGAGGAGAATGGTATTCTACCTTAGGTGGATAAGAATATTGAGCATGGTATGATTCATCATCCACATTAGGATGAATGGATCCAGATGAGGAGCAAGGGGTTTCCAACCTTCTTACAGATCTATGATACAGGGCAGTAAGAAGCATGGCTGCGCTAGATGATTTTTGGTGAGTATGGTTACTACCCAACATCTCACATTTGTGTGGTCCATGCCATGGATGTCACTGATGTTATGCAGCAGCAGGAGGCATGGATGCACTGGTTATTGTTGAGAGAGTGTGGCCATAACATGATTTATCTTATGTCCATGTGTGCACTTTTGTTTGGGGTGTATTTTATGTTCATGTATGTAATTTTGTTTGGGACATGGCATAAATCTCACATGATTTTGTAGAATGGGGCTTGTTTGTATTGTTTTGATGTAAAATTCCACATGTCAATCAATATTTTATTGCTCCATGACTTGCATCAGGATGATGTAAGGTGGAAACAAGGATCCTTGTTGCTCTGGTTACTTTTGGGAGAGTATGGGCTGATTTCTCCCCATGCATTGCATGATATTGATGGACGATGGCAACAGGAGGCCTTAATGCTTTGTCTTTTGTTGGGAGATTATGGTCATTATACTTGGTATGATGATGATGTGGTATGGCAGCAAGAGTCATTGTTTTGGTGGCTTCTTTTGAGAGAGTACGACTCTCATACTTGGATTGATGATGATTTGGCATGGAAGCAAGAGGCATTGTTGTGATGTCTTTTATTGAGAGAGTATGGCTCTCTTACTTGGTTTAATGATGATTTGGCATGGAAGCAGAAGGCTTTGCTATGGTGTTTGTTATTGGGAGTTATGGTTTGACATTGTATATGTTTATATATATGTCTCTATTTCTTATTTTTCACATTTTTGGGATGATGCTTGGATCCAACAAGGCCAACAAGACCAAGGATGGAAGCATGGAGAGATACAATCTGCTTCATATAGCATGGGATGGAGAGACAGTTTATGATGGGGGAATTTCCAATTTGGGAAGAGACCACTTCACTTTATGTATCTCATGCATAGAGGAGGATCTTAGACATCATATGGTTGCCACTTATAGATTCATTAATGAGGAGAGGCATCTAACTTTTTATTTGGAAGCCATTCTAGAGATTCTAGAGAGGTAGCTTTGGAGTTGGGCACGCATTACACATTGTAGCAGATGAGGAGACCTTCCATATGAGGATGCCATTTGGAGGGCGATGGATTTATGTACCATCCAATTTTGTAGTTTCTTGAGGAAAAGAAACATTTTTGTGGGGAGGACTGTAATATTCCAAATTTTCCATCAGATAATTGGAAGATTAGAGTTCTTACTTTTTCTAATTAATTAAGTAAATAAAAGGGTGGAGGGACCATAAACACCATAGATGAATAAAATCCACTTTTGATGTATGTATGTGGATAATTTAGAAGTAGATCTACATTATGGAGTGGTGGGGCAGCTTCTTAATGAAGGAGGAGTGGAAATCATGGGTCATTAATGAGAAGATCATGGAGATCATGGAGGAAGTCAAATGAGATCATGGTGCATTAAAAGTAAGATCATAGAGCACTAATGATGATATAGTGGATGAATTTGTGCATATAATGCACACATGATGGAGAGAGTGGGAATTAAATGCAGATATGGTGGAGAACATGGAGAGACAACACAGTCTTCATGGAGGCTAGTGGCCACATGTGCAACGTAGTTATGAGGTGGCCAAGGCTATGGAAGGCTCACAAAACATATAAGGGAGATGAAGGAAGCAATATAAATCAAGCTTTAGATTATTATTTATGATATGTTTGGATCTATATTTGTCTTTTGACATTTCTATGTACGCTTCAGTTGTTTAGCTAAGTCTGCAGTGTTGTTTAGCACATGGGTGTTTCTGAGTGGACTTTGAGTGCCTACTCTAGGAAGGTTTATTTGAGCTTCCATACATCATTAGCCATTGGTTCCACATTCAGCCACTCTCATATGCACATTCAGTCTCAGGAATTACGCATTCTTGCTTGAGGGTTTGATAGGAGGAAGTTGTTTCTAGCATTTCATCTAGGAAACCAGTGGAGGATTCAACCTTTCACCTTGGGCTTCAAGATCATTCTTCCAGGAGATGTATATTCATATCTGAAATTCAGGCCATCATTACACACCTCCATGCAGCAACAATTCCTCAAGGGATTGCGCAGTCCAGTCATGTAGATCTATGGGAGGAGGGAAGTTTCTAGTATTTTAGCTGGAAATCCTGTGAGGGACCATTCCTTCACTTTTGGCATACTATTTCCATCATTCTTGAGCCGATTTGCATTATCCAGCAGCAGGCTAGAGAGCCTCCATCCTTAACAGCACATTTTCACCCAAATGTTGTGTATTCAGCAGTTGCATTCAGTGGAGGAGGAAGGACGAGCTAGATCTTGAGCTTCTAGCTTGAGGATCTAGTGAAGGGATCAACCTTCAAGCATTGAGCTGATGGTATATTATTGCAGTGATCATATCTTCAGTTCATGCTTTAGATCTGCATACCCAGTAGTCATAGTTGCAGGGCCTAAAAGGGTGATTTTCTAAGATTGTCAAATCTGGAAATCCTTTTTGGATAGCCCGGATCTGAAATCTCGACATCATCTGAGCTCCAGATTGCCAAATCTACACTTTTATATTTTAACAACAATTGCAGTCCCGACATTTGCAGCAGGACAATGGAGCATTCCTTCCAACAATCCAATAGTTACGCAATCCCTCTTGTGGGTGGACTATAGGGTCATTCCAGGCCACTTCTTTGGCTTGAGTGTCTCATATTTTGAGCACCGTTGTACTGGTTTATCCACCTCCTAATAATAAAATGGCTTAGTTATTATATCTAATTTTATGGTGTATTTATATTATTTGTTCATTGCTTCAGTTTTCAATTATTGTGTTTTTGTATTTATTGTATTCTCCCTTTTAGGATATTACAAAATGGGTCACACAAGCATGCACATTAAGGACACATGTGGTCACAACTTAAAATTTTTGATATGGCCTCCCTCACATGACCCAACCCGACCTAACCCGAACGCATTTCCTTGGTCTCCCTCACATGGCACAACTCAACCCACCCGAAAAAAGGCACCAAGTAGCAACAAATGACAAACAGGTTGCACGAACATGCACAAGGCCCACGAGCGGTCACAACTTAGAATTTTTTATACGACAACCCTCAAATGACCCGACCCGACCCAAACACTTTTCCTTGGGAAACCTCACATGGCACGACCCAACCCACCCGAACAAAGGCACGGGGAAGAAAATGGCAAACATGTTGCACGAACATTCGCAAGGCACATGGGTAGTCAAAACTTAGCATTTTTTATACGTTTCCCTCACACGACCTGACCCTAACTGATTCGAACACATTTCCTTGGGTGCTCTAACACAAAAAAACCTGACTTGACCCAACCAAAACACGTTTCCTTGGGCGTCCTCACATGACCCGACCTGACTTGACACACCCGGATGAAGGAACAAGGGAGAAAACGGAAAATGGGTCACACGAACGTGCACAAGACACATGGACGGTCACAACTTAGCATTTTTTATATGGCCTTCCTCACACAACCTGACCTGAAGGTGTTTCCTTGGGAGCCCTCACACAGCACGACTTGACCTAACCTGACTTGAATGTGTTTCCTTGGGCACCCTCACCCGACTCAACCTAACTCGACCTGACCTGACCTAAATCCATTTCCTTAGGCGCCCTCACACGACCCGACCCAACCTTAATGTGTTTCCTTCAACCCCCTCACATGACCCTATGTCCTGACCCGCCCGAACGAAGGCACAAGGGAGCAAAGGGAAAATGGGTCATACGAGTGTGCGCCACAAGGCACACATATAGTCACAACTTAACATTTTTGATATGACCTCCCTCACATGATCCGACTCGAGCCAAATGAAGGCACCAAGGATCGCCAAATGGAAAACGGGTCACACAAATGTGCAGAAGGCACACATATGGTCACAACTTAGCACTTTTTATATGCCCACTCTCACACGACCTGACCCGACCCGACCCAAATGCCTTTCCTTGGGCGCCATCACATGGCATGACCCGACCTGCCCGAATGAAGGCACAAGGGAGAAAACGGAAAACGGGTCACACAAACATGCACAAGGCACATAGGTGGTCACAAATTAACTTTTATGATATGGTCGCCCTCACACGACCCGACTAGACCTGACCTGAATGCGTTTCCTTGGGCACCCTCACATAGCACGACCCAATTCGACCTAACCCAAACATGTTTCCTTGGGCACCCTCACACAACTTGACCTGCTCGAACTAAGGCACAAGGGAGAAAATAACAAATGGGTCACACGAACGTGCAAAAGACACATGGGAGGTCACAACTTAGCATTTTTTATACGACCTCCCTCACACAACCTAACCCGAATGTGTTTCCTTGGGTGCCCTCACACAGCACGACTCGACCTAACCCGCCTTGAACGCATTTCCTTAGGTGCCCTCACACGACCTGACTTGACCCGAACGCATTTCCTTGGGCTCCCTCACATGACCCTACGTCTCGACCTGCTCGAAAAAAGGCAGAAGGGAGAAAAAGGAAAACAAGTCACACGAACATGCACCACAAGGCACATAGGTGGTCACAACTTAGAATTTTTTATAAGGCCACCCTTACACTACCCGACCTGACCTGACTGAATGAAGGCATAAGGGAGAAAACGGAAAATGGGTCGCACGAACGTGCACAAGGCACACGGGTGGTCACAACTTAGCATTTTTAATATGGCCACCCTCACACGACCCGACCAGGACCAACCCAAAATTTCTTCCTTGGGCACCCTCACACGGCATGACCCGGCCTGACCAGACCTGAATGTGTTTCCTTGGGTGCCCTCACACGACCTGACCTGACCTGACCCGCCCGAACGAAGGCACAAGGGAGAAAACGGCAAATGGGTCACACGAACATGCACAAGACACATGGGCGGTCACAACTTAGCATTTTTTATATGACCTCCCTCACATGACCCAACCTGAATGCATTTCCTTGGGCACCCTCACACGGAATGACCCAACCGGACCATACCCGAACACATTTCCTTGGGCACCCTCACACGACCCTACGTCCCGACCTACCCGAATGAAGACACAAGGGAGAAAAAGGAAAACGGGTCACATGAACGTGCACCACAAGGCACACGGGTGGTCACGACTTAGAATTTTTGATACGGCCTCCCTCACACGACCTGACCCGACCCGACCTGTCCTGACCAGAACGTGTTTCCTTGGGTGTCCTCACATGGCATGACCCGACCCGTCCAAACAAAGGCAGAAGGGAGGAAACTGCAAATGGGTCGCATAAACATGCATAAGGCACACAGATGGTCACAACTTAGCATTTTTTATACGGCCACCCTCAAACAACCTGACCTCGCGACCCAACCGAACACGTTCCGTTGGGCGCCCTCGCCCGACCCCACCCGACCTAACCCGCCCGAATGCATTTCCCTGGGCTCCCTCACACTACTTGACCCAACATGACCCACCCAAACACATTTCCTTGGGTGCCCTCACATGACACGACCCAACCCGACCCACCTGAACACGTTTCTTTGGGCGCCCTCACACGACCCGACCGGAATACAATGACATAACTGTAGTTGGTATCGAATCTTGGACATTATATTGGTTGGCCTCAATGAAAAATTGGCAGGGGCAAGACATTGGTCAGGGTCAAAGCTACATAACAAGACATGGAAAGTTGGGAAGAATGTTAAGGGAGGATTTTTCAGACCTCGTAGTACAGGTTGAGGCATATGAAAGAATAGCACCCATAGATTCATGTTGAACTTGAAGTCTTGGACGATAATGTTGAAGTAAAGCTTCTTTGACTTGGTTGGGAAATGGAGTAGGATGGAGTTGTAGCTTGCGATGAAGAAGAAGAAGTTGAGACATGTGAAGAAGAGGATGTTGTAGATGTGCCAATGATAGAGAAATAAATTGATGAACACATTGGACCAATATCGCGCACTTTGCAGAGATTAATGATGGAGGACACTTATAGGGGTTAGGGATTAGGGTTTAGTGAGTTAAGTGGGTTAGGGTTTTAGGGGTTTAGGGGTTAAATGGGTTAGGGGTTGTGAATTAGGGTTTAAGGGGTTAGGGGTTAAGGATTTATAGGTTTATGGTTTAGGGGGTTAAATGGGTTAGGGGTTAAGGGTTTACGGGTTAAGGGTTTAGAGGTTTATGGTTTAGGGGTTAAATGTGTTATGGGTTTAGAGGTTTAGGGGGTTAAATGGGTTAGGGGTTGGGAATTGTGGCTAAGGATTCAAGCTCCATGGAGAAATCTGAAGTCATCAAAAACCTTAATGGTTTGGAAGAATTTTATAAAATATGTTTCCTAATAGACAAACCCCATTGGATATAGGATTCCAAAGTTGTATTTGTAGAAATTAGTTCATCTTGAGAGGTGGAGGGAACTAAACAAAAAGTGGAAGGAAAAAATGTGTTTACTAAAATTTAAGACTAATTGTGGAAAAATCTCAAAAGGAATATTTGGGGATAGAGGGAAAAAGAAGTATAACTATGAAATGGATCCTTAGAACAATAGGGAGGCTCAAATATAGTTGACCCATGAAAATTATGGTTCCAATAAAGTGAGAGGGCTATGAGGTGCCCATAAGAAGCTAGCCCAAAAAAGAGTGCTTATCATTTACAAATCAGATATAATAATAATCCTAGAGAATGCTACCCACCAACCTATAGAGTAGCTCTAGAGGAGTCCTCAAGATACCAATTAGGAAAAAATTGTTTAAAAGAAAGAAAAAAAATTGATGCACCACAAAAACTTTCCATCAATAGATCAAGAAAGAAATTAAAATATGTCATTACAGAGCTTACCTTGAATTTGTCATATTCCCATTCTTGTTGTACTAAATTTCCATATACGAACTCACATCAAGGAATTAATCTTCAATTTATGTCAACATACTCCATTTATAAATGGCCAATATGCTTATAACGTTAGATGGAGCAGACTACACAATAGTGGGATTGTAGATCCTTACATTTATAAATTTGGTTTCTTGGCTTACAATGCAGTCTAAGTAATGGTTCATTTTGTTCATACTTTGTTTTGAAATGTTGGAGGATTTTTCTTTTATATTGTGTTTCCTTGGGCACCCACACAGTACAGCACGACCCGATCCGAACGTGTTTCCTGTGGCGCCATCACACGACCCGACCCGACCCGACCTACCTGAACATCGAAGGCGTGAGGGAGAAAACAGAAAACGATTCACACGAACATGCAGTACAAGGCGCACGGGCGGTCACAACTTAGCACTTTTTATATGGCCAACGTCACACGACTCAACCCGACCCGGCCCGACCCCTTATCCATTTTCTACTTTTTTCCTTCAAGGGGTTAGGGGTTAGAGGTTAATGGGGTTAGGGTTTATGGGTTAAAAGGATTAGGGTTTTAGGGGTTTACGGGATTAAATGGGTTAGGGGTCAAGGGTTTAGAGGTTTAGGGTTTAGGGGTTAAATGAGTTAGGGGTTTAGAGTTTTAGGGGGTTAAATGGGTTAGAGGTTGGTAATTGTGGCTCAAATATAGCTCACCCATGAAAATTCAGGTTCTGAAAAAGTAAGAGCGCTATGAGGTTTCTTGGCTTACAATGCAGTCTAAGTAATGGTTCATTTTGTTCGTACTTTGTTCTAAAATGTTGGAGGTGTTTTCTTTTATAGATTATATTCAGCTACCTAGTGCCCCAACATGACTTGATAAGAATGGAGACTTGTTTTCTTATGTTTTGAGTTGTTTTTGGAAGGCATTGATGTTGGTTGTTTCATAAAGGAAAGCAACATTGATGCAAGTAGTTTACCATTGTTTGTAATCAAGAAAAATCCAACCAAACTCTAATTCTGTCCACCAGAAAAAATGTCTACCATACCTTAATTTTATAGGCATGTGCATGATTGATAAATTTGAAATCACACACTTATGTACTATAAATTCACCAATGGCTAACCCACAACCTTGTATTAGAGCCAACTCCAATGTGTTTCCTTGGGCGGCCTCACACGACCCAACCTGACGCATTTGTGAGTCATCTTTGAGTCTAGAAACCCATCTCCTATATCGTCAAGGCATGCGAGGAGTTTGTCCATGTCAAATTTTAGTGCATATAGTAACAATTTGAAAAAAAATCAACGTTGGCCCCATTACAGATCACTCTTGGCTTATAAAGATAATGGTGCAGGGTAATATCATGTCATAAGTGACCTAATGTTTTCTAACAATTTCAACAATTTTGGCACTACAATAATCTGAGAACAATGATGACATTTACGATGATGCAAATAATGATGAATGTGCTTCTCTTGGTTTCAAAAATAATTTATTCTCTACTGAACAGGGCCAACCACATGAAGGTGGAAGCTCATATGTCCCCTCCCATCCCCCTCACATCACTATCATTTCCCCAATACCCAATATATGAAATAGAATACGAAAAAACAAAAAATTAATTAAGGCCGTAAACAAACTTTTCATGTGTTTGTAGAAAAACATAATTTTAGTTTAGCCTATACACTAGTATGGCCATTATTTGTTGTTTTGACATAATAAACAATAGGTAATAACCCCATGTAATTAGTAAATTATTTAAATACAATAATTCATACATATTAAAATATAAAGTTATAACATACCAGCTCATACTTGAACACAACATTTGTATTATTCTTCTTTTGTATCTTATTGATCTTCATCCAACTGATTGACATCTATACCAACATCCGATTCAGAAACGGTGTTGAAACGATCAACCATTTCATCATCATCATCATCAATTATGTAATTTTCAAGAATATCCTCATCAACATCATCATCAGTAAATGTTGCATTGTTTCCTATGCCTAGCTCATCTTCTCTATCTTCTTCGTCTGTCAATGCATATTTTTACTCATCTGCCATTGCATCATCTTCTTCTTGATCAATATCATCTTCTTCCTCTACAGTATGCTCTACTTTCCTTCCTCTTGGATCATATATAATATAAAATTACCATCCGTTCTCACCTGGAACCTCTGAGTAAAATACCTGTTCACATTGTCTTGGAAACAAATAGCGATATTTTCCTGCTTCAAACTACGATGTTTTAACCATTGGAAATCCATTGTCATGTTGAATAAGAGTTCTGTCATCATCACATACATTCATTCGTATCCTATACCATTTGACGTCGAACAAAACTAATTTGAAGGAATTAAGGCCACACTCAACTATATCATCTAAAAATCCATAATATCTATTTTCAGATTCTTGAGGATGTCTATCACTCCTGGACGAAACATTAGTGACATGGAATACTGCAATTATCCCACTATCAGAATTTTTCCTGTTATCATCCAACTGTTTGATGCGAAATTTACGACCATTGCACCACATAGCCTTGTGGTGTTTCAACTGCAATATGCCAAACATGATGCATTCTCAATTAATAATTAATCATATAATTTACACGGCTTGAAAATTATCTAAAAAATCAAACCTATTGTCACATTATAAATATAATAAAAAATAAGTTGAATAAAATAGGTGAATTAATTGCATACCTTTCTATATTTCAATATATATATATACATATATACATATATACATATATATATATACATATATATATATATATATATATATATATATATATATATATATATATATATATATATATATATATATATATATATATATATATGTATATATATACATATGTAATTAAAATAATATAGATTATATTTTTAATTTTTAATTTTTTAATTTTGGCCTAAGATTTTTTTTAAAATTAATTAAACCACTGTTTAAAAATAAATAAAATAAATAATATATATATATCTATATATGCATATGTATATACATATATGTATGTATATATATATATATGCATATATGTATATATATATATATATATATATATATATATATATATATATATACACACACACACACACACACACACACATATATATATATATATTATTTATTTTATTTATTTTTAAACCGTGGTTTAATTAATTTTAAAAAAAATCCTGGGCCAAAATTAAAAAATTAAAAATTAAAAATATAATCTATATTATTTTAATTAAAAATTGTTAATTAATTGAAAATTAATATTAATACAAATTAATAACAAATTATTACTTTAATTTTAATTACAATTGATTAAATTATTTTAAACTTCATTAATCATATATTACAAATTAATTAAATTAAATTATGAAATAATAATATACAATACATTATTTAATATTGAAATGGTATTATATTTAATATATGAAAACAAAATTACCACACTAATATATGAAATAATATATGAAAATGAGAGTTTATTAAGTTATTATATTTAATATATGAAAACAAAATTACCACACTAATATATGAAATAATATATTATATCTGTAACAAGCCTCATGTCGTCACTATTCCGACATTTTGCAAACAATCTTTTCATATCGTGGCTATTCCAACGATCTCAATAGCCTATGTCGCGCTTCTTACGTTTTCTATTCATGTCGCTATTCTGATGTTTTGTGAACTGTCTTTGTGAACGTGTCAGGGCACCCAAGAAAACACATTCGACGGGGTCAGTTCAGGTTGTGTGAAGGCACCCAGGGAAACACGTTTGGGCGGGTCGGGTCAGGTCATGTCGTGTCGTGTGAGGGCACCAAAGGAAACCCTTGATTCTGTCATATTCCCATTTTTTTGTACTAAATTTCCATATCATGAACTCACATCAAGGAATCTTCAATTTATGTCAAAAATATACTCCATTTGTAAATGGCTAGTATGGCACGAGGGAGAAAATGGAAAACGGGTCACACGAACGTGCATAAGGAACACAGGCGGTCACAACTTAGCTTTTTTTATACGACCACCCTCACATGATGGTTTGACACGAACGCATTTCCTATGGCACCCTCACACAACACGACCCAACCCACCCCAACGAAGGCACAAGGGAGAAAATGAAAAAGGGATTACACAAACGTGCACAAGGAACACAGGCGGTCACAACTTAGCATTTTTGATACAACCACCCTCACATGACCTGACCTGACCCGCCCCGACCCGCTGTCACACAACTCGACCTAGATGCGTTCCTTGGGTACCCTCAAACGACCCCACCCGACCTAACCCGACCTGCCTGAAGACGTTTCCTTGGGTGCCCTCTTAGTATGACATGACTTGACTCGACCTGACCCGAACATGTTTCCTTGGGCGCCATCACATGATCTGACCCTCCCAAATGTCGAAGGCACAAGGGAGAAAATGGAAAATGGGATGCATGAACGTGCACAAGGCACACGGGCAATCACAAATTACCATTTTCTATACAACCTCCCTCACATGATCAAACCCAAAAGCATTTACTGTGGCACCCTCACACGACACGACCCAACCCGCCCAAATGAAGGGTGCACGAGGGAGAAAATGAAAAATGGATCGTACAAATGTGCAAAAGGAACACGAGCGGTCACAACTTAGCATTTTTTATGCGACCACCTGTTAGCACTGGTATTTACATCCCACACATCCCTCCTTATTTTACTCTGCTTTCACCTCATCTTCGTCATTATCATTGAACTCCCTTCGTTTTTTAACCATTTTCCCCAAGGGTGCCCAAGTCATCATTGTTCACAAGCACTAATCCCTAATTTTCTCTCCCACTGAGCTGGTGTTTGCTATGGAAATGATAAATTTGAGTAGAGGAGGCATAAGTTAGGTCATATCAGTAAGTATGAGGCCATTCCAACTCATAAGATCATGTCTCCATCATTTTTTAGGAAATCATTCCAAGGGTCAAGTCATTTGCCACTCATAGGGTTGGTTTTACTTCAAAATATTTTTCTGACCAAATAGAGATGCATTTAAAAAACGTGAGAGAGGTTTTTTCCATCATAGGTCAAGAAAGAAAGACCTCCTTTAGATTTTTCATAGGTGTCATGGTTTTAGAGAAATGTCAAAATTACAGGTGCCACAGGAGAGTTGCACCACTTCTGGAGTGACCTTGGGAAAATGCAGTTTTCTCCTAGATGGAATGTCCAAATGACTTCTTGAAGAGTCAAATGATAACTAGATTGGATTATGTTTCCAATGGGCTATCAAGAGCTCAATTTGGAGTTGTGGAAGGCCTCCAAACATTGCCTGCAATAGCACTTTGCATTTCTACACCCTCATTCTGAACGTTTTGACCAGTCTTGGAAAAATCAACTTTTGAAAAGTCAAATCAACTCCAATCATAAAACCAGAGGTATATTTGGAAATTACACAGGATAATATTTTGAACGACCTATTCTGGGCCCAATTTTTACACTGGGAAGGCCTCCAAATGTGGTCTGCAAAAAGGTGTTATACGCAGAGGGCGCGTTTGAGTGAAATTGTGCAAAATAGTGTCATTGCGCATTATCCTTGGTCGCTGCGCATTTATCTTGGACGTTGCGCATTTGGAAAAAATCAAAATGTAACTTTTAACTGCACTTCGTGTTTGGCTTGGTAGTCGTGCGTTTACCAGGGATGTTGCGCGTTCACCCAGAAATCTTCAAACATTCTGTGCCAGACCTCAGAATCTCACAACTTCACCTCCAAACCTTCAAAAGAAATTCTTCATGCCTCCAACAATTTAGTAAGTAAAAATTTGATTCTTTCCATATTATCAAATTTCATTTTGATGTGTGATGTTTTCCTAAAGGAATTTGGTGTCTCGTTCTATTTTCAAAACCCTAATTTTCATTAAAATCTAATTTACATTTTTTATCTCAGTCCCTTGGCTTTCATATTCCTTACCTCATATCACACAAAATTTTCCTAAATCCCTACACTAATATACACTTTTCCCTAAACTACGATATCCTTCAAAACCCTAAGACCTAGGTTTTCATTTTCCTAGGCTCCCTACACCCTACCTACAATTAAATCCCCTATCCAAAAACCCCTCATAATCACCACCCTTGTCACCTTCCTCATATTACAAATCCATATTCCCAAAATCCTCCTATTTCATCACACCAACCTTCAATTCATACACTCACATTCCATTCCATCCTCTCCCTAGGGTTTTTACACCAAATACATCATGGAAACCGAGCAGAGGTGAAATTAGTAAGCCTAAGAGGGCTTATTTGGACACATTGGCACATACCTATCAGAGAGGTCATAGGCAGGCGTTTGCCCCAAAGATTGTGGGAGGGGCCCTACTTTCTTCACCAACAAATAAAGTACACAAAGGCAAGGAAAATATGGCAGAAGTGTACATACATGAAGAGGAAGGTATCCATGAGAAAGAGGCAGATTTTGAACTTGTAAACTTGGACACAATTGATGATGATCTTTCCTTGATCATCCGAGAGAAGGAAGCCAAGATTATAAACCTCCAAGCTAATATTGAAAGGTCCAAGTTTGTTACTAACTTTCTCAAACAAGAGAACTAGCAGCTGAAGACCAAACACACCATTGATGAAGTGAGATGCATCAAAGCACAAAGAGAGACAAAGGGAAGCTGAGCTATTTGACCAACTTACCCTAAATGAAGAGCTTTCCCTAGAAATCAGTGAGAATAGAGAACCATGGCTTGATAGAGCCAATATACACTTGGAAAAGTTTCTAGAGAAGGCCAACAAGGATAATGAATTTTTGAGGACAAAGGTCAAACTTCATGCTTGGAAAGAGAGAATTGCATTGGCCAAGCTCAAAAGAGCCAATGCTAAAATTGAAGTCTTGACCAAGCAAGTAAAGAAAGAGAAGCTAGATATACTTGCCAAGGTGACACTCCATGCCTCAAACACATTATCAGAAAATATCCCACCAATTTTGAAAAAAAATAGGCAAACTTAGCATGTTGGTACATTTATGTGTTTTTAAGGGTATTTTTTGCATAGTAAATTTGTTAAATGTGCAGCACCTTGGATGCTACGCTCTTTTTTGAGGCATCTAATGGAAAAATGGAAACCACCAAAAGATTTATAATTATGAGTACATCGACCTTGTGCATTTTCTAAGCTTTTGCAGGAGAAATGGTCACTGAAAAAGACAAAAAACCATGTTTCTGATTCAATTTTTGTCTGGTCGCTGCGCATTTACTAGTCTTGGGAGAAATAAATTTTGATAGGGAAAATGAACTTCATTTTGAAAAATGAAGCTATTTTTGGAATCTAGAATTGAAGGCCTTTCCATCAAGCTATCTTGGATCCAATTTTAACACCTGCAACCTAGTCAAAAACAACCTACAAGTTGGGGTAAATGGCGTTGCGCATTTAACAATTGATAGATTTTTTCTGAGTTTTCCTACAAATTTGAAGTTTACCTTGGGGAATCATGTTTTTACCTCATGTAAATGATGAATATGAATGTAATTATAATTTTTTTAATATTTAATAGGGTAAATACATTAGGTAAATCAAGAAAATGAGGTGTAATGAATCAGTTCACAAAAGTTAGGGATGAGTCACTTTGACCACCCTACACTCTAGGTTTCAGTTCGGACTTTAGTGGATTAGCTCCTCCTCTCATGGACTCGACCCCTAAGGTTGGGAGAGGTTGTTTTAGGCCTATATCATGTCATTTTTTACTCATTTTCAAAGGTTGGAAGTTGGTATCAGTTTGATTTTGCTAGTTGATCAAGGGAACTTGTACTCTGTTTTGGCCAAGCTAATAAAGAGGAGTTGTAGCTACATTTATGGGATACCTATGGTATTGAATGTATTTAATATTTTTTTCTTCAGTATCATGTGTTTGAATGTATTTTTCATATTCACTTTCATTTCTATGTTATGATCTTTTACAAGTTAGAAATTCAGAATACATGTTTGCCATGCTATGTTTTGGGTAACTGATAATATTTGTTCAGTATCTTCTGTCTGAGAGAAATACATCTCTTATGCTTCTCTCAGCATTCTTACAGTTTCTAAACCATTCCACAATATTTCCTTCAAGTGATTGGCATTATACCTACCTTGCCAAATCGATCCCTGCAACCCTAATTCATTTTCCCTGACCTGGCTTCCCTTCACCTAATTCCTCTATCCATTGATTTCCCCAACCAAATAAATTCAAAAAAATCGCCTACACTCTATATCTAGCCTAAAACCCCAACTTCTCCATCCCTCATGGCTGTGACCTTTTTGGAGAGAGCCCTCTCTAACTTGATAGGGCTAGCTATCAAGTCAAAATCTTGGTTTTTAGTTACCTCTGTTGGGATTCCTTCCTCAGCCTTGGGAATATGGTGGAGTGATAACACCACCCTCACACGACCTGACCCGACCCACCCAAATGCATTTCCATGGGTGCCCTCACATGGCACGACCCAACCGGACCCAACTCAACCCGCCAGAACGCGTTTCCTTGGGCGCCCTCACACGACCCGACTAGAACATGTTCCTTAGGTACCCTCACATGACCTGACCTGACTCGATCCACCCAAATTCATTTCATTGGTCACCCTAACAGTATGGCATGACCCGACTCGACTCGACCCAGACGTGTTTCCTTGGGTGCCATCACAAGACCCGACCCAACCCAGATGTGTTCCTTGGGTGCCATCACACGACCTGACCCACCCGAATGTCGAAGGTGTTATCACTCTCCCCAACTTCTTAGGCTGAAATTAAGAGTGAAGAGAGGTAACCACAGACTAAGTTTTAGCTAGGCAGCTAGCCCTACCTAACTAGAGAGGGCTCTCCCTATGTCACTTTTTAATTATTTGATTTTAGGGATGAGTACCAAATTTTAGGCTAGATATAGATTAATTTTTTTTGGAATTTGTTTAATGATTTTTTTGCTGGATAAAATTTATACTCAGTGAAAGATACAAGTGATTTCAAAGACTGTATTGCAGAAAACTGAGTAAGGAAAGATAGGAAATCTATTTGAACACATTTAATTTGTCATCAGTATATAGTGGTAGAAAATAAAGGAATCTGAATGAGCATTTTACATGAATTCATTCATTAGAAGAAAAGACACATTGTAAAAATCTTAATAAATAGAACATTTGACTGATTTATGCTTATAAACTGAATAATATTTTACACAGAAAATGGAATGAAAATGAAATGACATAGAAAGGCACAATGCTCAATAAAAATACCACATGAATCTCACACGATTGTTGCAGACTCCTTTTATTTTCATTAATAGCAGGTCCACATTAATACACTGAGTTTCAGAACTCAATTATCCAATAGAAATACTTCGTATAGTGAAGTATTTATAAATAAAATAAAATTACAACTGTTACAGTAAAGGCTATCCAACTGATAGTGCTTTATTTGCTAACTAATTCTAGCTGCATCATGGAAATAAATACATATGTTGTCCTGGCACTGGCTGCAATTGAAAAGCGATGCTAAAGAAGATAATCACAGGCTGCACTGACTGTCTGTTGACTGTTGATCTGGAAAAGTTGACTTTTCTACTTTTATCAATTACTCTTGAAACTCACATAACTTTTCCCAGTGCTCTTCATCAGGAATAACTAATTTAATTACCATGCAGTAAAGTTCATCTACTTCAGTGTACTTGGAAAAGTTGGCTTCACAAAAAAACATGTTTAATTTCATACTGAATATAAATATCATTGCTTATTACTCCCAACTATGATTTTCCTATTAATGTGCCTTTGCTATTTGCAAAATTGGAAGTATCCCTAGAAATATCCTGAAGTATCTTTCCATAGTCATCTCTAGTCATTATTTTATCATTAATTACAAAGAGAGAAGGCAACCCTTTCTATGTTAGAGATTCTATCCTGCTGAAGAATCTCTGAACTATAACTTCTATACTGTGACATTTTTCATATAGTTGAAGAATCAAAATCTTCTTTGTCAACACTCTCTTCATTTCCATGATGGTTTATGTTCTGTCCTCAATGCCCAATTCATCTATCTCATAATTGTTCTTTGAATTTAGAAATATCATGATATCGTTAGATGTTGTAGGCTTGTTCCCCAAATGTATTTGATTGTTGTAATGGCCTCATTTTCCTTTTGGATCAACTCTTTTTTCTCAAATATGATTCGTATGCTTGGAAAATTTTTAGTGATGGACTTTGTGATATCTGCCCATGTTATCTCTTTCACCTGGGCCAAAGTATTACCAATGGAGGACTCTTTCTATTCTTTATGTAACCTTTCAATAAATTTTTTGGCCCTATATGCTTCAGCTGCATGTGAACTCTCAGCATTACTCTTTTTTAATTGCAGTAAATTTACCTGATCCTACAACTTTTTGATCTCCTCTTCTTGAATAGACATGTTCTGAACTACTTTACTAAGTTGCTCAACTCCATATGCAGTTCTTTCTATAGAAGTTTGAGCTATAGGAATGGCTGCTAGTGGCACTACCTCTAAAGGAACCTTTGAAGTCTTCACTGTTACTTCCTTTTCTTTTATAATATTCTCTAGCTCTGATTCCATTTGTTTTAATTGAGAATTCTGCTCCATTATCAACTTCATCATATCTGTCTTTGACTTTCATTTTCTTCAATATCCTTTGCCAAAGGGTCTTTTGTAGGTGGGATTTTCAATTTATTTCTCAATGCTTCTATATCAACATTTTTCTTCTTGATGATCTCTTCAATTTAATTTACATTGGATGGATCATATCCAATATTTACCACTAGATCTTCTAGATTTTTTATCTTTGTGTCCTTTGCAAATGAAGATACCTTCTCCAATTTCAACTATGAATGTACATTTTCTAGTGAAACCTGCAATTTGGATAAACTTAAAACAATATTAGTGAGAGTTGATGAAATCATCTCACCAATTTGCTTATGAAGCTCCATTTGGTCTATTGGATGAATTTCTTTTGTTTCAAACTCAAATGTAGCCTTCTTATAATTTTCCTATGACTTTGGCTGTGATGTTTGTGCTTGAATAAATGAAGAATGCATTTTTCCCTTTCCAGAATCAAAGGCTGAAAGAAGCCTGCTTTGTGAACCAGGAATCTATTTCCAAAACTGATTATATGTACTTATCTTCAAAATTTCATTCTTAAATTTCATTTCTTTGAAAATTTCAAAGAAAATCTTCTCCTTTTCTTTCTCCCCTGTAGCAGTTGTGCTAATCTGGATGGATTTTTGCTAATCTTGAGAATTTGATGTTTGTCGATCTTTAGGAGTTGTTCTTTGCTGCTCTTTAGAGACAATAGAAGTAGTAGGAGTAGTAGAGATACCTTTATCACATGTCTGTGTAGAAAGAGGTGTCTCTTAAGTAATGATAATCACTTTTTTTTTCTGACTCATTGCTGGGATTGACCTTTGGATTTAGTTTTTTCTTCTTCCTGTAATGAACCTTGAACTCTTTGCTTGATGAATCAACCATTGGAGATGACTGATATTCTCTAACTCCCTTCCCTACTCTTTCCTATGAAATTGGGGTTTGCAAAGTTGAAGTAGATAATGTTTTTTCTTCAGGCTCTTGTAGTGTACCATTCGTCCATTCAAGTTGATTCATGTAATTTTCAATCTATTGTCTAGGTGTATGAAAATATGTTGTAGATTTATTTTCCGCCCTCATTTTGGAAATGACACCAACTGGATCATAAGACCATGAAAATCTTGGGCTAAAATGCATTTCCTTCAACAACTTATCTTCATCTTCCACTGTTGTCTTGCTATTACAGATAAAAGGACCTGTCTATGTTTTAATTTTAAACTATGATTTCTTCTTAGAAGAGACAAAATGCACTTCATCTGCATTAATCATTTGTCTAATATATTCTAGTTCAAAAATCCTCATGGGGAGGAATTTAGAAAACTTATAAGGGGGAAGTTCACATCCATAAAATCTAAGTTCAATATACTTTTGTTAAAGATACCAATCCCCCACTACTACATTTGGCGGAAATTCCGACACTTGTTTCCGACGCTATTGCATTTCAACTACAAAAATATATTAGTGTTCAAGTGTACATGTGTGCATCACTTGTGTAGGGTATTCCTTTTCCACTTTCACATTATCCAAGAATGTGTACAATATAGTTCATATTTTTTGTGATTTAGATTATCTTGAAAAAGGAAAGGTAAATTATTTCCCATGGAAAAAGAAGGTTTTCCCTTTTTACTACTGGAAATGGTACAAAAAAGTTCCATTTCTACTCGAAACTCCTATGAAACAAGAACCAAATAAAGGCCATATCCTCAAACGTCGGTATAGCGGAAATTTCCGACATTTGGTCAAAAGTGTCGGAAACAAGTGTCGCAATACCGACACTTAGAAAAGTGTCGCCATTGCGACGTTTGGAGGAAGACGTCGCACTGGCGACACTATGGTCCAACGCGTCACTATTGCGACGACTGCAAGTGTGACACAATGTCTAAGTGTCGTAATTGCGACGTTTGGAGGCCTTCGTTGCAATAGCGATGCCTTTTCTGCCGTCGGTATAATGACACTTATATGTGCACTAAATAGAAATACGAAACTTATATGCACGCTACATAAAAATGATTTTATTGTTTCGTATCCATCGCAATAGCTATATTAACGTCTGATATCACGCGCGCATCCGCCCTCTTCTCTTGCAGAACAGCATTCGCCCTCAGCTCTTGCAGAACAGAATTTTCCCTCAGCATTCGCCCTCAGCGTTCGCCCTCAGCTCTTGTAGAACAACATTCACCCTCAGCTCTTGCAAAATGGTAAGTTCTTACTTCAGGCCCTTCCTCCTATAGTAGGGTTGACTCTATTTGGGTTTTTTTGGTCAATTCCATTGGATTGTGTTAGGCTGTAGGGTTCTCTCTAGATGTCAAGAATCAAGATTCAATACCCTCTATTATCTTCATCACCCAATACAAGATTTAAATTTTTCCCAAAGAAACGCTTATTAATTTGGCAGCCATTATTTCTCCCTGCTTTAAAAACCCTACATTTAAATGAAAACAAGCATTGCATTTCAACTACAAAAATATATTAGTGTTCAAATGTACATGTGTGCTACATTAACGTCTGATATCACACGCGCATTCGCCCTCCGCTCTTGCAAAACATCATTCGCCCTTAGCATTCGCCCTCAGCATTCGCCCTGAGCTCTTGCAGAACAACATTCGCCCTCAACATTCGCCCTGAGCTCTTGCAGAACAGCATTCGCCCTGCATTCGCCCTCAGCTCTTGCAGAACAGAATTCGCCCTCAGCTCTTGCAGAACAGCATTGGCCCTCAGCTCTTGCAAAATGGTAAGTTCTTACTGCAGGCCCTTCCTCCTATAGAGGGTTGACCCTATAGCCTAACCAAATAGCTCCACTTGAGAAAAATTTTCATAATCTTGGGGCTGGATATACTGCAGAGAAAACAATTGTAGTTATCATTCATGCTCCAATATATTAATATAATTTTTACATTGAACTGAAGAAAGGGAAACAAGCAAATGCTAGCCATCATACAATGCTTTGACATAAGAGTTTTGAGTGACATACTTGAAAAAAGAACTCATCGACTGATATTTATAATCATTTGAGTTATTCAAGTTAAACACAATGTCAAAAATCAAGATTCAATACCCTCTATTATCGTCATCACCCAATACAAGATTTAAATTTTTCCCAAAGAAACGCTTATTAAATTGGCAGCCATTATTTCTCCCTGCTTTAAAAACCCTACATTTAAATGAAAACAAGCATTGCATTTCAACTAAAAAAATATATTAGTGTTCAAGTGTACATGTGTGCATCACCTGTGTAGGGTATTCCTTTTCCACTTTCACATTATCCAAGAATGTGTGCAGTATAGTTCATATTTTTTGTGATTTAGATTATCTTGAAAAAGGAAAGGTAAATTATTTCTCATGGAAAAAGAAGGTTTTCCCTTTTTACTACTGGAAATGGTACAAAAAGTTCCATTTCTACCCAAAACTCCTATGAAACAGGAACCAAATAAATGCCATGTCCTCAATGGACATCATTTGGCTTTGAAAATGGCCATTGCACCGTGTTGTTTCTTATATTACAGCACGATAGTTTCTTAGGTCATTTCTTGTTTCTTGAGTTGAAAAACAACCAAAGAAATCGTGAAGATCCTTTTAAGAAATCAATGACCATTTATCAATCATATCTCAACTATTTTTTATTTTATTCAGTGGTTGCTTACTTTGAGAGAAATTTGACACTTTTATAAGGAATATAACATAAAAACACAAAATGGGAAGGAATTGATGATGCAGATGACCTTTAGTTGTTGTCAATTAAGAATTGATAATACACGATGCATGTTCTGTACTACAAACTAGATTCCTTCATGGAGTTAGGACACAGAGTATTGAATCAAAGTTGTAGTTTCTAACTTCTTGTATTGGTTCATCAATCTTGAAATTCGGACATTGCATGTCTTCATTGCTTCATGTTTGAATAATTTGCATCATATCGTACAATAGGAAATTAGGAATTATGATTATTATTACTTTATGGATATGTTAAGTTACTTTTAAGTTTGCATGGTTTAGTGTGAAATTATTCTAGTCCCCAAACACATATAATCAAGGAATTATAACGTGATTTCAAACATTAAATATCAACAAAATCGTTTAAAGGACATTGAAAGGAAAAAGGTGATGGAAGATAGAAAGTGCCTTACTTAAATGCTCTAAGGATTTTTCAATAGTTGCTCCAAAAGCTTCACTTCAAGGCCCTTGAAGATCGTCTCCAACAATGCTATACCATCAGCTTCAACAATGTTGCTCCAAAAATGTCCTCAAGGTCTTCACAACAAGTTTACTAGAAGTTGCTCCAACAATATATTCAATAAGGTCTTCATTCTCAACTCGTCTCTTGTTTGGGTGCCTTAATGTGCAATGACATGTTTCCAGGACTGAATTCAATGCAAGGCATATTTGAAACTCTAACTTTGTCGTCCGGTGTCTTATTAGAAATTATTTCAGTTTTCATTTTGTGTTTTTAAGTTAGATATTGTTTTCAAGTTTTTACATTTATAATTTTATTGCAATGTGGCAGACTGATCAGAGCAGTGCAGGAACAACCCCGAGACAGGATGATCGCGGAAAGAGGCCAGCGGAAGAACATGTAAAGTGCCGGCATTGCTCTATCTTTAGGTATTTTAGTTATTTACATAATTGAAATAATATTAATTTTGTTCAAATATGCAGACACCTAGCCATGGTACGCCTGATGATTCCCTCTTTGAGGAAGAGCTTTCTTCATCCCTATCTCTAGTGTTCTTGTTGCGAAAAAAGGCACGAGATGCAAGGTTAGAATTTAATACTTTGATAGACGTGCCTCAAACACCTGAAATAGAAGAGAGGATAAAACAACTTATGAGCCAGCTAGAAAGATATCGGGTAATAATAAAAAGTCAAAAGGATATTTTTTTTGTTCTGCATGAGATGAATTGTGATAGTTTGATTTTTAATTTTTACATTGACTAAACTAACAAAAAGTTCTTTTGTATGTAGCGTTTTCTCGCACTTGCTGAATCCGGTGTTGGTGGTAGTGGGACACAAGGGCAAGAGATTGCCCAAAAACCCTCTTGTACACCTTCTACTCCTTTAGGTGCCAGGCAAGAAACACACCCTGCCCAAGCAGACACCCAGCCAACTGCTGAACGTGTTGGCAATGATGAGGCTGATATGGCCAACTACATTATTGTGTTTCCTGGAGCTACACGTGTCAGCTCCACGGGGACCATTAATGGCACGTTGTTGGTGAACGATGAAGGTGTCCCTATAAAGCATGTACAACTCCCAGGTAAATTTTAATATTTTAACTATTTCATGTACTTTATCTAAAACATATTTATCACAATTTTTATTTTTAAATTAATGATAATATCTTTTTTTTTCTGTGTAGGAAACAATGAGTTCTACAGGTATTTGGAGAGCCATGTGTTGGTAATTTTTGGCCCAACCATACGCACAGGGTGGAATTCCCAGAGTTCCAACCTGAAAAAAGAACTTCTAGATTATCTAGAAACCCTTTTTGGGGTCGGCATATTTGACAGAACAACGGTGGCTCGGGTAGCCGGAAAATATTTGAAATATACCAGGGACACCTATAGGACGCAATTGTAATTTAACCCTAGATATGAGCGTCCTCTCACAGTTCCAGAGAGTGAGTGGAGAGCACTCATCCATGACGGAAAAGAGAAAAGGGCAAAGAAAGAAGGAAAAATGCCAACTGGACCCGCAAGGTAAATTACAACTTTAATTCAATAGATTTAATTTTCTTTATGTCTAAAATAAAAGTGTGCTACGTCATATCTGACTTCAATTTTTTGATGCTAGGTTGCCTGACACCTCAAAGGCAACCAAAGCTAGGATTGAAAAAAAGGGCCATCACAAGCTAGGCCAGGGCGGCTACTTGAAATTAGCTGCAAGAATTGTAATTAAGTAGATAAACATCTTATAATTAATTGTATCGCCTTCCAACGTTTTTGTAATCCTATCAAATATGATTAAAAATACACAATCATATGTAATTTAGGGTGATGACTTCGGAACAGAAACTACAGAGGAAGATTAAAATATCGCTTTCCATTTTGGCTATCAAGCCGTAGTTGAACAGCGCATAAGCTTGGGGCAGGTCCCAAGATCCAGAATGCCTGATAAGGTAAAACATTAACCTTTAAATATGTTTTTTTTCATCCATAAATTTAATGTCTAACAACTTTGTTTAAATCAGGGGAGCAACACTACCGACGACGCAAATAACCCAGTTTTAGAGCCAAATGTAGATGATCCTCACGTGCAACCTGATCATTGTAGTAGGGACCAGGCCGACAATGCTACTATCAGTGAGGGCCGTGACGGTAATTAATTTCCACTTATATTTTTTTCTAATTATACCTTGATGGTTGTCCCTATAACGTTTTTTGTTTAAATGACAGAGAATTTTTCCCTTGAGGATCTTACCACCAAAGAGGAAGATAGGGCAACAGTCCCAACGGCGACAACTGGTGCACCAGGTAAATAATCTCATTGCAATTTTTTTTATTAATATTACCGAACTAGTTCAATGATATTTAAAAACTGACAATTAAAATTTAATATTATTTGTTTTTGTAGGTGATGCCCCATCACTGGATGAGACCAGACATCGTGACTACGCAACTAGGTCAGCGGCGACAACTGGTGCACTAGGTAAATAATCTCATTGCAATTTTTTTTATTAATATTACCGAACTAGTTCAATGATATTTAAAAGCTGACAATTAAAATTTAATATTATCTGTTTTTGTAGGCGATGCCCCGTCACTGGATGAGACCAGACATCGTGACTACGCAACTAGGTCAGCGGCGACAACTGGTGCACCAGGTAAATAATCTCATTGCAATTTTTTATTATTATTAATATTACCGAACTAGTTCAATGATATTTAAAAACTGACAATTAAAATTTAATATTATCTGTTTTTGTAGGCGATGCCCCATCACTGGATGAGACCAGACATCGTGACTACGCAACTAGGTCAGCAGTGTGAGTCGAAAGGCACAAAACAGGAGCAGAGCATGATGATATTGATGATGTAATTAGGAGCTTTAAAAATAGGAAGAAGAAAAAGAAAATTCGATAATGTAAAATATTGTATTATTATAAGACAAACGTTACTAATGACCATACTTGGAACGTTTTTTGCGTTATATAAAAAACTCATTTATCATACTATTTTTATGTCAAGCATTAATTGCAATGTTTCCTTGCGTACTTTTTGTTGAATTGTTTTTTTATTAGTTATTGAATATTTTTTTTTATGCTCATCAAAGTAAAAAATGAAATATAGATTGGATATTGGGGAATTGAGAGTGATGTGAGAGGGGGGGGGGGAGGGGCCATAAGAGCTTCCACCTTCTCGTGGTTGGCCCTGTTTAGTAGAGAATAATTTATTGGAGCGATTTAATCTTGGAGCAAACCTCCCTCGATCCAGTGTAGCAACAAAAAAGTCATTGTTGACTTAGTTGCTACTCTTTCAAATCGTGGGAGGCTTGTTCCAAGTTCATGCGACTCCAATAAATTGCTCTTGAAACGAAGAGGAGCTTATTCAGGTATGTTTTGACATTTTCAACATATGTTCTAACATTATCATAAGAATGCATCTTAGAGTAAAAAATACTACATCAATTACTTGTATTTATTGTATAGATAATGATGGATTTTGATTGACTTGGCAGTGCGGGTACAAATCCTCTTGCATCATGAGCAATAGAACTTGTCAACCAGGGTCATGTCTAGGATATTTTTGCTTGTGCGCTTGACCAGATTCGTAATGTCACATTTTGTAAGTTCCTTTACAGTTCATAATTCAATATTAAGCTTGTTCATGATTATTATCTAGGTTTTTTGTATGTGTTTTTTCATCTATTTGATTGTAAGCAACTATGCATGTTTCCTGTTGTTCACTATGATTTCTCCCATTACCACTCCTAGGATGAATCCGACTTTATTGTTACATAGGTTAATTTATTGTTGCTATGATTTCTCCATTTACGATTTCATAGGTTACATCATGTAAAGTTGTCAATCTCAGGTTGGTGATGAGCTTTAGTTCTCCAGATTTGGGGCTTTTCTGATATTTTCTCCCTCATGTCATTCTTGCATCACCTCGTTTTTTGAGCATGCCAATTGTCTACCACTTGTACCAATTGGCACATGTCAATCCCTGAGTGGTGCCACATTTCACCTATTTTCAGTGAGAGTTTAGGTTTTCTCTAACATAGCTTCAGAAATCTGATTCAGTGCCTCCTTGAATATTGTCACATAATACTCATGGTTTGGATTGATGAGCATGTTCTGAATGGTTGGTTGATTCATAAGAACCACCCATATAGTCATCTTGAGATATTTCAGAAGTTTTCTCGGGTTTCCTTTTCCACCGTTTCTAGTGGGTGGGATGGTGTGGGGTGATCCATCAATACTGGTGCTCTTGTAGTAGGGAATTTTTTTTTGGGGATATAAAGGAGCATTTGATGTAGATATCCCATTGGATGCATTCATAGATGGGCATGAGAGGTCAATAATTTAAATTAAAAATATGCAACCTCTAGCATGGCAACCTGAAGGCTGCGAGAGACACTGGTTAAAGATTGTTTTGTAGTGGCCTTAATATAGTCGTGATTTCTTTCTATTATCTTAATGCAAATATATAGTCCGGTCTCATTAAAATGAGGATTGTGGTTGTATTTCTCTTTGGTTGTTTCTCTCTTAATGCTCCAGAAGTTTCCAAAATTTGCGACAGTTGTTTAGTTTTCCTGTTACAACTTAAAAGTGGTTTTTAGCAATGGGAGTCATGTTTTTTAAGGTTCATACTAATATGAAGATCTTGTAATTATATATTCAGCATAAGAGAAGATGGCCTCTGCTTTGGGTAGTATGACAACAATTGCCACATCTACCTCATTGGGTAACAATGGGAAGGGGAAGAAGTTGGGTGCAATGTTTGATAATTATGGCAGACAATTGTCTTCTCTTTCAGTTTTTTCACCCATTTCCTTTAATCGCTCAAGCAGAAGAGGGACTCTGATATTACATGACAGAGAGAAGGTAGTTAATACAAGAGCTATGGAAAAGGAGTTTTACTTCAACAAGGATGGCTCAGTGACAAAAAAATTGTAGGTCAGAGAAAAAATTATATTTAAAGGAAGGTCACCTGCACGTGAAACTTCACTGCGGTGGATCTTTCCTTGTCCACTTATATTCGATTTTAATGTGACATTTTAATTTTTCATGGAGGGTTGTTATTTTAGATGTGTGCTCTGGTTTTATTTTTAACGTTGTATTAGTTCCCCCTCTTAAATGTCTTAGATTTGGTAGGCATAATTTGAAAACTCAAAGGTGAAAGGAAACATATTTGTTACCCAGTGGTCTAAAAGGAAAGGGTTATGGCTGAGTCAAATTTTATTGTTATTGAAAGTGTAATGAAATGTATCTCAATGTTATGGTTTTGGCCTTTTTATTGGTTGAATTAGAGGACCCAGTCGAAAATATTGGGGCCAAGTAGGCTGGTTTTCCTTTTTGCTAATGGTTTGGTGTATCTAATTGAATTAGTTGCCTAAGGTATTTTTGGTTGCAAACTCCTTTTCATTTTTCATATAGTATTGGCCTTGTGGGATACATTTGATTGTGTGGTCTTGTTAGATCTACAACATTTGTAGTTGTTTAGTCTTATGGCCAAGGTGCACTTTTATTATGGAAATAGTTGATGCAATATTGTCATTTAATCCTTACTGTAGGGTAGCATGTTGAGAAGTTTCTTGTGAAACATTTGGTATTCAAAATGACACTTGATCCTATACAAAATCATGCACTTGACTTCAAAATTCATATTCAAAGTGTGCCAAACAATTCTTGCAAAATTTCAAATATTTATGTTGTTTTAAACCATTATCTTTTTCATGTATTGGATCCTGAAAATGTGAAAAAGACTTTGGTATGAAACCAACTGGTGAATAATTTCCAGCAAAACAACCACTTCCAAGACATGATTTAGAAGTAGAACAAATGTGCTTATGAAGCATAGAAAGATATCCTTGATGCATTGTAAATGTTTGGCTAGGGTTATTTTTGGAGAAAATAACTCCTTATTCCTAGAATAGTGATCTTCAATACAAGTAAATGCCAGAGAAGAGAGATCATCGTGTGACGCAACAAAACTGAAATTGGACCCCTAAGGAGAGCTGGTGTGTCTACAATCTCTCTGACAGCATTTTCCCCTAGTTTACCCCGTTCTTTTCCTCCATCCTGGGTCTTCATTGACTTCTTCTTTCTTCGGGTTTATTTATCAAATTCGTAGAATTCGATAAATAAATACCATCCACAATGGTTGGACTTTAATTTATATTCCCGACTTTATATTATCTCCAAGCCTTATAACCAATGTTTAACTTTCAACACTTTGTATTTATACTCCATGTTTCTTTTTAAATAAATAACTTGTAATGAACTTTCGGCTCTATATTTCACCACCCATCCTTACAACAATCACGCTCTAGACTTATGCTAATTATCCGCCAATCGTTTAATTAAACAAATTCATTATACTCTGGCCCCACCTATATATATCAATAACCAATCAAACACTCGTATCGTACCTGGCTATCCTCCGCACACCTTATTTAACCTCCGGGCAAGTTCAACGTGCGACCACCGTCTGATGGCCCTTCTCCAAATCAACGACTCTTGGCAATTTCGTTCGGCTTCCAACGTCGGACTTTAACGTGCGATGGCGCGGGTTAAACGGTGGTTTTCCGGGGGTCACTTCGCCACGTGTCGCTTTCCCTATGGAATCGCTCGTGAATAGGAAATACCGCCTACTCCGCAAAAGCGGTGCGATATGGGCAACCCGCTTTTGTGATTCCGCTCGTGGTTTTGGTACAGGGCTTGACCACGGGTGCAATTATAGTTCCGCTATCCTTTTGTTTGTGAACTCATGTCCAATCCTTGGGTCAGGTTCCGAAAGCACAACAATATTGTCTCTTTATTAAGCGGGATTTTTATATTTGAACAGTGTTCACGACCCCAGTTCTCTACACAGACCTCGCCTTCGAGTGGGGTGAGTTCATAGGGTTATCCAACAATTTACGGGAATTCAAAGACAGAAGAATGGAATTATCAGTACCCAATCGCCTCACAGTTAAACAATTCTTCACAATTAGCAGTTTGAGATAATTCAATGGCAACTATGCTTGGAAATCATTTAACTGGAAACAATTGTTCACACACAGAGGTTTATTGCAGAAATCCCCTCTCTACTCTCCTCTTCCTTCTCTACTTTTATTCATCCGAGGAATTACAATTTATATACATAACATATGGCTCTTCAGTTCCTCTAAGAGGACCATTCTAGAAATCAAAAGGTCTAATTATAATAATTCAACTAACTGAAACTGTTCGACTCCTACAACTCTAACTAGTCTAAGTAATACAGTCAGCTGAGGTATTGACACCTAACTGTTACAACTCAAATGTTTTCGAACCCTCCTAGCCACAACATGTGGACAAAACCTCCTACATTGCTGGCTAGTGCCTAATGCCCCTGCATCATCGTGTGACATAAACCTATTAACAAAAGTGAACAGGGAATGATTATTAATTATGGCATACTAAGTTGTCAATGATTTTGACTATTTGTCTTTAACATGTAAAAATGTTAAATTCCAAACTTACATCATCATGGTATTTTAGTAGATGTGTGATAGGTAGTATGATAGTATCATATTACCATTCTTCCTTGAGGAACCCACTTCATCCATTAAGATTGATTTTCTAAGAGTAACATTGTAGATAACCTTAAGAACATTTGTTAACTATTTTTGTTTGACCATTTGATTGTGTTTGATATGTAGAACTCATGGCAGCTAGTGTTTCTCCACTCATATTAAATAATTATTTCCAAAAGTTTCTTGTTACTATTAATTTAGGAAAACCATGAAGACGATGAATTTCTTTCACGGACACTTCTGCCACTTGGCTTGTTGTTTATGTACTTTGAGCTCTACAAAAAAAATCTACAAAATTTGTCTATATAAATGACCACAAAAATGTAATACTTACCTTTATATTTCAGTAACCCTGTAATAAATTCTATTGATATATCTTTTAGTCTTTGAATATGTATGTGGAATGGTTGAAGTAACCCTAGAGATTTTACTATCTCTTTTTTATTTATTATGCAAACCTGACCTTCTCTTACAAAATTTTGAATATCTTTCTTCATTCCTTCCAAAAATATATTTTTTGATCCTTTGAGATGTTTTAAGGAACCTTGCGTCCTACCATCAGAGAGACATGGGACTCCCTTAATATTTGTTTATTCAAATATGCTTGCGTGCATAAAAATATTCCACATTTGCACCAAAGTATATCTCTCTTTCACTCCCAATGCTCCATAGAGTTCATCCCATCCTTTATAAATTTTAGTTTTTGTTTAGTACTATTGTCATTTTTCCATTATGGAAAGCTTCTTCTAGCCACCTAGGAATAGAAAATGTAAATGGATATAAATTTGAGGCCTCTACTATTTTAGAAATAGCATCATGTACTAAATTTTCCTTACCCTTTTTGCAGATTATCTCAAAATTAAAACTTTTCATTTTTTCTCCTCATTTTTGTTAATCTTCCAATGAAATCCATAGCTTCAAAAAATACTTTATGCTATCATGGTATATCTTGACTTTAAAGTACCTCCCAAGGATATACTATCCCCATTTTTTATTGCATGTAATATTGCTTCCATTTATTTTTCATACTTAGATTTCACCAAATATTTTCTTTGAATTCCTTGCTTTTAAAAGCCAATGATATCCCTTATTGTGTTAATGTTACGTAAATTCCTTGTCCTAGTGCCTCACACTCTATTATGAATTTTTTACCAAAAGTAGGTGCAACCGATGTTGGTGTAGAAGACATGGCATCCATTAAAAGAGAGAATGCCAAAGTAGCCTCATCATTCCATATAAATGATATTTTCTTCAAGAGATTGTGAGTGGACTTGAAATGCATGCATAATTCTTAAAAAATGATCAATAATATCATGTAAGTCTAAAAAATCTTCTAAGAACCTTGATTTTCTTAGGAATAGGTCATTTTGTAATAGCTTGCATCTTTTGAGGCTCCAACTTCACTCCTTCCTTTAAAACAATATGAGCCAAATACTCGAATTCTTATTTCCCAAAAGAACATTTGGATATTTTCACATAAAAATGATTGTTCTCAATAATTTATATAACTTTTCCACATGTTTACTAGTGTGGTATTCCCATGATTTATTATAAATATGTGTATTATCAAAGAAAACCAACACAAATTTTATAATATGGGATCAAACAAAATTGTTCTTAAGTCGAGCCCGTCGGACTTCAAACGGTGATAAACCATAATTCAAACCAAATTCGAGTTCCAAAATAGCCTGCTGACGTCGGCCAATTTTGTGACGCGAAAACCAAATGAATTCTTCCCTAATCTTTTTCGGGTCCGAAGTTGGCTGGCGTACGGAGGGAGAGTTGTGACACGAATTTCTTATCAAATTCGCCCTAATATTTTTCGGGTCCGGATTTCCACTGCGCGAGCGGCCCAAACAAATATCTGCTCCTATCCCTCTGTGACGAAACCATCGTACATGCTGACGTCATCAATCAAAACCCGCCACCCTTTTGACTTTGTAAATAAAACAAATTGCGTCTGCGTCATTTTCATTGTTCCGTGCGCTAGCCAGTCTTCCATGCAACAAAATTCAAAAACCAACTGTTAACGCTTGCTGACTGTTACCTTGCTGAAGAGAATTGAAGCCCAGTATTTCAGGGTTCTTCTGTCATAACCAGCGCCTGTTTAAACACGTTTCATTTCCCGTAAACGGGTATTTATTCCAATTCCCCGCTAAACTCTGTAAAAAATCCTGGTTTTAGTTTTAATTCTGCACTAAGGTCTGAAAAGAAGTTCAGTTTGGTATTTTTCGTTCCCAGAACTGCAATTATATTCCCAAAACTGGTAATTGTGCCCCTTTTCCACAAAAACCTCGAAATTCCATTTCTGAATCCACAAGAACCAGAAATGGAAGTTCCTGTAGCTCTGAATGTCGTGCCCATCAATGCCCCTCACAAGGACTTGGATTATTTGCCTTTAGCCGATATGGATTTTCAAATTAAGGACTTGCGTCTCAGTGAGAATCCTCTTCGAATATTTTTCCGCTGTAGAGACAATTATTTGAATGGTTCTGACATCTTTGTACTTTGGGAATCAAATCTCCTATGTACCTTCTCCCCTCGGTCCATATTTTTTCTGAGTTAATCCATTATTGCTACGCAAATTATGATCCCAACCAACGAGCAGTTTTATCCCCAAGTCAAAATGTCCTTTTCCCAATAAATTCTCAGTCCATAAATGAAATGCTACAATTCCAACCTGGTCAAGCTCTCACTCCCCTGTCCATGGTTGAATTACTTGAGAAATCTACTAAGTTATCCCATGAAGAGTTAAACTGCCTATGCCAAACCTTCATGTTACCAGAGCATCAGCCTAAAAACCCTCCCCTTTATGGTTATACTTTCTTTACTGATGAGGGTAGAGTTATTTTAAACATGATATCTTCCATAATGGGCTTCAATACTAGTGAGGATGTTGATCACTTAACCCTAGTATTGTTATCCATTTTTACCCCTGGACAGCCTCCTGCTGTCAAGTACGATTTTGCATCTTATATTGCTGAAAAAATCCATGATCAGTTCATGAGATTTGAGAATGAGAGAGTATTTAATTATTCTTCTGTCATATATCATCTCATGATTTACTTTCAGTCAAAAAATTTCCCTTTTTATGTTAAGAAACTTGATGCCAAAGGGAATCCTAGGTCAGTCATCTTTTGGTCTGCCATTACTCACAATTCCTTTGATTCTCCTTATTCCTATAATGAGTTTGTCGACCTTTTTGTTCATCCTGCAACTACCTTGTTGATAGGAGTCTCTCCTCCTAGAATTAACAATGAAATCAAGAAAATCCTTCAGCTCTCAAAGCATTACAAGATAGGTGACTGGTACCTATATAAAAACTACACAGAGATCAGGATATATGAATGTGAATTATGCCCATTCAAACTGCCCAAGTATGTCCCAATGAGACTCTTTGCATTAGAATATTTCAGGCAGATGAATAATTCAGATATAATTCATTTTTGCAATGCAAAGAAAAAGGCTCAACTCGGGATCAAGAGCCAATTAGGTCCCTTCATTTGTAACTCTAGGGAAGCTGGAAAGGAAGCCGAAAGGATTTTAGAAGACTATCTCAGACTACAAAAGAGTTTCTACTGGGTGCCTTATGATCCAAACAACTTTATCTGTGATAGAAGAATGAAAAATAAACAGTCACCATACATCCATCAAAGAATCCCAGAAATAGAAAAATATGCTAATATGGATGAATGGACAGAAGGGACGTTGGTTGAAAATGATAGTGAGCAGGTCAATGTTGAAAATGTAATGAAAGATCTTGAAAATATACTTGACCTAGAATCTTTTGGACAGGTGCAGGGATCTTCTTCAGCCAGGACTTTACAACAAAATTTGCAGGAGATTAGTACAGTAGCATTAGAATCTAAAGGAAAAGAAAAGGAGCCTGATATACAAATAATTGAAAAATTCATAATGACAGCGCAACCAGAGACTTCTAAAGAACAAGGTCAAGGACAAATTCCTCCTACTCAGATCAGTGAGCCAAAAATTTTTATTTTACAAACTCCTCTAAATATAGAAAAGGGCAAAAAGAGAGAGGCTGAAACAAATACTCCTATTGGTGGCTCTTCTGAACAACAAGATGTTAAAAGGCAGAAATTAACTCCCCTTCCAGAAGATGAATCATTTCAGGAAATCCCTGACAGCCAGGAAAGAGAAGACAGTCAGAAAATAGATACATGTAGTGGGACATCCACTAATTTTCAAAAACAGGGAATACAGAGGCAACAAAGTGCAGAAATATCTTCTTTCAAACCTCCAGTAAAAACTGCCTGGGACATCAAAAGAACATTCATCAATATAAAGGCCAGGAACGATCCACTTAGACTTCAAGTGTACAACCAATATTTGAAGATGGCTCCAAAAAATCAAGAAAGATTGATGTCAGCTTATGACATCCAACAGGGTAAGATGTTAATGAGCCATTTGAAGCCCAAGGTGCGGCAGCCTCAGACAGCTACAGATTACGTTAGGACTAATTTTGAAGTCTTAGTAAAGGATATCCATCCTTTAGATCAAATTGAGCTACACAAGCAAATAGGTGAGATGATTTATTCTACTCTGACGGATAAATCAATGATGACCCATAAGTTGCGGGATTCTTTGGATAATACTAATACACAGTTGTAGCTTGAAAAAGCCTCCTCCCAGGCTAAGGATAATAGAATCAAAACTTTAGAGGAAATAATCATTGGTTTGGGTCATAATCCTAAAGATGTGAAAGGTATTGAAGCTTTGATCAAGAGAAAAGATGATGATATTGCAGCTCTGAGAAAACAATTAAATTTACCGGCCTCAAGAAATCCACAGACTGCAGAAATCATCAAACAAAATTCTGAGGAAGAACTAATGGATTTTCTCTTAAAATTGAATGAGCAAATTACTGCAACTGAAAAAGAGCTTGATAATGCATTAAAAGATAAGCAGGCAAATATTCTAGTATCTATAGCAGGAGTAGTGACAGGTACAGCAACAACATGTCAGCCAGCAGAATTGTCAAAGAGCAACACTGCAAATTTGAACACTGATGAATTAACAAATTCAATGGAAGATATGAACATTCAGGCCATAGAGCTTCACAAAACAAAGGAACAATTGGCCACTCTAGAACATAAATATGATCTTTCAAAAATGAGTGTTGCTGATAAAACAAGAGAAGTGAACAAATTAGAAAAAACAGTCAAAGCATTGGAAAAGGATCTCACGTTGGAGAAACCTTTAAAAGAAATAAATGAAATTATTTGGGATAATATCATTCAATCAATAAAGGATGTTTGATCCTCAATTCAGATAATGGATGAACAGAATAACTTAGTTAAATTGGCTCTGGATGAGATTGAGAGATCAAGACAAGAGTTGGGAAATATGCCAGAAGAGGCCAATAGACTTGTACATTTTTTGAATACTCAGATAAGAATCAACTTGCAGAAATTGGTATTCAGGACAGGACCGGAACAATTCTGGAAATAAAGAGAGTTTTTACTAAAAGAACTCTGGTACAAAATTTAGAACAAGGTGCTCAGATATGCAAGAAGAAATCATTGCCTTCAGAGAAAGATTGAATATTTTGTTAAATAGAGGATTGCCCAGTCCTATAGTTGCAGAAGATAAGCTAATGGACCTTGATAGTTATGTTGAAAAATTGGACAAATATGCTGATAATCAAGCTAGTTCTTCAACCAGTTCATCAATAGCAGCATTGCCTACAGGGAAAAACCTTCATGACAGATTGGAGAATTTATTTTATCTTGAGCATGAAGTAAATCATTTGTTCCCAAATCGGCCTAATTTCTTCAGATATACTGAGGCTGATGAAACACTAAGAAAGTTGCAAAGGACCAGAGTGCCAGAAGTTCAATGGTGGGAAGAAATGATGGAACTTTTGTAAAAAATTATCCTTACATAAATTTTTACCTATTTACCACAGTATATCATGATAAAAAGGATAAAAGGATGAACAAAGGTCAAAGAGTATCAGAGCAGTTAAAGAGTATCAGTTAAAGAGGTCAAAGAGTAGCAGTTAAAGAGTATCAGATTGTCGATAATCTCCATGTGGACCGTTACTGGGTTTTATATCATGTCCCTGTATGTGACATGGGGTATTTTTCTATCATTGTCTGGGGTGGGACTTCCACTTTTCTGGATGGATATTTGGGTTCCAATCTTCGGATGTGAAAATGTAATGACTTCATGGACTGTTTTACTTCATATAATATATTCAAAACAACATTTTTTCTCTTGTGAAAAAAAAAAATGATTAATGTTTATCACTCTGCCTTCAAAACTAGCGATGCTGGTCTATGTTGCTGGTTTATTGATATGGTCTCATGGTATTTTTATATTTGGGACATATCACACTCCTCACATGATTAGCGTTTTTCTCTGTTCAAGGATTTTGGGTACTTTAATTTGTATTTGGAACAATGGACGTCGGTACTCTATATGTTGTTTTACTATTCTACATACTGCTATTTCACTTTCTTATAGATGCCTTGGGCATATTTGGATGCTTTCTCAGATTGTCGATAATCTCCATGTGGACCGTTACTGGGTTTTATATCATGTCCCTGTATGTGACATGGGGTATTTTTCTATCATTGTCTGGGGTGGGACTTCCACTTTTCTGGATGGATATTTGGGTTCAAATCTTCAGATGTGAAAATGTAATCACTTCATGGACTGTTTTACTTCATATAATATATTCAAAATAGCGTTTTTCCTCTTTTAAAGTTTCATTTTTATTTTTTTTAAATTGAACCTTCCGTCGCAATTCCGACGTCTTGTAAGCGTCGGAATTGCGACATATTAGAAACGTCGGAAGAGTGACGTTCAAAAACGTCGGACCACATTTTGTCATAATTGTGACAGTTTACAGACGTCGGAAGAGCGACGTTCAAAACGTCGGACCACATTTCGTCGTAATTGTGACAGTTTACAGACGTCGGAAGAGCGACGTTCAAAACATCGGACCACATTTCGTCGTAATTGTGACAGTTTAGAGACGTCAGAAGAGCGATGTTCTAAACGTCGGACCACATTTCGTCGGAAGTGCGACAATTTATAAAGGTCGGAAGTGCGACGGATTGGGAAACGTCGGAAGAGTGACGCTTGTTTGGAAGCGACGGAAAAAGTGTCGATACTGCGACACTTTTTAGTTGTGTCGGAATTGTGACGGTATGGTAAACCACGGTTTTCCCGCCCTCTAACTGTCGCTCTTGCGACGACAATGTGTCGGAATAGCGACGATTTGGCCATCGGAATTTCCGCCAAATGTTCTAGTGCCCTGTTCTAGCTTGATCTGATAACTGCAATACCTTCCTAATTTCTTCACTAATTATTGGCTCTGGAGTGTTGTTCAAAAAACTGAATGCTGGTTGAAGAAACAATTCCACAAACTATTTATAAGAATACTCTTTCTGTTCCTTCATGACTAATGAAATCCAGAAGATGATTGACTGTTGGTGGCCTTCTTCATCCAATTTCTGTAGAGAAAACTTAAATTTGTCTCCCTGAGAGTACAATAATAAATAAACTAACACAGAGGCATAACAAAAAGCCTCGTTAGTTGTGAATTTCACAAAATGATCATGGATAGCATCTGCAATAAACTAACTAAAATTGAAAATGATGGAGGGTTTGGAATTAGCAGAAAATATGGAAAAAAAACCCTATAATGGCTTCATTTACCCATTGGTCTGAATAATAACCAAGAAGGTAGGAAATGACTATGATGATTTGTTTTGACCTTTCAGGGAAAATGGATGCTGGAAATTGAGGATTTGTCTTAAGTAATGGGTCGTTTTCAGTCATGAATAGATCAAGAGTTTTAGATCTCTTTAAAAAATATAATTTCTGATAAATTTCTATCAAGGCTTCTCTGGAAAATGGTGTGGAATCTTCAGTGTTTGGATCTTGCATCATTTGTTCGATTGTTTGGGAATCAATGGTTACTAAAACCTCTCCTGTAGGAGCGATAATAGCTCTCTGGTATGGCATATACCAAGCTTGACATCTCCTAAAAAACTTTGGGTAACTATGGGTATGAGGAAAGATGAAATGAGGGAGATTAGAGTCCCATAATCCTATGTCATCTGATTTATCCAGGTATTTGTCTTCTAATCAGCAATATAACTCAAAAATATCAATATCATACAAGGTTTCATGTATTTTATAATCTTTGTCTGCTAAGGGAATGTGGTGAAAATCAACTGGAGGATGTAATAGCAGACTTACTGGTTGCTTAGCTCCTTTGTTTTTCGAAGGCATGGTTGACTCTATTAGAATGGTGGAAAGAAGAAATTATGTGATTGGAATGGTGGAAAACAGGAATTCTGTGTATGAAAACACAGACCGAGACTTTGAGGATAAGCTCTGCAACTAAAAGAAAACTAGTAGCTACAAGAGAAGGCTTCAAACACTTGTGAATTTGATCTATGGAACTCTGGTAATGGCTATAAATTCGAAATCCTCTGTAAAGTAGATGAAAAAAACAACATGAAATTCTAAAACAAGCATTCAGTTATGAATTTATGGACATTTGGACTTGATATCCCGTTTGAAACTCAGCACGGGTACGTTGCCTAACGGTTAGCCATTGAATTAATTGGCTAATGGTCAGGAGAACGAGGGAACTAAAATTATTGGACAGGCTAGTCCATGTTGGCATGACATGATAAGAAGGAGAAATTATGGTTTTAATTAGCAGTTAAGTGGGATTTCAGAGCGGTAGGAAAGCGGTAAGTGGTTTCATACGGTGGGGGGGGTGCGAAATCACACGTAGCCATGGAGTCACTTTACAATACCACTCTTTCCAGACCCCTCCCCCCTGACGTTATGTCTCGGATGATGAGGGGGTTATGAATTTTAATACAGGTCATGGAATGAAACCGTGATGTGATGAATGATCGGCTAGATGAGGGAGGATTAATGTACAACGAAGGTGATTGATTGTTGGGGTAGAGGTATGACGGGAATGATGTGATATGGAAGGTAGGCGAATAAATAAATGCAACGTGTCACGATAGAAATGGAGAATGATTTCATAGTGGAGTATGACAATAGAAAAATACAACTCATAGGATTTAAAACCTATGGTTTAAAGAATTATTTTCGAAATATTAAAGATAAATATTCAATATAGTATGATTTCGAAAATATCATTTTAGCAAGGTTTTTTCATTTCTATTTGAAATACAGAAATGGAGCATAGAAATTCCATGACATAGTATTTATTTTTGGACTATAAACAAGCTTACTCCTTCAAATTTGACCTATATAGATGAGATGAAAATTTAACTGCCCTTTTTAATAATAGAAATATGAAGATTTTTTCATGACAATTTTAACACTAAACTTGACCTAAATGAGATGAAATGACATGACTTTAGACCTATTAATGAAGATGAAAAAGGTGAAGGAGTAGCATATCTTGATGAGACTTGTTCAGTGATCAAAAATACTGTTGAAGACTTAACTGAAAAAAGAAAAAAAAATTGACTAAAGACCTCATGGAAAACTCTCAAAATAACTATCTTTGATCACTGAAAAACTAACTCTAACAGAAGGCACCAGGGAACAAACAGAAAATAGGTCTCACAAACATGCAGCACAAGGCACACGGGCGTACATAACTTAGAATTTTTTATACGGCCACCCTCACACGATCTGACCCGACCTGAACTGACCCACCTGAACACGTTTCCCTGGGCGCCCTCACATGACCCGACCTGACCTGACCCACCCCGACCCATCTGAACGCGTTTCCTTGGGCACCCTCATATGACACAACCCGACCTAACCCGCTCGAGCATGTTTCCTTAGGTGCCCTCACACGACCCGACCTGACCCACACGAATATGTTTCCTTAGGCACCCTCACACGACCCGACCTGGCCTGACCCACTTGAACCTGACCTGACCTGCCCGAACGTGTTTCCTTGGGAAGCCTCGCACGACAAGACCAAACCCGACACGACACAACCAGACCCAACACGACACGACATATGCGGTCATAAATTAGCATTTTGGTATGACCACCCTCACACAATCTGACTCGACCCGACCTGACCTCCCCAAACATCAAAGGCACGAGGGAGAAAATGGAAAACGGGTCGTACAAACGTGTAGTACAAGGCACATGGGCGGTCACAACTTATCATTTTTTATACGACCAACCTCACACGACCCGACCCGACCTGACCCGACCTGCCCGAACGCGTTTCCCTGGGCGCCTTCACACGGCCTACCCGATCACGTTTCCCTAGGTGCCCTCACATGACCCAATCGAACCTGACCCAACCTGCCTGAATGCATCTCCTTGGGCACCCTCACATGATGTGACATGACCCTACCCGGCTGGACATGTTCCTTGGGCGCCCTCACATGATCCAACCTGACCCAACCCGACCCAACCCGACTTGAACGTGTTTCCTTGGGTGCCATCACATGACCTGACCCTACCTGACCCGCCCGAACGTCAAAGGCATGAGGGAGAAAACAGAAAACAGGTCGTACAAATGTGCACAAGTCACACAGGTAGTCACAACATAACATTTTTTATATGGCCTCCCTCACACGATCTGACCCGAACGCGTTTCCTATGGTGCCCTCACATGGCACGACCCGACTTGCCTGAATGAAGGACATACGAGGAAGAAAACTAAAAATAGATCGCACAAATGTGCACAAGCAACACGGGTGGTCATAAATTAGCACTTTTGATACAACCACCCTCACATGACCCGACATGACCTGACCCGACCCGCCCGAACGCGTTTCCTTGGGCAGCCTCAACGAAATGACTAGACCAGACCATACCTAACTCGCTCGAACACGTTTCATTATGTGCCCTCACACGACCAGACATGACTTGACCCAGACATATTCCTTGGGTGCCCTCACACGACTCGACCCAACCTGACTCGACCCGCACGAATGCATTTCCTTGGGCGCCCTCACATTACAGCATGACCCAACCTGACCCGACCCGAACACTTTTCCTTGGGTGCCATCACACGACTCGACCCAACTCGTATGAACATGTTTCCTAGGGCGACCTCACACGGCATGACCCGACCAGACCCAACCCAACCCATTTGAACACGTTTCCTTGGGTGCCCTCAAACAACTCAATCACACGACCCGACCCAGACACGTTCCTTGAGTGCCCTCACACTTCTGACGCTTTGTTCCTAAACATCAAAATTCTGACGCTTTGCTCCTAAACGTCGCACTTCTGACACTTTTTTCTAAATGTCTCACTTCTGTCGCTTTTCTCCTAAACGTCGCACTTCCAACACATTGTTCCTAAACGTCGCAATTTCGACGCTTTTTCTCGAAACGTCGTTATTCCGACGATACCCCTAAACGTCTCTATTTCAATGATACTCCCTAAACTTCGCTAGAGCGACGCTTGTTCGCGAGATTAAAAAAATTGAGAAAAATTGGGGAACTTTATGATAATAAGTCAAAAGTGTTGGAACTAAAGTGTCAGAAAGTTGACCATATGTACTAGTGATAAACCCAATGATTGATATTATAAAGTCAAGGGAATAAAACCAAGGGATAAAAATTATAAACCCAAGGTATATAAACGATAATATAAATATTATAAACCCTAAAATAAACATGGTTGACCATGGTGGATTTCCATGTTGAGATAATACTTGTCATAATGTAACGTTATACCATGGTTGACCACGCTTTACCATGATTGATTTTCATATTGAGACAATCTTTGTCACCATGCATCGTTGGACCATGGTTGACCATAGTTCATTTTCATATTAAGGCAATGATTTTCAAAATGCGACATTTGACCATAGTTGACCATGAGTGGCTATGATTGACCACGTTTGACCATGATTGATATTATAAACCCAAGGGAATAATAAACCCAATTTATTAATACTAAAATTGCATGGGATTATGAACCCAAGGGAATAATATTAAACCCAAGGGACTAATATTATAAACCCAAGGTATATAAGTCATAAAATAAATATTATAAATGGTAAAACAAACATGGTTGACCATGGCTGATTTTCACATTGAGACAATCCTTGTCACAATGCGATGTTGGACCATGGTTGACCATTCTTAACCATGTTTGATTTTCATATACTAAAAAACTAAGGGATTATAAACCTAATGGAATAATATTAAACCCTAGGAATATGAACCCTTAGATTAATAAACCCAAGGGATTGATAGTATAAACCCAATGGAATAATAAATGCAATGGATAAGAATAATAAACCCAACATACATAAAGTCTAAGATAAATATTTTAAACCCTAAATTAAACATGGTTGAGCATGGTAGATTTCCATATTGAGATAATATTTGTTACAATGCAATGTTGGACTATATTTGACCATGCTATCCATGGTTTATTTTCATATCGAGATAACCTTTGTCACCATGCGACGTTGGACCATGGTTGACCATGGTTGGCTATGATTGACCATGCTTGACCATACTTGATATTATAAACTCAAGGGATTTATATTATAAACCCAATGTATAAGCCCAAGATATAAACCCTAAAATAAATATAATAAACACTAAAGTAAAATGGTTGACCATGGTTGATATTCATATTGAGACAATCATTTTCACAATGCGACATTGGAACCATGGTTGACCATGCTTAAACATGGTTGATTTTCATATCAAGGTAGTCTTTGTCACAATGCGACGTTTGACCATGGTTGATGATGATTGACCATCGATGACCATGCTTGATTTTATAAAACATGGTTGAATATGGTTGACCAATGTTGACCATGATTGACCATGGTTGACCATGGTTGACCATGGTTAAACATGATTATCATATTATGATAATATTTGTCATAATGCAACATTGGACCATGATTGAGAAAATGATTGATTTCAATATTCAAAAAATATTTGTCTCAATGCGACATTGGACAATAGTTGACCAACATTGACCAAGATTGACCATGATTTGTTTTATAAAATATGGTTGACCATGATTGACCATAATCAACCATGGTTGACCATGGTTGATTTTCATATCCAAACATTCTTTGTCACAATGCAACAATCGAACATGGTTGACCATGATTGAACATGATTGATGATGGTCGACCATGTTTGACTAAGGATGAATATGAGTGAAAAATGTTGTCTATCATTGAGTATGATTGACCATCATTGACCATCATTGACCATGGTTAACCATGGGTGTCCATGTTTTACTAAGGATGATTATGAGTGAACAATGTTAACTACCATTGAGTGTGGTAAATATATAGTTTATTAACATTGACCATGGTTGATTATGTATACATCGACTGCAAAGGTTGACTATAAAGGTTAAATATCTTTGCCTATGTCATCATGATGACTTTAGATATGTGTCTATGTTTAATTGTAAGCATGTTAAACATAATGTCTATCAATTTATATCATGGTTCAACATGATCTTCATGTTCACTATCTTTGACTAAATTTATCATGATTATGATGTGTTAGTGTTTAAATTAATATACTATTAATGTGTTAATTTATAGATCAATGCAATAATCTATAGTTATTTTTGTATTATTATAATTTTATTAAAGTTTAAATAATATTATTAAGTTTAAAATGATATTAATAAAATAATAATAATAATGTACTATTAATATAATATGTATTAATAACTTATTATTGCGCCCAGAGGCGCATTCTACGGCTTAGTATGACCCCTATGTGTAAGTATGTCATGTCCTAAAAAAAATAAAAATTATTTTTGTTAATGTTGGCCAAAAAATTATCTTGAATATTAAATCAAATATAACTTTTTAATCTTATTTATAGGCTAAGATTAATTATTAAAATAAAACTATGTATTATTGCACCACAGGCTCTCTATAACCAAATATGGGGGTAGATCTCCATGTAAACATAAACGTAATGTTTAACATTTAACATTTTTTATCCAATTCGTTTTATTTTAAAATAAACCTAACTAGAAATTGCACCATATGTTGCAAAGGAAACGTCGTAAGGTTGTGGTATAGGAAAGAATAACATATAAGAAAGAAGAGTTAGTAGGAACTTTCTCGGCTCCAACCGATCCTCTAGAATAAGGGGTGGAGAATTATGTTTACTGGACCTCAAATCAAAATATCCATATTCGGTATTTGATGTGGAACAACTTATTTGTTATTAATTGCATGTAAGATGTGTTTTTTCATAATGGATGAGACATTTTGGCCAAAGTACTCAAGACCTCTATATGACGAAATATGCATGTTTATTTTTTTTTCTGCATGAAGGATGCACTTTCTTTTTATGACCAAGTTGGGCAGACTTCACCCTTCCATGAAATTATTTGCTTCTATCACATTCGCAATTTTGAATTCCTCTGACACTACTCCTAGAACTCTGACTCTGCTCTACAACTAGAATTATTTAATGGAATAAAAACTTATCACTATGACATGTTGTACTTCATAAGAGACTGCTAAGAAGCTTAAGTATGGTAAATCCACCTTTACCTGTCATTTGAACATAGAGTATAGAGTTATCTTAATCATCAATTTTATGGATAAGGGACATTTGAGCCCTTTTTAACCCTTAGGGATGATTAATTAATCTCAGTTCAAATAATTTATATTAATACATTATCTACTATCATATTTCCATAATTCCTCTTTGAACGACCAATATTCCACTTCTTTGGAACTTTTCACCTTAGTCAGAATAACAAACATCATGAAGACCCAAAAGTAAGAAGAAAAAATCAGCTCATAATCAGGGAATCTAACGACTTCTTTAAGGATCATAATTCAAGACTTTAGTGCCTTTTAAAGATTGTTTATTTTCCCATGAAATAAAAAGCAACAATAAAATTTTGTAGTGACAAGAATGGGAACAAATTTTAATTGTAATAACTCCCTTCCCTGGTGATATTACATTTTTGTTTTGAAATGAAATTATTTTCCCGATCTTTTAAATAATAGATTCGTCCCCAAGTGACCCTTTAGAGATACCTTTTTCTTCAATTGATTGCAATAGGTAAGTGTATTTTGTCTAGTATTTTTTGAGTCATTGAATTTAAGGGCAGAGGTAAAGATACTACTAGACAAAAAAGAGTTGAGTGACTAAATGTCAAATGAAAATAACATTGAGGAATCTCTTCTGATTTTCTCATGTGGGCCTTCTTCAATTGATGAGGTAGTAGGAACTTTATCCTCTAGAATAAGCGGTGGAGGATTATGTTGAGTGAACTACTACTCATGTAACTTTGACTCCTCCTTACAATTAAAATGTTTCTCTTCCCATATCTCTATATCGGGTTATAATTCTAGATTTCTCTTGTTTATGAATAAATTGTCTCTATATCACTATTTTCTGTCTCTTTTTGAGCGCTTGCCTGAATCAGTGAGATAATGTAGCTCCTCTGGATTCCAAAATCATTTCGTAACCCATTTTCTGAAGAGTCCTTTTATGTTTTTAATTCTGCTATTTTTTCCTCCATAGCCTTGTCAATGTCGTTTCCCTCTAAAGAATAATACACTTTTTAGAAGTATCCATTGTCTTGCTTTTCTTCTTCCATATAATTCAGATCTAAATGAATGTAACATGAGATAAGCTTCGTGAAATTTTCCAAATTCCAAGATTTTTCATTGCACTTCTCATGTGTATCAGGGAAAATGGATTCCATACATTCAACGTTATGCCTTTTTAGGGTTTTTTGTAAGGTTGGAAGCTTCTCTTCACTATGTCTCATTTCTTCTGTATCCTTGACTTTGATACAAACAATTGTTATGGATGCCTTTAAAGGTAAATTTAGTGTTATTTAAGAAATGAGAATTATGAACATTCATCATTATTGTTCAAGATAAATCATGTCCTCTCAAATAACTTTGAAATTTAAAAAAGATCACATATTTTAAAAAATTTCATTATTAATTTTATTTATTTATTTTTTATTATTTTTTGTTTTTTTTTATATATTAAGAAGTAATACTCATGAATTATAAAATAATTGTAAAATAAATAATATATAACAAAATAACCTATGTATTTTTGGAATAATAAAATAGTTGTAACAAAAATAATACAGAACAAGAAAAACTATGTATATTTGGATGTATGAAAATTTAGATACATTTTATTAAGTAAAATTTTAAAAGAATAATGATTATAAACATTTAAAAATAATTTTATTAAATAATTAGTTTAGATCCATAGTTAAGATTGATTTAGGCCTTCTTAGTTCTCCCCTATAAAGAAACTACATTCCACATGAATACCATGGGTTGATACCATGGGCTATATTTATAGTTTATCATTATTGGAGAGCATAGTAGCATAAAAATGTAGTATTTAAATATATAAATATTTATTTTCCTTTTTTTATATTGTTTTTTATTCATGTAATATAAATTAATTGGTCACAAATTTTTAATAACAACATTTTAAGTTAAAAGTCACCAAAACCTAAATTCAATCTAACTTATTAAAAAAAAAAAGAACTAACATTATAAGAAACATATATAAAAATATTTAGTTGATCTAATGGCCTAAAATATTTCAATCGTCTAACATTTGATCCAATGGCTCAAACATGGACATAGTGGCGGCTAGGGGAGTTATTTTCAAATCCCCAAGTGACCCTTTAGAGATACATTTTTTTTCAATTGATTGCAATAGGTAAGTGTCTTTTGTCTAGTATTTTCTGAGTCATTGAATTTAAGGGCATGTAAAGAGACTACTAAAAAAAAGAGCAGAGTGACTAAATGTCAAATGAAAATAACATTGAGGGATCTCTTCTGATTTTCTCATGTGAGACTTCTTCAATTGATGAGGTAGTAGGAAACTTCTCCTCCAGAATAAGCAGTGGAGAATTATGTTGAGTGAACTACTACTCATGTAACTTTGACTCCTCCTTACAATTGGAATGTTTCTCTTCCCATAATTCTATCTCGAGTCATAATTCTAGTTTTTTGTTGTTTATGAATAAATTATCTCTATATCACTATTGTATGTCTCTTTTTGAGCGCTTGCTTGAATCAGTGAGATAACGTAGCTCCTCTAGATTCCAAAATCCTTGAGTAACCCATTTTCTGGAATCAGTGAGATAATGTAGCTCCTCTGGATTCCAAAATCCTTGAGTAACCCATTTTCTGAAGAGTCCTCTTCTGTTTTTAATTTTGATATTTGGTCCTCCATAGCCTTGTCAATGTTGTTTCCTTCTAAAGAATCATAAATTCTTGATAAGTATCAATTGTCCTGCTTTTCTTCTTCCATATACTTCAGCTCTAAATGAATGGAGCATGAGATAAGCTTCATGACATTTTTCAAATTCCAAGATTATTCATTGCACTTCTCATGTGTATCAGGGAAAATGGATTCCATACATTCAACATTATGCCTTTTTAGAGCTTGCTGTAAGGTTGGAAGCTTCTCTTCACCATGTCTCTTTTCTTCTCTATCCTTGACTTTGATACAAACAATTGTTACCCACGCTTTTAAAGGTAAATTTAGTGTTATTTACGAAATGAGAATTATATTTGGATGTATATTTATGTATATTTGGATGTATGAAAATTTAGATACATTTTATTAAGTAAATTTTTAAAAGAATAATGGTTATAAACATTTAAAAATAATTTTATTAAATAATTAGTTTTGATTCGGACTTAAGATTGATTTAGGCCATCTTAGTTCCTCCCTATAAAGAAACTACATTCCACATGAATACCATGGGTCAATACCATGGGCTGTATTTATAGTTTATCATTATTGGAGAGCATAGTAGCACAAAAATGTAATATTTAAATATATAAACATTTATTTTCCTTTTTTTATATTGTTTTTTATCCATGTAATATAAATTAACTGGTTACAAATTTTAATAACAACATTTTAACTTAAAAGTCACCAAAACCAAAATTCAATCTAAATTATTAAAAAGAAAAAAACTAACATTATAAAAAACATATATAAAAATATTTACTTGATCTAATGGCCTAAAACATTTCAATCGTCTAACATTTGATCCAATGGCTCAATCCAATGGCTCAAACATGGACACAGTGGCACCTAGGGGAGTTAGGAGTTGGGAGTTGTTTTCAAATAGTGACGCCTTATGGCGTAATTATTATTATGTATAAACATAATATAAATTTAAAATATAAAGAGGTTTAGGTATGGTAAATAAATATAAATATAAATAAACTAGAGGTATGGTAAATAAATCAAACCTATTTTTATATTTACTCCATAAACCTCTTTATATTTACAAAATTCAAAACAAGGTTTTATTTAGGTGAAGCCTATAAGCCAAATACCATGGGACAAATTATTATTAATACCATGAGCCAAATACCATATTTATAAAAGAGGTATGGTAACTAAATAAATATAAAAGAGGTATAAAGAGGCATGATAAATATATAAAAATATATCAAATAGTATTAGAAATTACCATCTAATTATATACCAAGCCTATGGATCAAATGCTATGGTAAATAAATAAAAACTCTTTTTATATGTACTCCATAAACCTATTTGTATTTAAGAACACCCAAAAAAGAGGTTTTATTTAGGTAAAGCCTATGGGACAAATCATTACTAATACCATGAAAAAAAAAACATTATTAACCCTAATATATATTAACTCTAGATATATATGAGAGGGAAAAACAAATACATAGAGGTGGAAAGATAGGGGTGGTGACAAGGGAGAGATGGGGATAAACTGAAAGAGAGGGGAGAGGAGGAATGAAGATAGAGAGAGAGGGAGAGGAGTGAGAGAGATATAGAAGGATAATAAAGGGAGATGGAGACATAAAAATGGAGGGGGGAGAGAGGAGGAGAGAGAGAGAGAGAGGGGGGTAGGAGAGAGAGGGGGAGAGAGGAAGGAAGAGAGAGAGTTATTGAGAGAGGGGAGGGGAGAGGAAGGGATAGATAGGTGGAGTTGGTGGGGGATAGAGGGAAGCAAGAATAAATACATAGAGAGTGAGAAGTGGAGAGAGAGAGATGGAGTTACAATGAATAGATGGAAAAATAGTGTGTATATTTAGGGTGCAATAAAGAGACAAAGGAGATATGGAGAGAAGAGGTAAATAAGGAGAGAGAAGGATAAAAGGAGGGACATAGTAACATAGTTGGGGGGAGAGAAAGAGAGAGAGAGAGAGATGGGGGAAGAGAGAGGGAGGTAGGATAGAAAGGGAGAGAGAGGAAGGACGAGAGAGAGGAGGAGAGAGGGAGCAATAAATATATTGAGTCGGAGGGGGAGAGAGGGAGGGAAGAAGAAATACATAGAGAGTGAGAAGTGGAGAGAGAGAGGAAGTGAAAAGGGGTAAATGAAGATAGAGTGTGTATGTTTTGGGGTGAGATAAAGATAAGAAGAAGGAGTGATGGAGGTAGGGGGGAGAAGGAGAGAGGGGTGGATATAGTAATAGAGTTGGAGGGTGAGAGAGAGAGAGAGAGAGAGGAAGGAAGAGAGAGAGGACGTGAGAGAGTGGAGAGAGGGAGGGAAAGAGAGATGGAGTTGGAGGGAGGAGAAAGGAAAGAATATTTCTTGCGCTATATGCATTTATTTGAGTGTGGATGGTGATTTATAATCCTATTTGATTTATTGCACAATATTGATTGATTTTAGTGTAGACGTTGAGAGATATAAAGAGATAGATAGAGATGATGAGAGAGAGAGAGAGAGAGTAATTTAGCTATAAGGGAAGATAGAGGGAGGTAGGAGAGAAAGGGAGAAAGAGGACTTGAGAGAGAGGAAGAGAGTGACAGGGGAAGAGAGAAAATTGGAGGGGAAAAAGAGAGAGAGGGAGGTAGGAGAGAAAAGGAGAGAGATGAAGTATGAGAGAGAGGAGGATAAAGGGAGGAAGATAAGAGGAGAGAGGGAGGGATAGAGAGATGGATTTGGAGGGGGAGAGAGGGAGGGAAGAATAAAGACATAGAGAGTGACAAGTGGAGAGAGAGAGGTAGTGACAAGGGAGAGATGGAGATAGAGTGTGTATGTGTTGGGGTGAGATAAAGATACAAAGAAGGAGAGTGTGGAGAGAACGAAGGACAAAGGGAGAGAAGGAGGGATATAGTAACATAGTTGGAGGGTGAAGAGAGAGAGAGAGAGGTGGGAAATAAAGGGAGAGAGAGGATGCGAGAGAGTGGAAAGAGGGAGGGAAAGAGAGACGAAGTTGGATGGGGGAGAGAGGGAAGAAGATTTCTTGCACGAGATGCATTGTTTCAATGTAGAGGGTGATTTCTAATCCGATTTGATTGTTTGCACTAGATGCATTCATTTAGTGTAGATGTTGATTTCTAATGATATTTAAATTCTTGCAGTAGATGCATTTATTTCAATGTAGGTGATTTATAATCCTATTGATTTCTCACATTAAATGCAATGATTTCAGCGTACATGGTGATTTCAAATCCTATTTGATTGCTTGCACTAGATCATTAATTTCAGTGTAGATGTTGATTTCTAATTAAATTTGATCTCTTGAACTAGATGCATTGATTTTAATGTAGATGATTTCTAATCGTATTTTATTTCTTGCACTAAATGCATTGATTTATATGTAGATGGTGATTTCTAATCATGTTTGATTTCTTGCATTAGATGCATTGATTTTAGTGTAAATGTTGGTTTCTAATCTTATTTTCTTACTTTCCCTAGATGCATTGATTTCAGTGTAGATGTTGATTTATAATCCTATTTGATTACTTGCATTAGATGCATTGATTTAAGTGTAGATGTGAGGCGGGTCCGACTAATTATTGGCTTCTCCAGGGAACTGCCGACAGTCTTATGCTCTTCGGGAGCAGTGAAAGAAAAATGGTGGTTTCTAATGCCTTGACAAGATGCTTCCAACTGCTACCCGATACAAAGGTGAGCACGTTCCTTGGGATCTAGTCGTGTTTAAAGAAAAACTATGGGGAGCAACTGCAAACCTCCCATGTCCATCAACATAGTTGTAGACGCTGCAATTAAAACTTACAAATTAATTGGAGAAATACAATCAGTTTAGGTATATGTTCTTGTTTATAGCTCTGCCACACAGAAATGGAGTGTAAGGCTATGTTTAGAGATAAATATCAGACATATTGAGCATATATAAAATGATTATATTAATTTTAAATGTATTTACATATCATATGTTATATATATTTTCCTTGGATGCACATGACTAAAACCAACCTAGATCCATCTTAACTTCAGATCTATCAAGCGTCGAAAGGGATCAAATCTCTCGAGGTGAAAACCTTTCCTCAAGTTTTGCACTCAAAAAATTGGTTTGCACCTCCGAGATTTGATCCCTCTCGACGCTTGATAGATCTGGAGTTTAGATGGATCTAGGTTGGTTATTATTATGATTATAAACATTACTACCACTTATAAACATTAACAAACATTACTAATTATTTATATAATATTTATTTTAATTGATAAATATATATATATATATGGGCGGAAACGTGAAGCTGGGTTACACTTTTGTGAGAATCGGGGGCAGAAATTTTTTTTCGGCAATAGTTCGGCCGAACTTTTGAGTCCGTTTAGATTGACGGCACAGTGACGGCGCAGCAAACAGAATTTTTGCCGGAGGTTTGGAAAACCGGCAACAGGAGTTCATCCGAACTTTGACTTTCAGCCGAACTATTTTCTATAAATAAATCGCCCGCGAAAGCTGTAAGGTTACTGTTTTCATTGTTGGCGCGATTTTTGCAGCTCTGTTTCTGATTGCCGCGTTGGTCGAGTTGTTGCTGTGTTTCTGATTGCTGCGCTGGTCGAGTTGTTGCTGGTCGTAGTTACGTCCGCCATCGTGATTTTTGCAGCTCTGTTTCTGATTTTCGCGTTGGTCGAGTTGTTGCTGTGTTTCTGATTGCCACGTTGGTCGAGTTGTTGCTGGTCGTAGTTACGTCCGCCATCGTGAAAATCTGCCGGGTATTTTGTTACGTCCGCCATCCCTAAAATCAATATGTAGTATGTAGAATCATCCACACTCTTCCATTAAAATGATATCATTTTCTCCCTGAAATAACAGAGTGATGGGAAACCTCTTGGAAGTGAAAAAACTATGTAAAGTGCTGTGAAATTAATATATATATATATATATATATATATATATACATACATACATACACACACATATATATATATATATATATATATATATATATATATATATATATATATTTTAAATTTCTGTTTTAGGATTTTTCTATCTAAATATGATACTTGCATTTTTTAGTAGGGATGAATCAACCGAAAGGTTTTTCACGGTTTAGAGGTTCCATTTGCGTTGTAAGTAGTTTATTACCTTTGGCAATTCACAATCACATCCCATTTTTTTCTAATTCAGATATATACCAGAAAATACTAGAAAATCTTGGCTAAGCTTCTTCATTAGTGAAATGAAAGAGATTGGATGAATATTTGGGAAACTGATGAAAAAAATATTTTTGAAATATTACATTCTTCTCTGCAAGGTAAATAGTACTATGACATGGCCCAAAATATTTGATACAGTCACAAAGAACTTAACACCTTAATAAGTTTTAGCGTATATCTCCATTGCAGCAACAATAAGATTAATGTTGAGTCATCTACAAACATAATGGTATTTAACCTCCTCTAGCTTGCGTGTCCGTTAGGAAAATAACAAAACACACCAACCAACTGCAATGAAACAATTATCGAATTAATGCAAGGACTAAAGTAAGGAGAAAAACTCATAATAACTTTCAATTGTCACGTTAGCTAAGCCATCATGCTACATATAGCTGTGTAGTGCAACTGATCAGTCCAAAAAACTAATACAGTCAGATACATGCCATCAAGCAGGTATGAAAACAGTCCCAAATATAAACATATTTTCAGAAATATTTCAAATATATAAAGTTCTCCTGTTTGCCTTGTAGGTGTTGTATAATGATATCAGGGTTTTTATTGTAGTTTTCAACTTTTTAATACTAGTTTTTTTCAAAGAGAAAAAATTCGTAAACTTTCATTAGAGAGAGATTACATGTTACATATAGCTGTGTAGTGCAACTGATCAGTCCAAAAAATTAATACATTCAGATACATGCCAGCCAGTAGGTATGAAAACAGTCCCAAATATAAACATATTTTCAGGAATATTTCAAATGTTTTCATAGTAAGCTCGGTGCTTAACTTACTATACCTTTTTAATACTAGGTATATCATCATGGTATCTAATACTATGTTTTGACTTTCGAAGAGCAATGAACAATTATGGTTTTCATTGTAATATGATTATAGACATATTTTCTTTATAAAATAGATTAATCAGCATGGTATCATGGTTTCTAATGTAATATGTAACTTTTTAAGAGCAATATATTGTGAAGGTTTATAATAGTATTCTTCACTATCCTTCTCTATGTCCTCTTCAACTATGGTTCAAATATCCTTCACTATGTCCTTCTCTTCAACTATAGTTCAAATATCCTTCTCTATGTCCTCTTCAACTATAGTTCAAATATCCTTACCCTTCTCTTCAAATATAGTTCAAATATCCTTACCCTTCTCTTCAAATATAGTTCAAATATCCTTACCCTTCTCTTCAAATATAGTTCAAATATCTTTTTATACAATGATGCCAACTTCTAAATTCATCCTCCTCTTCATCTATAGTTCAAATATCTTTGTCTTTAACCATAGTTCAAATATCTTTTTCTATAGTTCAAATATCTTTCTCTTCAACCATAGTTCAAATATCTTTTTCTACATGGATGCCAACTTCTAAATTCCTATCGTTCAAATATCCTTTTCTACATAAATGCCAACTTCTAAATTCTTTGTCTTGATTCTTTTTCCTTTTTTTCCCTGAATAGCTAGTTGCTTGTAAAATTTGAGTTTCCAAAAATATGAATATGTCTATTGTTCTTCTCTTCAACTATGGTTCAAATATCCTTCCCTATGTCTCTCTCTTCAACTATAGTTCAAATATCCTTTTCTATATGTCTAAATTCTTTTATAGAAATAAAATAATTTGGCCCCTATTTTTAAGGTCATTTGAATTGATGCATAATCAAAGTAAAACTCCATGGCTTTTGATTGATCATTATCATTACTTTATGGAGGGATAAACTTGTAGCATGCACCATTGAAACTCCTTCAATATGTCCATTTTTCTTTGGCTCATATCCTTCTTTATCTCCTCCTCTTCAACTATCGTTCAAACATTGTTCAAATATCCTTTTCCAGATGCGTGTCAATTTTAGATAAATTCTTTGTCTTGATTCTTTTCTTTTCCCTTTTCCCCTGTATAGCCAGTTGATTGTAAACTTTGAGTTTCCAAAAATGTGAATTTGTGAAAGCTCTTTTTCGTATGTAAATAGTGGTCGATTTTTGCAGGTGATTTGAAGATAAAAATAAAATAATTTGACCCCCTTTTTTATGGCCATTTGCAATTGATGCACTTTAACTAAAGTAACTCCATGGATTTGGATTATTACTGGGGCATTAGACTCTTTTCCTTGAATCAAATGGCTAATAAATTGTTAGTGCGTGAAGGATCACATCTTTCTTTTGAAAGGAAACCTTCTCCTTAGCGAGTCAAAATCCCCCATCGGAAGAGCTTCTGAAGACCTACAAGTCTTTAGATGATTTCCACAAATGCTAGGTCACCTCCAGATTTGAACTAGACCAATATTGAATGACCTAATACAAGTTTTACATATTCCAAACATTTTGAAAGAAGGAACATTCCAGGAAAACATGCCAAGAACATTTCTT